>CM060846.1:285608011-286208011 GCA_030762175.1 Metallyticus violacea | reverse complement strand
AAGTAGGAATATTCATATCAATATTCATAATATTGATTTAAAAGTAGGAATTATCAAGTAAATAATTAATAGGCAGCAAGAATGTAAGCCTGCTCTCTTCCTTTTTTGTTTGTTATAGTTTTTTTAATTGGAGTATTAATTGTGGAAAAAATCAAAGTTGGGGGCTTAGTGATGAAAGTTATGCCTAACATTTAATTAATACTTATGTCATTTTCATATCATAAATTCCCGTCCCCACATTTAAGGCTAAAACAGCATGACATTTTCCTTCCTTTTGTTTCATTATTTTCCATGGCTATTATTGAGAAAACCTGCTGGGACAGGTTTTAAGAGGGATACATAATCTTGCAGTGAGACCAATTAACTAAATTTCCTGTTACTAGTGAAAAAAATTGCAGAAAATTCTGAATATTCATTATTGTATAAAAAAAAAAGCATATAAACACATGCCCAAATTAAATAGGGAGGCAACAGAAAACTTCACAAAATCTCAACATATAAACAGGGTCAATGGCTGAAAAATCAACAAATGAACAAACTTGACAAAAGTGACCTGTAAATACAATATTGGAACTAAATTTTCTCCATAGAGTATGTTTTGGATCAGCTGATTAAACAGGAGATCTTATTTTTCACTCAAAAATTCTGAAATGTATTTCACAGTCAGTGGAATAAAACAGCATTTCTTTACTCTGAAAAGCAACACCTTTTTTCTTTAATGTTGTTTAACACCCGTTTTTACTACTGAGGCACCACAGGCAGTAACCAACACCTGAGATGAAGCTCATCTCTTGGTTGCAAAATTTTATCTCCAGTTCTAATTGAATAAAAACAACTTTAATGATGAATGTAGGAATCAACACAATGAAATGATCTTAAAATCTTAGGTAGATTAAAAGTAAAAGAACTTAATGTTTTTAATGTGATGAAAACATTTTAGGTAGTTTTACTTTTAATGTACCTAAGGAAAAAAAAACAACGTTGTCTTGAATTCAGATATATTTTGCTATTACCCCAGTAGCTAACTCAACATTAGCTTGTGAGTATATTCTAGATGTACTTTCATTTGTAGTAGACATTTCAGAAGTATTCATAAAAACTCGCATACACAGCAAAGAAACCAGACAGGCAGGACTTACATAGAGAGGTAACAAGTTGCAGACACCCCAAAAAAGTGTTTACTACAATGGTATAATATTATTTATTTCTCTTGCATCATCTTTAAAAGAATTGCACACTAATAAAAATAAATTCAGGGCAGCATTAAAAAGATACCTTATCATTCACTCACACCTTCTATACACAGGAAGATTTCATACAATCAAAATACAAGTGTACTAATTTTTCTCCATTGAATTAATTCAGCTTTGTAAATGTACTAAATGTAAATACTTAAAGTTACCATTTTGTAAATATTCTAGATGTAAATAATTTAATTCACCATTAATATGTATTTTTTTTTCTAAGATGGCATTTTAATGTAAACTATGTAAAAAATTACCATCTGACAAACTCTACACCATAAAATTTGTAAATATGAAGTGTTACAATTTCATCAAATGTACATATTGTATGTAATTTCTGATGAAATCTACATTCTGGATTATTAATTTTCATTATAGATCCACAGATTGAAGTGGTCTGAGACTACACATAAGAAGCAAATGGCTAAGTTTATGCTGATGTATCAGAGAAGAATGAAGATACATAAAGTATGTAAGGATTCCATTGTGCATGATTATAAAGCTATGTATAATTTTAAAAAGGAAAATGTGGTTTGGTTGGCACATCATTTTCTGAGTGACTACAATGAATTACCAATGAGCAATTACCAATGAGCAGGAAATAAAGAAAAAATTTTTTTTCTGTATTGGTCTCAGGTTTCATAGCAGTGACAATGAAGATGTTATTGCAATAAAAGTTCCATCTCAATATACTTCTGGCAAATTGTGAATGCAATAAAGTTGATTGTCTTCTAATGGCTAGCCCTGGATGTTGCTCCATTTGCCATCTTGTTTCCCAAAGCAGTATAAATTCTAGTAATGTCATTTCCTGCATCTTGAATTAACTTTGGGAAGGCATTCTACAAGGTGTTGTTTGTCCATTCTTGAGTTAATGTCTTTGAAGATGGTTTTTTATTTATTTAAGGATGCTCTTTAACATCTCAGGTCATCAGCGTTTGAAGATGGTGCTGTGCTCTGTGTTGCAAATCCCTATTTCTGCAAATGGGTGGAGGGGGCAGTCATGTCCTATATATAACCTGAATGTCGCTGCTGTTTTTATTCTGTATAAGTACAGTGAAGATTTCTCTATATTTTTAATTTCTTTCCACTGCTGTATATTTTACTTTAGTTGTTTCCTCCAGGAATTGCCTGTTGTTCTGAAGTTGCTTTTGCTTTGTGAAATGGTGTTTTTGGTGGACTTCTGCAATAGGTGTGCCCTTTTTTGCCAACTATCTGTAGTCTGATTTACCATCAACCCTAAGTATGAAGGGATTCACGGGAATTGTATTTCTTTTACTTAGTTTTGAGAACTAGTTCCTCATTTTTCTGCATTCAATTATTCTGCTGCCTTAGGTAGATGCAATGGTTTGAATGGTTGCTTTGGAGTCTACAAGGAAAACTATTTTTTCTTGTTTTAGTGGTCTGCTAATAGTATTTATAAGGGCTACCAATTATTTTAACTTCTGTGTCAAAAAGCCATGATTATGCCTCTGGTATGAATTCACGTGAGTATATTTCAGCTCCAGCTTCCTTATAGCACTTAGTTTCAGATATATTTGTACAGAGTCATACATAGTCAATGATCTGGGAATTGTTCTTCTTTGTTTCCAGTGCTAGATGTTTCAGTATCTGTTTATCTATTTTATTCTTTGTTTGTAGATTAGCATTATAATGTATGTAGCCTGTCAGTTTTATTTGATGGTGTAGTTTTTCTATGTTCAGTGACATATTGTGCTCACTTTGTAATTAGTTTATTTTTTGTATACAGCTTGATTGGGTTTTCAATATTTGTAACTTTTGATGATCTATCATATTGCAGTCTTGCAAAGCTGTACATTTGGCCCCTTTTTTTGGAATGATGTGTGTTAAACACCACCATTTTTACTACTGAGGCACCACAGACAGTGGATACTGGTGGTACATGAGATGAAATTGTAAATTCGGAAAGTTTTTTTTATTATTATTATTTTTTTTTTTTTTTTTTTTTTTAAATTAATGAAACGTTCCAGTTGTAATCTTAAAAGAAGTTAGGAACATTGAAGTTGTTCCAGGCTTAAGTTTAGGGATCTCCTAGGCATTTGCCATTTATGAGGACTGAGGAAAACCTGGAAAAAACCTCAGTAAGGACGGTCCTGGAGGGATTAGAACCCCAGGCCTTCCGCTCACAAGTCTGCGCCTTAACGACCTCAGCACCCATGGCCGTATATTTGATCCTAAGGATAGGCTTTATTTTCAATTTCAATTGGTTTATTATCCACATACAACTTCAGTGTTTCTACTTTTGTTGTTCTTACAGCCCCTGTGATGTTTCTCAGGGCTATGTTTATTATTTACATTTTATCATACTATCTCAGGCTATAACTTGAGCTTCTATTCTATGTTTGATTGCAGATTTTACACATATGTTTCATTGTCATGTGTCCAATGCAATATCCCATTTCACCCCTACTAGTCCTTTCAAAATTACACACTTGTTAATAATATTTTCTTTTATTCTATTTATATGTTAAATCCAGCTTAACTTATTGTCTAGATGCATTCCTAGATATCTCATGCAGTCACTTTTGTTGATAGATTTGCCATTTATATTGATGTGGAATGTTCTGCTTTGATGATGAAGAAAGAAATATGATAGTTTATCTTCATTGTATTGATTGTCATGTTATTTTCTATAGCCCAAACACTAAGTTTTGTCATAACTTTGGAAATGGTTTCTTGTAGATCCATTTTGTGATCGTGAGATTTTTTATTTGCAGCAGTCTAAAATATTATGTCATAGTTTATCTTCATTGTATTGATTGTCATGTTATTTTCTATAGCCCAAACACTAAGTTTTGTCATAACTTTGGAAATGGTTTCTTGTAGATCCATTTTGTGATGGTGAGATTTTTTATTTGCAGCAGTCTAAAATATTATGTCATCTGCAGACATTGCACATTGTATGTCTTTTACCCTTTGCAAAGTTTTAGGCAGATCATTGATATATATATAGAACAATACTGTGGTGGACACTACCCCTTGTGGTAGGCTGTTATTGTCTGTCTATATTTGGATAGCGAAGAATTGTACCTTATTGCAATCCACCATTGTGAAATAAACAGCTGTATTCATTTTGATATTTTCTCTCTTATTTGTTGAAGTTTGTGTGCTAGTTTTTTCCTCCATTCTGTGGTATATGCACTCTTAAAATATATGAAGAAGCTAGTATACTTTGCTTTTATTGAAGGCTTTCTTTATTTTTTGTGAGAGATATAGTTACTGTTGGATGCAATAATGTTTAAAGCAGAAAATTGAATACAATCTCCTACAATGGCAGTTGACCTAGAAAGTACTGATAGGCTTGAAAAATACATATTCCCTAATCTATTGGTGTGACCAACTGCACTCAGGTGCCAATAAGTGCAAATAAATACATCAATAGAAAAGATGTACTGTTATGAACTGTAATCCAGTAGAGGTGCTCTTCCA
This sequence comes from Metallyticus violacea, assembly GCA_030762175.1. NCBI lineage: Eukaryota > Metazoa > Arthropoda > Insecta > Mantodea > Metallyticidae > Metallyticus > Metallyticus violacea. The sequence goes on along the minus strand of CM060846.1, from coordinate 286,203,320 downwards.
GGTGATGTTGGATATGGGCTTGCTCGCTACAGTTTATTTATGCCAATGCAGCAGTTTATTTTTCTCATCTCAGGTAAATGATACTTGGTGAACACTGTGTGGTGCTCTGCAAGCATTTCAACAAATGCTAACTAAATATCCAAAAAGTTGTCATCCATTTCTAGCATCAAGTTTTTTTTTTTCTTTCCAATTTTTCATTTTCTAATGTCTGCATTGCATAAACAATGTAAGCAAAAGAATTGACATCAATGCATGAATGTATGCATCCTCTGACATAAGACTTGGGAAACCACCCAGTATATTTTTTGCACCAAAAATAATTTTAATTAATAGTACAATGTATATGTGTTTACTAAACTACATTTAATACCTAAAGCAAATGTAAATAAATAATGTTTTTCTTATTTTGATTTAAAGTAAAGCACTAAAAATCATGTCGTCACATTAAAACTCTCTTTAAGTTTCACAAACACACTTATAAAAGTAATTTTGGTACATGTTTCGTGAGGTACATTCCTCACATTGTCAACCAAAACGACGACTGAGGAGTCAATTTCAGCAAAGTATGTATGTTACTATGCTTGTTCTGGTGGTCTGTTAATGAACTTAAACAATATGTTGTCTGCTTCCAGTATATGAAAATTCATAAGTTTGTATTCATATTTCTTTATGTAAATTTTTTCCCATATATTAAGTTCTTTCGGATGTTGAATTGTTTTTAGTAATGTTATGTCCTTCTCTATTTCATGATTCTCATTCCAAAAATGTGCAGCCACTGCTGATTTTTCTACTTGTTTGTGTCTAATATTTCTCCAGTGTTCCTTTAATCTTATCCCCAGATTTCTCTTTGTTTTTCCTTTGTATATTTTGTCACAATCCTTGCAATTAATTCTATATATACCTGAATTTTCTTCTTTCTTCTTTTTTTGTTTAATTTTATTTAGATTTAATAGTTTACCAACACTATATCTGTTTATTGGTGCCAGAGTAATGTTATACTTTTTGAAAATTTTTTGGAATTTATGGTTAACATAAGGGTGATATGTGAATTTTATATAAGTATTTTCTTTAAGTGAAGAACTGAGTGTAGTGATTAGTTTAATTTCCTTTTTATTTTTAAATCTTTTTATTTTTTTATCTACCATTTGTTTGTTAAATCCATTTATTTCTGCTGTGTGTATTATATGTGCGTATTCTTTCCTGTATTCTTCTTTACTGAGTGGTGTATTAACTAGCCTATATGTCATACTATTGAATGCTGCTTCCTTGTGGGGTCTGGGGTTGAAACCTTTTGCTTTTATGTAATTGTCGGTATGTGTGTCCTTTCTGTATATACCAAATTCTATATTTTTATTCCTTTTTATTATCCTTAGGTCCAGAAAAGGTAAAGTATTACTAACCTCGGTTTCCATAATGAATTTTATTGTTTTTTCTTGCAAGTTCAACAGTTTCAATGAATCTTCTATGAATCTATCTTCTACAATGGCAAACACATCATCAACATATCTGTACCATGTTTTGAATATGTATGGGAAAGCTTTCATTATATGTGTTTCAAAATAGCTCATGAACAGATCAGCCAAAAATGGAGATAGTGGACTACCCATCATTAAACCTGATTTTTGTTTATAAAACTTTCCTTCAAATGTGAAGTAAGCTTGGTCTAAACATAGTTCTGTGAGTTTTACATATTCTTTTGTGTGTGTTTCTGCAATGTTGATAGATAGTAGCCATTTTTTTAACAAAGTCAGGGTTTTCTCTTTTGGTATGCTTGGAAACAATGCTTTTACATCAAAGGAAACCATGATATCATTTGAGTTTAGTTTATTATCTTTGATTTTGTTTATAAGATCGAACAAGTTTTTTATACTTAGACTTGGAAATTTGGGAAATGTATTAAATCGTGTAGTTAACCATATGGCTAGGAGGTAACATGGAGTTAATTATTGGTCTCATGTGTTTTCCTGGCTTGTGTATTTTTGGTAATCCTATTATTTTAGCTATTGATGGATTAGGTATTTTGATTTTGTAAACATCTGAATTTGTGAGTTAGCTAATATGTCTTTTAATATGTCTTCTATTGATTTCTTGCATTTGTGTAGGGGATTTTTTTCCACTTCAATGAACTCCTTATTGTTTAGTAACTCTAGCATTCTATGTTGGTAATTTTCTTTGTCTAGGATTACAATTTGGTTTCCCTTATCTGCTTTTGTATATATGACTTCTTTTTTATTTATTTATTTATTTATTTATTTTGGTTGACAATGTGAGGAATGTACCTCACGAAACATGTACCAAAATTACTTTTATAAGTGTGTTTGTGAAACTTAAAGAGAGTTTTAATGTGACGACGTGATTTTTAGTGCTTTACTTTAAATCAAAATAAGATTAACAAAAGTTTCACTGTGTGGATTCCGACATTCCGTAAACAAATAATGTTTTCTTTCATTTTATGGAAGTAGGTATTAACTCAGAAAAAAAGGTGAATTTTTCAACCACATAATTTGCATATTATAATATATATCAACTTTTAAATAACCTTATAAATTAACAAAATGATTATTCTGTAAAATAAAAAAATAAAAACAAACAACAAAAAAAGTTAAATATTCAACATGAACAAGCTTAAGTGCAAATTAAGAAAAAAGTAATCTTCCAAAACTCAAAAGTTCAAGCTTTTACATCTCCTTTATATTAATGTAAAATATAATTAATTGTAATAATTGCATACAAATTCATTCTTTTTTTGTATATAAAAATAAAAAATTAATGTCTAATGTTCCAGTTCTAGCATTTTAAAAACTTGGTCTTCTAGGTGAGATCGCTTTATCTGCACATCTTTTACAGCAGTATAGCTATACAGCCTTCTTTTTATGTTCATGCACCGGATGCATGACTTACTTAACAGCCTAGTTGCAAAGATAAAGCTGTCTGCAATAAAAGCAGTTTCATTCAATGGAATAAGACGTTCACTTGCAGAGTATACTCTTATCATTGGAATGTGACTCATGAGTAGTGATGGAACATTTTTTACCAGGGACGTGAAAAATATCTTAGCATTAAACTTGAATTGTGCCTGTATTTCTATGTTAACAGCAGCAGGTTTCTAAAATGCAGTCCAAACCCCTTCCAACATCATGTACCCTAACTTTCATCAGGATTATAATATCTTGCTTCAGAAGGAATTGTTCCATCTCTACTCATCAGTAACATCGTTCAATTTTTCAAATCACCCATTATCTCCAGAGCAAAATTTTTATAACAGCCTTTCACAATGTAATTGTAACATTCAATTATTAGCTTAACTTTACCTCCACTTTAAAAAATCTTATAATCTTGTATTCCAACTTAAATTGCAAGATTTGTACAGACAATTACAAACCTTTCCATTCCTTGCCACCTAAATAGCACACATTATCATGAAATATCTTTGAGCGTAGATGCATGTGCTACCGGCTACTAAGCAGAGGCTGTAGGGCCCTTTTTATCCATTATATGCTTTATATTATAGTTATACATGTGTGGACTTTGTATTATAGTTTGCAAACATTGTTTTAAAGCTACCTCTTTCTTTCCCTTTCTCCTTGCTCTTGATAGCGATAGTTCACGCTACTGTTTGCACTACATCGTCACAGCATTAGACCAAACTAACATCTGCATATGAATTTCTATTTCTCTTTAATTCTTTGAATCTAAGAATAGCATGTTCTAAAGAGAATGTATGCAGTGAACAGTAACATATGCATATACACACTACTGACAAATTTCCTGATTCCATTTTCCCAAATCCAAAATCCTGAAGCCTTTTTTATTAATTGAGCAGTTTCTGGAATCAATTGTCCTGAACACACCTTCCCAAATCATATGTTCCAAACATACGTTTTCCTATTTCCAGTATCTAGATAGTATATTTCTCACCAACTAAAAAAAAAGATGAAAATATTTATGTCCATTTCTATAGAAGTAAAGATATAAACATAGTGTTGGTGCTGCTATGCATTTAAAAATTATGCAACAAAATGGATATCAAATAGACTATTATAACATATTTCTTGCCTAGAAGTTACAGGACCTTGTCACTGGTGGTAGGGCTTGTGAGCCTCTACGAATCAACAAGCTATACAGGCTGTATCTTGCTAATGGTAGGGTCTCCCATGCTGGGCATCCTAGTCAGGAGAGGCCAGACAAAGAAGCAACTCAACTTCATTTCATCATTTCACCCATTAAACCTCAAGGTGTAATGTAATCTGTGCTGAGGAGGTGCATGGTACATGAAAGGTGTGCATTGAACGGAGCCTCCTTATTACCACGTGATTTTCTGGAGTATTTAGCCATACCCAGGCATGCAGGGCTCTGCCTGGGCAGACTCTTTCCCTAGATTCTTGTGAGACCTTTATGGAAACCATGCAGAAAATTAAAATTCACAGAACCACATCTGTGAGCCCTCAGCTGTTGCAATTTCATCCCTTGATAAGGAAGCTCTTGGAGAAAACCAAAGAGTAACTCTTAACTCTTCCAAGGGGATCTGGATGAAAAGAACCTTTGGGTCTTGGCAGTGTTACATTGTGACTCTTGCATAAGATGGCCCTAAAGGTCATTTGATCAACCTCCAATACAAGAAGGTGGCCTCTGCTGCCTTTGGTAGAACTTTTAATGAAGAACAATAGACCTAGCCTGATTCAAGAACTTGGATTAACAGGGGCTCAATCACTAGAATAGGAGATGGTCAAGGTAAGTTGATACATTGCAGCAAGGGAAATTGGCTCAGAAGTTGTATTTTTGTTCACAATGGAATTCAATGCCTACCTCTTCTAGAATTTTGTTCTAGCGATATCACCATGGCGAAAATTGGCTGCAACATAGGGGGAGGGAAGAAGGGCCTACTGCTGAGTTCTGTTTATCTCCCCTTTGATGGTGGTAGTCCATCTACCAGTTAACTAAAACAGTTGGTGACACCTGAGCTCAGAGAGGGGACCAGATCATCTTTGGGTGTGATGCCCACTCTCATCAAGAAATGGGAAAGTACGGATATCAACAAAAGGGGTGAGTAACTTGTAGACTTTCTCCTCTCTAGAAATCTACATATACTTAATGTTGGTAACAAACCTACATTGGCCAAATGCATAAGGTAAGAAGTTATTGACATTAATTTTGCACACAGTACATCTCTACTCAGATTATCGAATGGAGGGTCTTAGATGAACCATCACTATTGGACCATAACTATATATCATTTAATGCTAATGTAGTAAAAAATGCCAATCTACCTATATATACAGAAATCCCAGGAGAACTTGATGGGAGCCCTATATGCAGGATCTCTCAAGGAGGATTGGGCAGAATGGCAAGATTAGATCTTTTAGCGATATTGACAAGGATGAAATCCAAGAAAATATCATGGTGGACTAAAGACCTTGTAACACAAGAGAGGCAGGGTGCAACATCTCCTTAACGAGGCAAAATTAACTGGTGACTGGGGGGGACATATCATATAGTACTCACAGACTGTAATTAAGATATACACAAGGCCAAAAGATCTTGGCAAGAGTTCTGCCAGAAAAATCGAGCCTGTCAGAGGCAGTAAGATTACGTAGAGCCTTAACTCTTGGTCCTGTAAACCCTGTAGGAACAATATGCAAGTCAATGAGAAGTTTTACATGCTTAGCTGCAGAATCACTCACAAGTTTGCTTTGAGGGACACTTCCCTGGGTGCACATTTGATGCCAAAACCTGTGAATCCATAGACCACTGAAAACTCTAGACCAAGAGCAGCATAGGACTGGGAATTTGCAGGTTAAGTTGTTAAAATTCCAAGTGTTAAATGGTCAATTAATAATTTTGACCCATTTAAGTTGCCAGGTGGAGATAGCATCTTTCCTGCTTTGTTGCTTTATACCCTTCTTTATACCCTTTTCTGTAACCTCTTTCGGGCCAGCCTTCAGCTATATTCCTCAGGCCTGGAAAGCTACTAGAATAGTGTTCATTCCTAAGCAGGGTCATAATAATTATACCAAAGCTAAAGCTTATCGACCATTTAGTCTTGCATCGTTTTTCTCCAAGACTTTGGAAAGATATATCAAACAGAGGGTGTTGTCCTCTTCATCGAAATCAACATGCTTACCAGTCATCCATTCTTGCATAACAGTGTTATACTGCCTTGTTAGCAGATTGGAGGAATCTATGGATAGGAAAGTAATAGCCCTAGGAGCCTTTCTAGACATAGATGGCACATTTGACAATACCTCTTATAAATCTATGGTTTTGGTTGCTCACAAATTTGGAGTCAATGATACCCTTTGTAGGCGGATAAACTCCATATTACTGCTAGCCTTCTTGGGGAAATGAAAGAATTGCCATCACAGGGGCTGCCCAGGTGGTATTCTCTTTCCCATTCTTGGAGTCTCATGGTGGACAGTTTACTCCAAAACAAAGGTGACACAGTACTGATAATTTGGGGGAAATTTGCCAATACAGTCTCAGAAATAATGAACTGTGGGCTGAGAAAAATTCACAGCTGGTGCATACAGGAGGGTTTTTTTTTTTTTTTTTTTTTTTTGATTGATTTATTTAAGGACGCTCTTTAACAGCTCAGGTCATCAGCGTCCCATTCAACTCAGGGCGTGAAACGGCCGACAAATTTTGCTCAGAGGCCTCTCTTTCAGGCTTGAGGTTCTTTATCGTGCCGTAAATGTACGACACGGGACCCACGGCTTTACTTCCCTTCCGAAGGAAGCCATACTTACGATTTTTACGCCCGAAAAAATCCATCGGTCCTGGCCGGGTTCGAACCCGCGTTTTGGGTATAGGAGGCAAGTATGGTAACCACTACACCACCAGGACCGACAACACAGGAGGGTCTATCCATTAATTCTAGAAAAAGTTATTGTTCCATTTACTAACAGAAAAAATCTGAAAGGCCTAGGAATTCTTAAACTAGGTAGCTCAATCCTGTAATATTCCAAGTCAGTTAAATATCTGGGTCTTGAACTGGATAGGAGGTGAGATTCATAGCTATAACACTAGAAATAGTAAAGATTATCATAGATATGCTTATAATAAACAAATAGTATGTAAGGATGTAAATGTAAGAGGTACCCTTTTGTACAATAAATTGCCACCAGAGGTTAAATCTGTAGAAAAATCAAAATTTAAGTATCAGTTGAAAAAATACCTTGTAAATAGAAGTTTATATTTATTGGATGACTGAAATCAATTGTAATATTAACAGTATTTAAAGGTAGACTATTTTTCAACTCTCACAAACATGTACTAAAGCCTTATTTTAAGAATAAGTTATGCTTTCTTACTCTAGTATTTTGACAATGTCTGAAACTTATGTAAATGAGTCTATTGACAGCAATAAATTATTATTATTATTATTATTATTATTATTATTATTATTATTATTATTATTATTATTATTATTATTATTAAGCTGGCCTGGAATGACCACTTTAATAATATTTGCCGTAGAGCCAGGTGGTCTCTTGCAACCACCAGATGCACTACTGGATCCACCTGGGGCCTCAAACCATACATTAGTCATTGGCTATATGTTACATTAGTCAGGTGCTAGATATCTTATGGTGCCATTGTTTGGTGGTGGACAACCTTAAAAACTACTATAGCAGGTAAGGTTACCAAGCTACAGAAATTAGCATGTCTATGTGTTACAGGGGCCTTTAGAAGTACTCCAACCATTAAATTGGAGACTCTGTTGGGCCTCCCTCCTATGGATATCTATTTACAAGTTGAGGCTATGCTTATGGATATCGCTTGGTGCACACAGGGAACCGAGAAGTAGCTTTTGCAGCTACTGAACATACTTCATTCTAAATTTACTGGATTTTCCAGAACTGAGAATGAGACCTGACTTAATGAATACTCAATACTCCAATTCCCCTCCATTTAGGGTTACTCTTGAATCTTAAAAAAACTGGAAGGAACTATGCACACTAAAGAACATAACCAACTTATATAGTATACTGATGGATTTTATAGAGAGATACATTTGGATCCAGGCATACATGACCTATCTGGAAGGATCAACTTTAGTGTAAGTCTTTGTAAATATTGCAATTTTTCAGGCAGAAATATTTGCTATCCTGAACTATGCTTAGAGGACTTGAGAAGGTTTATCATGCTTATCCTCTCAAACAGTCAAAGTGCCTTAAAAGCACTTCCTCTGACCATGTGAAATCAAAACTTGTATGGGAGTGTCAAAATGCCCTGTCTGCCCTGGCATCGTACAACAGGCTGGAACTGCAGTATGTGCCGGGGCATCAGGACATTTATGGGAATGAGAAAGCAGATCAATTGGCAAAAAGGTGTGGCGATACTCCCTTTTTGGGGCCCTAAGCCCATGGTTGGAATAAGTTCACATACTGCCAAGATTGGGGATAAACTAACGTGGCAGACCTATCCTGGACAAACGCAAGCTAGGAAATTTGTCCTAGGTCCTATAACATGCTGGAGGTCATTTAAACTCCATATACCCCACACATCTATCTGTTACAATAAAACGGAAAAGAGGCACCAAATTATTATTTAATGGATATATTTATTACAAAAGTAAAAATGAAATGGATGGGAAAACTTACTTGGATTCTAAGAAACTAAGACAAAGTGAATGCAATGCAAGAACCATCATGTTAAGGCAAAGCACACAAGTATGAGGTTACTAATGGGAACATGAATATGCACATTCTCAGGTACCTAACAGAAAAGATGCTGAAGCTGAAAATATTAAAGCTAACTTGTAACATAGCAGATGAACATCCTAAACTAAACCCTGTACATTTTGAGAAATCTGTTGCAAGAAGCTCCTTTGGGGGTTTAAGCACTATTACCTGAATACAATTTCTCATTATTGGTGTTCTTGTTTTTAAATATTTTAACCTTCCAGCAGGTGCACTGTTATAAGAAGTATAACACAAGCAGTATTTATGCTCTATCAATGTTTTAACCTTGAGCTATTGCATCACCAGTGACATTTATTCCATTGTTGATACTAACTGCAAAATTTGTTGACGGTTGCTGTTTTTTTGCTTAACATTTTCAGTTGGCTTAAGTACATTCTAAGAACAATTCCTGTTCTTTGACAGACATGAGCTGGTTCTAGTAGTCTGCAGTATGCAAAGGTAAGTGCAATAATCATTAAAATGCACTTAATCATTTGTTCTCTAAAAAGTTTCACTTTCAGTTTGTAACTGGCCATGTGGGCAAGTGTATTTATTTATTACTTTTATTATTTATTTTCAATTCAAAGGGTTTATTGGATGAGGAAATTTGCAAACTACTTGAGGAAAGTGATGATGATACCTAAGCGGATTTTGCAGAACTGGAGGAAGGTGATGCAGATTTGAGTGACAAGAACATTGAATAAAAAAAATTACAGTAGTGAATCTGAACAGGAAGGGATGGATCACAAAGATCTCGATGAGCTAAAAGAAGTGTAGGAGTTCTTTATTGGAAAAGACAAAGTTACACAGTAGTGTAAAAGTGAGTGTGCTAAAACATCAAAAAAGAACAGAAAAAATATTATGAAAATTCTTCCAGGCCCCAAGAGCAGTGTCATGAATATCACTGATGAAGTTGGTGCATTTCTGAAAATTACATTAAATTTATTGATGAAATTGTAAACCATATGAATGAGCATATAAATAAACAGCAAGACACACACTAGTTTTTGAGTGAAAGGGATTACGGTGACATTGAGACATGAAATAATGGCAGTGCTGAGGATTCTTTTCTTGATTAGAACTAGAAAGGGACATCATGCAAATGTAATGGAACTTTAGGCTGCAGATGGAACAGGAATGGAACTACTTAGGGCTATAATGAGTTATAAAAGGTTTCTGTTGCTTCTATGTTGCATGCAGTTTGATGATACAGAAACAAGGAATACCAAGAGAAAAACTGGTAAGTTGGCTGTAATTCATACCGTCTTGGAGGTTGTTGCTAACTGCATGAACTGTTACAGCATGAGCAAATTTACCACAATAGATGAAATGCTTGACCCTTTCAGAGGCTGCTGTGGATGGATACAGTACATGCCCAGTAAACCAGTCAAATATAGGCTAAAAATGTTTACCTTATGCGATGCAAAATGTTTTACTGCAGTAACCTGTAAGTTTATTGTGATGTGCATCCAGAAGGACGATACAGAATAGCTACCAATAGAAAATTGTAACAGAAATCTAACAACTGACAATTGATACCCAAGCTACTCCTTTTCTGAATATTTGCTGAGGAGAAAATCACCTGTATTGAAACAATGAGAAAGAATAGACAAGAAATTCCTCCAGAGTTTCTGCCTAGCAAGAAAAGATAAAATGGAAAACCATTGTTTGGATTTCAGCAGAATAACACATTAATTTCACTGGCTCTATTTGAACATTGCAGGCATTAATTGACAAATATTTTCCTTCATGAAACTGGAGGAAGCTTCAAGACACATTTATCTCAAGCAGCTACCAGAAGGTATTATGAAAGAACAGTTCTTATCTAGAGCAAAACTCAAATCCTTGCCAGTCGATTTCATAGTATTTCTTACACTGTGCTATGTTGAATCTTCAGCTTCTGAAATTTAAATCCAAGGGCCTCCGAAGAAACAAGGGACATGCATCTTATGTAGGCATCAAAGAAATTTATCCACTTTAGTTAAATGTGATAGATGCAAAAACTTTTTTGGCAAATAGCACAAAAAGGCAAGTTACTGTGAAAGGTGTGATGAAAGTGAACACATCTCAGAATAATGGAACCAACTTCTGCCATCAAGAACTCAAATACTAAATTTGTTCAAATAAGTGTACTTACGAAGCTGTTGACAATGGAGTGGTATATATATATAAACAATGTATACAGTTTTTTTCACACTAACTCCATTCACTTACATAAATTTGGAACATATGTTTCGGGAGCGATCCCTCCCATCTTCAGCCTGTTGACAAACTGTCGTTAAACGTGGCGGTTGGGTCTCTTGATATTCTTGTGGCGGCATCTGTTGGTATTATTAGGAATTTGCTGAGTTCATCCAATGGAGGGATATCGAAATTCATCAAATTATCCTTATTTTTTGTAATGAAAATGTTTTCCCAAGTGGAAAGTTCTATTGCATTATGAAGTTGTTTAAGTAGTTTTATCTCTGATTTAATTTCATGATTTTTATTCCAAAAGTGCGCTGCTATTGCTGATTTATCAATTTGTTTTAAGCGAATATTTCTGAAGTGTTCTTTTTTCCGGATTCCCAAATTCCTCTTCGTTTTTCCAATGTATTTTTTGTCGCAATCTGCACATTCTATTTCATAAATACCTGACTTTTGTTCTGTTGGCATGTAGTCCTTTACTCTGCAACCTAATAAGTTCTTTATATTAAAATTGTTCTTTGGGGCTAACATAATTCCTTGTTCTTTGAATATCTTTTTGAACTTATTGTGATAAATTGGGTGATATGTGAAACTTTTGAATTTGTACCTTTCTTTGGCACTTTTAAGAGTGGAAACATCTCTTATTGCCTTTTGTTTTTTGGTTTTATTGATGATTTTTATTACTGTGTCTTTGTTGTATCCATTAGTTTCTCCTATCTTTATGATATGTTGGTATTCCAATTTGTACTCTGTTTCTGTGAGTGGAATGTTAACTAATCTGTGTGCTAAACTATAAAACACTGCATATTTATGTGGAATGGGGTTAAAACTGTCATTTTTTATGTAATTTTCTGTGTGAGTAATGGTATCGTTTGATGTAGAAGCCTTATTCCCAAGCATACCAAAAGATACACTTATGCTAATGTTAAAGAAATGGTTAAAATCCTTAGATCTACAGACACAAGAAATTGAAGACTTGATAAAACTTACGAACATTTGCATTGAACAAAATTACTTCATTTTCAATAAAAAATATTACCAACAAGTCTCGGGACTAGCTATGGGAAACCCGTTATCTCCATTTCTAGCAGATTTTTTTATGAGTTCATTTGAAATGCATATCACCAAAGCCTTCCCTCTAATCTTCAAAACATGGTATAGGTATGTGGATGACATATTTGCAATAATTCCGAAAAAACATACAATGGATGCACTAAAACTTCTGAATTTGCAGCACAAATCTATAAATTTCACCATAGAGGAAGAAAGAAGGGGATATCTCCCCTTCCTAGATGTAAAAATCATAAGAAATGAAAACTATCTTACATTTGGAATTCATAGAAAGGATACTCACACAGAAAATTACATAAAAAATGACAGTTTTAACCCCATTCCACATAAATATGCAGTGTTTTATAGTTTAGCACACAGATTAGTTAACATTCCACTCACAGAAACAGAGTACAAATTGGAATACCAACATATCATAAAGATAGGAGAAACTAATGGATACAACAAAGACACAGTAATAAAAATCATCAATAAAACCAAAAAACAAAAGGCAATAAGAGATGTTTCCACTCTTAAAAGTGCCAAAGAAAGGTACAAATTCAAAAGTTTCACATATCACCCAATTTATCACAATAAGTTCAAAAAGATATTCAAAGAACAAGGAATTATGTTAGCCCCAAAGAACAATTTTAATATAAAGAACTTATTAGGTTGCAGAGTAAAGGACTACATGCCAACAGAACAAAAGTCAGGTATTTATGAAATAGAATGTGCAGATTGCGACAAAAAATACATTGGAAAAACGAAGAGGAATTTGGGAATCCGGAAAAAAGAACACTTCAGAAATATTCGCTTAAAACAAATTGATAAATCAGCAATAGCAGCGCACTTTTGGAATAAAAATCATGAAATTAAATCAGAGATAAAACTACTTAAACAACTTCATAATGCAATAGAACTTTCCACTTGGGAAAACATTTTCATTACAAAAAATAAGGATAATTTGATGAATTTCGATATCCCTCCATTGGATGAACTCAGCAAATTCCTAATAATACCAACAGATGCCGCCACAAGAATATCAAGAGACCCAACCGCCACGTTTAACGACAGTTTGTCAACAGGCTGAAGATGGGAGGGATCGCTCCCGAAACATATGTTCCAAATTTATGTAAGTGAATGGAGTTAGTGTGAAAAAAACTGTATACATTGTTTATATACTAAATTTGTTGTTACAACATCTTACCACAATGCATGTAAACTGTTTCTTTCAATATATTATCCAACTTCCCCAGAAATATCTTATTACTTAAAAACATCCCTGTTGTAAACTTTATAATGCATGCCTGTTTGTATAACACATACGCCTGTCAGAAGGTTAAGAATATATTACATTAAAGTACTCAATAATCAATGAATTTTTATATTTTTAAAAATGTTTTCCTCAGCTTCAGGAAAAGTCATTTGGATTCAGGAGAAAATCATTCACAAGAACAGTTTTCAAAAAAATGGATTCAGGAAAATGTCCAGAAATCACACATGCATGTACAATAGATCAGTCACTCTTCAGATTTACAGATTATTAATTAAAAATTATATATAATTGTACTAAGAATTTTTTTGTGTTTTTATTAGTTTATATAGGTAATGTCACAAAATTAGGGTAAAAAGAGAAAGTTTATAATGTATATTAGTTAACATGTTAAACAATTTCATAAGCAAATAGATGTGATTGTGATTATTATATAAATATATATGATTAATTAACAAGAGTAAGATATTTAAGTATAATAAAATAGAAACATTGAAGACTGGTGTACTAAACATAAGACATTCATAAGAAGGCAAGTGACTACATTTACAGAGTTTTTGTTTGAATGCAGTTAACAAATTTAATGTTGACACTTGTTATTCAGAACCATCTAGGTGCAAATTGGCAGAAGCTGCCTGACGGGAGAGGGGGGGGGGGTTACTCCAATTTTAAGAAAGATAAGAGTTGGAAGGGATAAAAACATTGCACTGCTGCTGACTGAGGGCTCTTGAGTAATCAGGTTATTAGTGTACCATAATTATCAGTGGACAGAAATTTTGTAAGGAATGATAATTTAAATATACTTGTTTTAAAACTGTTATACTGGAGTACTCAGTTCCACAATAGTTTGTCAGCCCTTTTCTTGTCCATGTGCATGAAAAAAATTCAATTTTAATGTGGTCCAGAGGTATGTTAGATGAACAGAACTTGAAGGAAGTTGGAGCTCTGATTTTCTGAACAAGGCCCCTGCACTAACAGTGCCTCAGCTGATGTTCTTCCTATACAGTTGAAATGAATCTGCCTGTTCCCTTGTATCCAACAAAGTGTGTTATATTCTTTTATGAATTAAATACCTGTTAATGTTTTACAGTCATAGTACAGAATCTGAGTGCGTACTTGTTTATGTACTGACTAGCCAAACTAACTTCAAACTAAATATTAAAAAATTGTAAACTTGAAAGAAGTCAGGAGCAGTGAAGTTTGTTGAATTATACAACTAAGTCGGTATGATTCCCTGGTTTCTTTTGATGTTTCATCTTCATTGACTAGTATTCCCACACAAAAATTGCTAGTGAAACTCCAGAATTGGCTAAAAAGTACTAACATAACATAGAAGAAATTGAGGACTACACCAGCCTTACAAAACTGTAAAAAATGAACTTTTTTACATTTAATGGGAAACCTTACCAACAAACCTCTGACTTAGCTATGAGTGCAGTAGAAACACTCAATTACCATAGCATTTCCACTTACCTTTAAATCATGGTTTCACTATGTGGACAATGTACTTGCAATAGTATCAGAAAAACAAACAGATGATGCCCTGAAATTACTAAATCTACAGGCCCAAAGTATTAAGTTCACTATGGAATTTAAAGAGGAAGGTTGTTTGCCCTTCCTTGACCTAAAAATATACAGGAGAAACAACATGATTTTGTTTGGCATTTATAGGAAACCTATGCGTACAGATAATTACATAAAGAATAACAGTTTCAACCCTAAACCACACCAACATGCCATTATAAACAGCCTTGCTCATAGATTGGTAAACATCCAGCTCAACAAGGAAGAATGTACAGCAGAATACCATTACATCATCAAGACAGCCATCAATAATGGATTCAACAGTTCATTAGTTGATAAGAAGATCAGTCATTTCAAAAGAAAGGAAGATATTAAAACACCATCACACTCTCCACGATAAAGTTTTTAAAAAAAACTTTTAGTTTTTAAAAAATTTACATATCACCCTTGGGCAAACAATGCTTTCATGAAGATTTTTAAAAAATGTAATATTGTGTTGGCAACACAAAATAAATTTAGCATTGGAAACCTTATGAACAACACCATAAAAGATGTGGTTCTACCCAACAAAAAGGCAGGAGTGTATCACATGGAATGTTTACTATGTGATCAGATTTATATAGGAAAAAAATTAGAAATTTGGAGACAAAAACCAAAAAACACTTCAGAAATATAAGATTTAAACATGTGGATAAATCGGCAGTTGCAGACCATTTTTGGGCTTACGACCCTGACATTGCAAAAGAAGCTAAACTGTTGAAAGCTATGAACAATCCTAAGGAGTTGGCAATATGGGAGAGGATTCACATTTTAAAAAACAAGCACTGGATTATGAACTTGACATCCCTCCAATGGACCTCCTGTTCCAGTACTTATTGGAACCACCAAAGGCCACACTGTCACCTGCCAGTGTTAGTCAGTCCCCAGGTGAGAATGAGAGCAAACACTCTTGAAACATGTGCTGAAGAACTAAAATTGGTAGTGAAGTGCAGCGTCACGTAATACCGACTTAGTTGTATAATAAATATTACAAATTGATGACATGCTATTTATGCCACATGTAATCTTTTCTAGTTAAAATATTTAAAAAATTCTTTATGGTTCCATTCCCATGGGATAAAATCAGGCAAGTTAAAATATTTTAAATATTTCAACCTGATGCCTATATTCCTCTTGGTTTTGCCTGGGTATATTTTGTCGCATTCTTTGCAATTAATCTGGTATATACCCAATTTTTTTCCCTTGAGTCTGGAATTTATTTAATTTAACTTCAATAATTTGTTAACACTATATTTTTTGACGTGCTAATGTGATATTACACTCTTTAAAAATGTTTCGAAATTTATCAAAGACTGATGTGGTAAGTGAACTTGAAGGTTTTTTCCCCAGATAATGCATTCAAAGTAGTGATTTGTTGAATTCTTTTTTTGTTTCTGGAATGATTTTATTTTTTGAACCCAGTGGAAAAGGCTACTTCTATTATGTGCAGATATCATTTTTTGTTAAAAATTAAAATATTAATTGGAACTTACAAAGTGAAGCCAATTATATAATTGATATTATTGAATGATTTATTGAACTACACTCACTTGATGCTTCATTTACTTGTCATAATGTATAGAACAGGATTTGAGAACATTTAGTTATTATCAACTAAGCTAAATATCAACTGTAGAATAACTTCAACTTAGGTATTCATTTTTTACACTAAACTCCATTCACTTACACAAAAGTAAGACGTGTTTCGGGAGAATCTCTCCCATCTTCAGTTGCTCACTGAACTGCCGTTACTCGAAACTATGGCTGTGGTGGCCTCTGTTGGTTGAAGTAGGAAGTTGCTGAGCTCATCCATAAGAGGAAACACGAAATTCATTAGGTTTAATCTTATTTTGATTCAAAGTAAAACACTAAAAATCATGTCGTCACATTAAAACTCTCTTTAAGTTTCACAAACACACTCATAAAAGTAATTTTGGTACATGTTTTGTGAGGTACATTCCCCACATTGTCAACCAAAACGATGACTCATTAGGTTTTTTCCATTTTTTAATATGAAAATTTTTTCCCAAGTGGATAATTCCAATGGGCTGTGAAGATGTTTCAGCAGTTTTATTCCCAGTTTTATTTCATGGTTTTTGGTCCAAAAGTGAGCTGCTACTGCTGATTTATCCACCTGTTTAAACCGAATATTCCTAAAATGTTCTTTCCTCTGAATTTCCAAATTTCTTTTTGTTTTGCCTATGTAGCTCTGTTCACAATCTGCACATTTTATTTCGTAAATTCCTGATTTCTGTTCTGATGGTATGGAGTCTTTTACTGTGCAACCTAATAAATTCTTGATGTTGTATCTGTTCTTTGGGGCTAACATTATTCCATGTTCCTTGAAGATTTTCTTGAACTTGTTGTGGTAAATTGGATGGTAGGTGAAACTTTTGAATTTGTATTTTTCTTTTGTGTTTTTCAGTGTGGAAACTTCCCTTATCCCTTTTTGTCTTTTAGATTTATTGATAATTTTTATCACTGTCTCTTTGTTGAAACCATTGATTATAGCTGTCTTTATTATTTGTTTGTATTCTATTTTTGTACTCTGCTTCTGTGAATGGAATATTCATCAATCTGTTGTCAAACTGTGAAAAATTGCATATTTATGCAGAATGGGGTTATAACTCTCATTTTTTATGTAGTTTTCTGTGTGTGTTTCTTTTCTGTGAATTCCAAAATTCAAACAATCTCCATTTGTTATAATTTTTAAATCTAGAAATGGTAGCTACCCATTTCTTTCTTCTTCTATAGTAAATTGTATGGATTCATGTTGCAAATTAAGAAGTTTCAGGGCATCTATTGAGTGTTTCTTCGGTATACTATACAATTTACTACAGAAGAAGAAAGAAATGGGTAGCTACCATTTCTAGATTTAAAGATTATAACAAATGGAGATTTGAATTTTGGAATTCACAGAAAAGAAACACACACAGAAAACTACATAAAAAATGAGAGTTATAACCCCATTCCGCATAAATATGCAATTTTTCACAGTTTAGCAAACAGATTGATGAATATTCCACTCACAGAAGCAGAGTACAAAAATAGAATACAAACAAATAATAAAGACAGCTATAATCAATGGTTTCAACAAAGACACAGTGATAAAAATTATCAATAAATCTAAAAGACAAAAAGGGATAAGGGAAGTTTCCGCACTGAAAAACACAAAAGAAAAATACAAATTCAAAAGTTTCACCTACCATCCAATTTACCACAACAAGTTCAAGAAAATCTTCAAGGAACATGGAATAATGTTAGCCCCAAAGAACAGATACAACATCAAGAATTTATTAGGTTGCACAGTAAAAGACTCCATACCATCAGAACAGCAATCAGGAATTTACGAAATAAAATGTGCAGATTGTGAACAGAGCTACATAGGCAAAACAAAAAGAAATTTGGAAATTCAGAGGAAAGAACATTTTAGGAATATTCGGTTTAAACAGGTGGATAAATCAGCAGTAGCAGCTCACTTTTGGACCAAAAACCATGAAATAAAACTGGGAATAAAACTGCTGAAACATCTTCACAGCCCATTGGAGTAATCCACTTAGGAAAAATTTTCATATTAAAAAATGGAGAAAACCTAATGAATTTCGAGTTTCCTCCTATGGATGAGCTCAGCAACTTTCTACTTCAACCAACAGAGGCCACCACAGGAACATCTGTTTGTCCAGCCATAGTTTCGAGTAACGGCAGTTCAGTGAGCAACTGAAGATGGGAGAGATTCTCGAAACGCATCTTACTTTTGTGTAAGTGAATGGAGTTTACTGTAAAAAATGAATACCTAAGTTGAGGTTATATTGCCATTCCATTGTCAACAACTTCGTAAGTACAATATTTGTAGAATAACTTGTTAAGCTGTGGGAATGGTATTCTGCTCTGGTGGAGGTGTGATGAATTTAAAAGTTTGTTTTCATTCCCGGCAATGTCAAAGTTCATTAGACTGTGTTTGTATTTATAGATTTAGATTTTCACCAAGTTGTTAATTCTGTATGTCCTTTTACTGATTTTAATAATTTTGCTTTATTCACTATGTCATGATTTTCTGTCCAAAAATTATATGCTACTGCTGATTTCTCTATTTGCTTGTACTTTATGTTCCTGTAATGTTCTTTTAACTATGTGGCTGTTTCTTTTTGTTTTTCTAATGTAGATTTTTTCACATTCTGCACAATTTATTTTGTAAATAGCTGCTTTTTTCTCTTGTGAAATACTGTCATTAACATTGTCTGTCAGTAGACTTTTAACATTAAATCTGTTGACCAGTGCCAACCTGATACTAAAATCTTTAAGAATATTCTAAAAAATTTTATAGCCCATGGATATGCAAATTTTTTTAAAAATTAACTTATCTTTTCCTGCTGAAAATGTTGTTTCTTTGATGCTGTTTTGTCTCTTGAATCTGTACCTTTTTGTGTACTAGTTCTTTTTTAAAACCATTTTTAACCACTGATTCTTCTATTTGTTTGTATTCATTAAAATATTCTTCTTTGCTAATTTGTAGGTTAACTAGCTGAAGTGTTTAAACTGTTGATAACTGCATGTTTTTGCATTGTGGGGTTAAAACTCTCAGCTTTGATGTGGTTGTCCGCATGTACTTTCTTTCTGTATATTTCAAATTCCAGGTTTCCTTAACATTTCATTATTTTAATATCCAAGAATGGCAACATGTTATCTGTTTCCGTTTTGTATGTAAACGATATGTTTCTCTCTTGTATATTCAAAAGTTTTAAGGCATCACAATGAGTTATTTTGTTAACTATGGCAAATATATTTTTGACATATCTGTACCATACTATATGTATGGGAAATTAACATTTTAATTAGTAAACAGGCCCTTGAGTCCATAGGAACACCGGCCTGGGCTAATTCGTTTAGCACTACCATAAATGGAGTACACAGACCACCAAAGATATAATAACCTGAAAAACTTCAATTGTAATTTTTATAACTTGAAAAAGGACATTAAAGAGTTTATAAAATTAAAAGAAAAGAGCAGATTTATTTCTGCAGATATTCATTTTTTAAACCTGTGCCTTAAACATAAAGTATGTCCAAATTTTTTTCAGAAAATCGTTAAACATAACCGTAACAGTTGCAAGCAGTTAGCTGCTAAGAAAAAAGTTATTCAAATAGAAAAGGCAAAACATTATACAAAAATGGCAAATACTGATCTTAAACTATATGGAAAACACTTGCAGATTTCAAAGAAGTTAGGTTGCATAATATGGGGATAACTTAATCAGAACAGCTTTAAAACATATACAATTTTGAGTAAACAAAAAAGTCAGCAATCAGAAAAGAAAATTTAGAAATCTTAATCATAAACCTAAAAAAAAATTCAGAACCTAAATAGAGTTATGTGGAAAATCTCTCTAATGAAAGTTTCAAAAGAGAATAATTAACTTTTTTAAATAAAGGCTTAAAAACTTGTATGCAATACTCCACTAAAATAGAAGATAATTTGGTAGATTTAGACGTGGCCATTGAAGGATTAAACAATAAAGAAAAAGAAATAGTTGGAATAAAATCAGGAACAAATCATCAGTAATGGTGATAGAGGGCTACCCATTATTTGTCCTGATGTTTGTTTAAAAAATTTTCCTCAAAAGTGAAAAAAACTTGATTTATGCACAGTTTGGCGAGTTCAATATATTCATTATTATGTCCTTCTGTTAGATTGGAAGAAAGTAACCATTTTCTTAAAATGTTCAATAATTTACTTTGTGGTATGCTGGTAAAAAAGGCTTTAACATCAAAGGAAACCAAAGTGTCATTAGGAGATAATTTGTAATCCTTAATTCTATTGATAAGGTCCATGGAATTTTTTAAGCTTAAACTGTCAAATTTAGGAAGTGAAATAAACTGTGAAAATAACCGGTTTGCTAAGCGATAGCAAGGATTGTTAATGCTGTTGATGATTGGTCTCATACTTCTCCCAGGTTTATGACTCTTAGGGAGGCCAAAAATCTTGGCTAAGGATGGATTGCGAACTTAATTTTGTAGTAGTATGTTTTTGAGCACAAAGTACTATTTTTCAAGATCTCTTCCATTGATTTTGTATATTTGTTTAATGTATTGGTTTTGATTTTGGTGAAATCGTCACTCTCTATTAACTCCTGCATTCTTTGCTTGTAGTCATCTCTATCCAAAATGGCAATCTTGTTTCCCTTATCAGCCTTGGTGTAAATCACTTCTTTGTTATTGAGAGATTTTGCAAGTTTCTGATAAGCTCTAGGGCCAAAGTTCCTGTTTCTGACTTCCAGTAATAAATTAACAAATGTTCTTCTAACAAAATTTTTTATCTATGGCAAGCTCTATGTCTGCCATATATTAGATGAGAAGCTAACACAAGTGTTAATCCCTGTATTCAATAATTTCAATTATTTTGTGTTAAAACTCTCATTAGAGAGGTTAATGATTTGAGGTTAGGTTTCGAAATTATACTTGTCTTATCCACTAGTTTTTTAGGCAACTTTTTAAATGTTTTCTTCTGACCAATGGCTTTTTGTTTTACTCTAAAACTAATAAATGCAAATGCATTTCTTTCCAGATTCTCCCAGATAGTGATACCAAAAGATTTTGACAAATTTAAATAAGAAAATATATCATTAAACACACTAATTTTGGGTAGACTCTGCTTTGCAGCCTTAATATATGCTTTGCCCCTGTATACATTTGTGTCTATATAAACAACTGTAAGAGTTTTTAGAATGCCAAATAGACTAACAGACTGCTGAATTAACCGCCACGGGTGGCCGAGATCGTTGAGGCGCGGATTTGTTAGCGGGTGGTCTGGGGTTCAAATCCCGCCAGGACCGTTCTCCCTGACAGAGGTTTTTTTTTTTCGGGTTTTCCTCAGTCCTCATAACTGGCAAATGCCGGGGAGGTACCCTAAACTTAGGCCTGGAACGTTTGCTTCCTTAAAAATCCTTTCCCAATTTATCATTTCATTTCATGTATAACCAGTGTTCACCGCCTGTGGTGCCTCAGTAGTAAAAACGGGCGTTAAACACCATTCAAAAAAAAAAAAAAAAAAAAAAAAAAGACTGCTGAACACATGTTTACTGGTTGCCTAAACATTCCATTCTCTTCAATATCAAGCCTATCTTACCAAAAATACTTTTAAAAATAATCTGGTTTTAATTGCAGAATATGTGCTTAAAGTTCATTCATTTATGGTAATATCCATTAAAGCTCAACTGCAAAAGAGAACAGATCTTTTTTATTTATCATGAAAGCCATGTTGCTAAAATTTTCCCATATTACATTAACAAGCCAGCTTCTAATGTCTACAAGACACTAAAAACACCGATGATCTGCAGTTAACTTCAGCTACTGAAAGAGTTAAACTGGGAGTCTAAAAATCACTATATTATGAAGATTACAAGGGATATGCAAGTAGTGTTTTTTTTAATGGTGTTTAACGCCCGTTTTTACTACTGAGGCAACACAGGCAGTGGACACTGATGATAAATGAGATGAAAGGATAAATTGGGAAAGAATTTACGAAGGAAATGTTCCAAGCTTAAGTTTAGGGTACCTCTCCGCCATTTGCCATTTATGAGTGAGAAAAACCTGGGAAAAAACCTCAGTCAGGGAGGACGGTCCTGGCGGGATTCGAACCCCCGTCCTTCCGCTCACGAGTCTGCGCCACCCACGGTGGTGTAAGTAGTGGTGAGATGTACATGAAGGAATCTGGGGAGGTAATAGTAAAGCATGGTATGTGATCTCTATAGCACCCAAGGTCATTATCCTTATTCTGCTCCACGAAATGTTAGCTATGATGGCATTACCAAGATTCATTTCTATAAAATGAGAATAAAAATGTTGAATAAATGGTACAATCATATTTATGTAGTTAAAAAATAAAGCAATACCATATGTGATGGTGAGCGCTGCAGCTTTTAACAGGATAATCACCATTCCAATTCATGAGTGGCCTCAGGTTTATGGTCTGACTTCAGTTCCTATGTTCTAAGTTGAATGTTTCTGAATGTTGACACAAACTTTGCTTAAGAGGGTTTTTTAATTAGAACATGTTTCAGGGGCTGTCATGCCTATCTTCAGATGTTGACTGATTGCTTGCTGCTTTGTAAGTTTGGGTTGCTTGACTGGACAATTTTTCTGTGGGTGTTCCAGTTTCTGCTGTCACTCATTCTGCCACCTATCATCATTCCCATCATCTAACATAATGCATTCTACAGAATTCAATTACATGGCTTTAAAACGGCCCTTTGTCACCTTTAATGTGGAATTCCAATGTTTTGAGTGATAAATGGGTTGTCATTAGAAATTATCATAAATCATCCTTAATCTTATCACATGCATTGGCACAAATGCTTTCTCTGTGGACACTGTCAATATAAATGATGACATAAATAATATCCTAAAGGTGATAACTCTTCCTCCATCCTGCTTCAAAAAATGAAGCTATTAATATAATCTCAGTACTCAATAATAAAAAATTACAGGTCTCATATGGAAATTCTAATTATTTAATTAAACAATGCAGTGCCAATCGTCCTTCTGCTGCCTAATTAATTAAGCATAAGAGAATGTTAATTTTCCACATTTTGCAAATTGCAAAAATTATACACAATTTTAAGATAGAAGATTGAGAGGATATAAATAACTACAGATCTGTAGCCCATTATCTGATTTTTCAAAATTTTGGAAGCATTCTTGTACAGTAAACTAATTACATTTCTGGGAAAATTCACATTTATTAATTGATAATTTAGATTCCAGAGAATCATAAATCTTCCTGACTGAAGTTTTTTTCGGGTTTTCCTCAGTCCTCTAAATGGCAAATGCCAGGAAGATGTCCTAAAAAAATTCTTTCAGTTTATTTCATCTCATGTGACATCAGTGCCCACTTACTGTGATGCCTCAGTAATTAAAATGAGCATTAAACGCTATTAAAAAAAAAACATCCCACTTAATAAACTAAATTTGGAAACAAGTGTGTTGCTCTCAGCTAGTTTAAACCTACTTAAACAAAAAAAGAATAGGTAGTGGAAATTACATTTAGACACATGGGAAACCATCATATTTTCTGTAAACTCTTAGAAAGTTTGTCAATGTGGAGACCCCAGAATTTTTTCTTTCAGTATACATTAGTGCCCTCCTCTTATGCGTTAAAGATGTTCCACAAGCATTTTTTTGTTGCTACTCTCTCTTGCTCTCTCTGTTCCTCATAACAACAAAGCTCTATACACACAAATATTTTATGAAATGAGTGTGTAAATGAGCCCAGAGTCCACAACACTAAAAGTTAGTTAGCATTCACCTTTTCAGGGTAATGGAAAACTCCAGAAAAAAGCTTACCCAGGCAACTGACTTTATGAGATTTGAACCCAGGAACTCCAGATTTGCAGGCAGATTACCCTGTTTGCCAATGATACTTGTGTAATTCTTATTGGAAAAGAAATTAATATTCTTAATGGAAAAACAGTTAATCTGAATATGAGAACAATCCCCCCCCCCATTTTGGTAATATAGGCAATCTCATATTTAAATAAGGTAATTTTTTTTGTTCTGTGTAAGATGGTTCATTCAGTTTATTGTATAAAATAATATAATACCAGCCAGGTAAGCAACATTGTGGATATAAAAAAAATTATTGGGAGAGGAACTTGGAGTACATTTTCAGATGTCCCAGCATTAATAAATTAATATTTCATAAAATATATCAGTTTAAAATAAAGGCCAGGTTTAGCTTTATCAGTGCTACAATCCTTACATTGAGTGACATGTTTTCCTTTTGGTTGCTCTGGCTGTGTGATGCTCCCAAAGTCAAGATTTTGCATATTGCATTGCATTCTTATGCAAAGGTGGTTCGTTTAATTTAATGAACATCAAAGGCAACATATTAATGAATATAATTCTGTTTCTTGTTTCTGTTAAAAAACTATTCATTGACTAAATCCATGTTTGCATTCAGAAGAACTACAAGGAAGTGGAATGATACAGTCTATTAGTAGCTTCAGTTGATTTAAATATTGTTTTCCACCATTCTCCAAATAATCTTAGAAACCATCTAACATCTGCTGCTTGTTGTCCAATTTGAATTGCTCTGTGAGTTTTAATAAAGAGTCCCTTCCTCATAATTTGGTTATGAATGAAGTCTATTAGATTGAAAAAATCTTTATTTTCTCTTATCAGTAATGCTTCTTGGAAATTGCAACTGTTAACATCTTGTAATATTTTGTTACTCTTCAAATAAATCCTTTTAAAATTCCCTTCTGTTACTGCTTACTGTGCAGGCTTTTGTGGTCTCCTATATGATCATTATTTTTCATAGAATCTATGACAAATATTTGGATTGTTGAGCTTTAGCTATTTCCATTGCTCAAAGCTTCTTTAAAATATTGTGCTAAAGCTGGGTAGCATTTCCATAAGCAGACATTATATTCTGCTACTAGCTTATAAAAATTCTTTCTAATTTAATTTGTTTCAACCCCCCAAATTCAGACAATATTTTTAAGCTCTCTCCAATTCTTTGAAAACTGATTGTCTATAAAATATTTTTCTTTTATAAGAGTTACAACATTATTACAAGAATTTGCATCCTGCAGAATAGTATTTACTGCTAACTCCATCCTGTAACTCAATAAATCCAAATAATTATATCAGGACCTATATTTAATTCCATGCAATTACGCTCACCCCATTTGAGGCACAACATAGCAAAATTTTGCGCAGATAATTTGAAATCTGAAATTTATTGAAAGCGCTAAGAAAAATACAAACTACAAGCAATCTCCAGTTATCTGGCTCAGGCCATTTTAAGTGTGCCTCCTCCCAATTACAGAAATTTTAATACAATGATGATTTTATACTAACCCTTTATCTAAATTCTAAATAATCAAATAAAGTACAAAATTTCCACCTTGATTGCATCAGATGCCGGTCCCCGGTTCATCAGTAGTAGCCTACTGGAATTCCAGGGGACTAGGCTCCAACTCAACCATGGGAATTGAATAAAATATTTCAATTACTGTACCCATACCACTATTTTATAAGCTAGCTACCTACAGTCTCTAAACTACTAATTCTTTTATTTCTCAAACATCTACTATAATGAAATTTGAAATTTATAAAGTGCTAAGAAAAATTCAAAAACAAACAACAGGGCCTCCATATATCTTAAGGTATGATCCCTCACAATTACAATTGTTGAAAGAATAATACGTTTATACTAACATCTTTACCTATATTCTAGATAGTTAAACAAAGTACAAAATTTCCACATTGATTGTGTCAGTTTCCAGTCCCTGGTTTGTGCAGGTAATTTTCTTTATGCTTTATTTTCCACGTGTCAACAAACATTCTAAAAATGTATTCATTGAGGTTAGAGATTTACAGGCTAGTTAATTCCACAACATTTAAGAAAACCATGATGTCTTGTGAATTAATGACAGTTCTAAAATACATAACAAATCACAGATAGATTGCTAATTGATGTAGACATCAATTATAATGGAAAAAATTGATCATTATTTTCTTGTTCATTGATCAATTCCAGCTTAAATTCCTTTGCAATGTGATTTATTACATTTGTTGCACTAATGCATGGTTGAAGGAAAAGTCCCCTATCTAAATCTATTATTATTATTATTATTATTATTATTATTATTATTATTATTATTATTATTATTATTATTATTATTATTATTATAGTGCCTGATTTTTATTGCATGGTAGCAAGCAATATTATTCAACCAATTGTTGTTTCTATACATTATGTTGTAACTGGACACACACATTTCCATAAATTTTCAATTTTACTCCTAATTAAAATATCTCTCAGTTTGAGGTATGCTTGTGACATTCCATGAGAAGAAATTTTTTATTGAAAGCATTTAGACATTTTTCCCTAGAATCACCACTGTATGTAATACAATAATTGCACCATTTTGAGCTTAGATTTATATGAATTTCATAATCCCTCATTTTGCAACTCGATAAATTATTACCCTGTCACTGCCAAACCATTAATTTTTATTTCATTTTCTCTGTAATTCTTCAGTTCACACATCTGGAAATAATTGTGCACTGTTGCTATTATTATCATTATTATTGCCGCTATCATCATCATCATCATCATCATCATCATCAACCAAACAATTACCTAAGTTCTCATCATTCTAATACTCATTAACACTGGCACCACCAAACTTGAGACACTTAAATTATTATAATGTGCTTTGTGGAAACTGGAATTTGTTAATTGACTTGTACGTGCACTTGCATTATTACTTTCATTTGCTAACACTCCTGGTCTTAATTTTTCATTAAAAAAGAAGTCTAAGGTTTTAATTACTTTCATAGTGGAAAATAAAGACATCTGAAAATCACAAATTATGTAAGAGTTACACCAGAATTAGAACAAATGAGCATAACTGAATACTAACTGGACTGACTGGTATGTTTAGCATATTTTGCTTCAACAAGAGTAATAATAATAGTGGGCAGAAATTTTTATATGTGGCTGTTTTGCAGAAAAGACAGAGTAGTTGGAAAAATAAGTTTTAAATTTACAATTCCAATTTACATTTAAGTAAAAAATAAGTTTTATTTGACTGTCCAAATAACCAAGACAGGTGGTCATTTTTATCCTCACCTTGTTCCCTTTGATATATTTACTGTGGTATGTTTAGTAATTAAACTACTTTTGCATCTGACAGAAAATATGATTATTGGCTATTAGCAGTCTTATATTTACACCTTCAACATAATAGTGCAATGAAGACTGTAATACCAGAGCATCTGACTGAAAGACTACATAGTATAAAGTAATACAAACACAAATTTGTCCATCAGCTGATTTGTGCACATAGTGGCATCATGAACAAACTAGAACTTCACTATGGAAGATGAATCTTGCAGCTTCCAGCTTTCAATGCGTAATCATTAAAAGCACTGTATCAGTTCATTAAGTTTCCATTTTGCAGAACACATGCCTCAGAACACAGATTGCCATATTAGTATCTTATTTTGTATTATCAAAGATGTCCATGCATTACTTTAAAGAAATAGTTTTCCAAAATTTACTGTTAAATGAGAATTAAAATTAAGTTTTCCACTATACATTTTTTTACTTTTGATAAGAAACTGCAATGAGTTACAATCAGTTTAAGGAAAACGTTGCAGAAGTGGCTGGAAAAATAAGTTTCATTTGATTGCCTAAGTAACCAAATAACAATTTAAATATTACAGAATAATAACTTACATCATATTTAAATAACAATCTACCTAATAAATCTAATACCATGTTCACTTTTAACATTAGTGAGTTTGGAGCTCAAAATATTTATTTTGTTTTAATGAAAATAAGAATAATGAATCTTAATTCCACTACAATAGATACCCCGACTACGGAGAGCATAAAAGGAAACTGCCTGACCTAGAATATCTGCATCCTCTTCATTATGAGAGAAACATAATATGCCACTTGAGTGAAGGTGTCTAAGCATAAATTACCTTCAGCTATATTTTCACTTTTACACAATTCAACAAAAGTTTTTATTTGAAATTCACTAAGTAAAATTGGATTCAGCTATATTTTCACTTTTACACAATTCAACAAAAGTTTTTATTTGAAATTCACTAAGTAAAATTGGAATCTTTAACTAAAAAAGTGCCCTGGCACTACCAGGGCTTAAACATACCATTAACTGAAACATTAAGATCCTTACCATTAAACTTACATTTACATTTAAACTTATATTACAGATGAAAATGCTATTGAATCAAAAAATAGAGAGTAAAAAATACAAAGTTTCAGCATGATAGTTTGTCATACTGAGCCTTTAATGTTAAAGGACATTTTTATTTTAGCTAGTTTTGTTGTAAACATATGTAATGCATGATGGAAATGCTGAACTTATTTAATTCAAGCTTTTTCTTTCTCATACTAGTTTACTATAGTTTAAGCAAAAAGTATGTAACTTTGCAAAATAAAAAATCACCACAACTGTAATAATGACTATCTCTAAACTTGTTAGCATAAAGTTGAATCCTGTAGGATATTTCCTCATTTGGGTAGTATTAGATATCAGAAGACTTGAGATACTTATGCCCTTTATATCTTTTTTATTCCTTCACAGTTCCAATGATACTGTAGCAGTCGGCAGGAGCAATGCCATAGATCTGACATGGACAACCATGATTTTGCTAACCATATTAATTTACATAAAATTCAAATGGAATGTTACCTTATGGCACTTTATGCTGCGTCCTTCACATGCTAATGTCACATCAACAAACTGCTCATTGCTTAATAAATTGGTAAATGTAGCCTGCATATTTGTTTGATGACTGTTCCAACGCAGACACACTTCAGGTTCTGATGCTGGTGGTTGTTGTGGTGGTGAAACAGGTTGCATAGCCACATTCTTCATGGTTGTTGGTTTCACAGCATTTTGAGATAGCTGTGCTGAAATTTTTTTGGGGCTTGAATTCTGTTCGGTGACTTGTTTATGAGCTTGCTGTGGTACTGTAAAAGAAAAAAATATGAATGAACAATAGTACCTTACATTTCATATATATATATTCACAGCAGGGCTGCCAGAAGTTCCAGATTTTATGAGATAATGCCGGATTCATACTATAAAGTTTCGAGTTCCAGACAGTTTCTCTCCAGGATTGCAATTGTCCTGTATTTGACCATATTTTGAATCTCAAAAGTAAAACATCATTGTTTCCACCTCTGGTAACAACTATATTTATTTCAAATACAGAGTTCTTCACTCTTTGGTTTTGTTTCTCTCAAGAGTTCATTTCCTACATTTTTGGCAATTTAGGGTTGGTCAGTCTGGCAGATATGAAGTATGTACAGCTATCTAGTGAGTGTTCATTCCATTTGATTGATTTTCATCTTCGAGTAAAGTTGTTTTTCCATGGCTTTTGGAATAACATATGATTACTTTGATATTCATTAATGATGAATATGGATAGAAATATGAAAAACAAAGGTGATGTTAAGAAAAATAAAATGCTTTGTATTTATTACAAGGAATGGCAATATGAGAATTTATCAATTGATTAACATGTGACAATCAGTACAAAGTAAGTATTCAGAAAAGTTTCTCAATTGTGAATGGGGGATGAAATTATGCAACTGAATATGCTTGAGGAAGTGAATGCAAAAAAAATAATTCAAAGAGCTGCTTTTACTTTAACATTCATCAATAAATTCTTCGTTTTGAGAAACAGCACAAACTCTGAGAAGGTAAATAACTAAATATACATTATTTTGAACATAATTAAATTTGGATATAAAAATGAAAGATCTTTTTTAGGATAATTGGGACAATGCACATTGATTTCAGATTGTCCTGGCTGAGGTTATGGACATCTGTGCCACTGTATAAAGCACAGCTTACAATGCACTGGACCATGGAAATAAGTTGGCACATTCCATCTTTGATTCTCAGGTAGCTACAAAAATGTCTTGCGTAAGGATGAAGTCTGAAACCATTGCTAAAGAAGTTTTAGCACTATTTGTTGTGAATAAATAATAGAACAACTGAAAAGTGTACATTGTTTCTACATCACTGCCAAAAATTTAAGTAGAGGTAACCAAAAGTTTTATCCCATATGTTTCTAGCACTTTTCTCTAAAAGAAAGTATTATATCCAAATTAATAGATTTCATGGAAGAGCCTTACAAATCGGTAGAGGTTATAGTGAAATATGTTACAGACCTATTAAGGAAATATGGAGTCTCTATTATTAATGTCACATCATTTTTTGTAGACAACAAAAATGCAAATTTTGGAAAAAAATATTCAGCATTTGTATTACTAAAAGAAAAAAGTATAGGTTAGTTAAAACAGGGTGTCCTGTACATATTATAAATAATATTTTCAAGCACACATTAGAAATTTAAGATGTACATATTGAAACTGTTTTGACTGTTTATTCCTATTTCTCAAACTCATCAGTTTGTAAAGATGAGATGAAATAAAAAGCATGGTTGAATTTGTTGAACAAGAATGGCATTAACTTCTGAGGCAACTTGTTGATTGACTGCTGTAAATAGATTAAGGGTTGGGAAACTTTAATAGCATATTTTTTTTATCTTGAAGTTGAGATCTGCCCAAAATTTTGAGAAAGGTATTAAATATTAATCAGTATAGTTGTAACAATGAGAGTGCTTAACTTAAGTGATCTCAAAATTAGTTTATACTTTGTAAGCCATATTTGGAAATGTTTTGAGTCTGCCAACAAGCAGCTTGAGCACTCAATGGTGATTCATTCCCATAAAATAATTCATGTATTATGTGAATAGTATAGGGTTGAACATGATTTATTGGTTCTTTTATATCTGGTGCATTTAGTAAAATTACTACTTATAGAGAAGGCTTTCAGAAATTTTTGTATGATTTTCAGAAATTGCATAAGGTTATCTAAAAAAGTGGCTTGACTTCTATGTTGGAAATCCCCTATAATCAATGGAAATTTTGGCTCTGGTAAAATGACATTAGTATTCTTGTTCAAAAGTTAAAGCTAAAGATTGATATTTATGTAGATATGTATGATGAGTATTCCATTGAGAAAATTACATTTATCAGTAGCACAAACACACTCTAGTTTGAGTGAAAGTGAAAAGCTGTTAAAAATATTCCAAGTGTGGGAGAGCATGAGGCAGCAAACTTTGTGAAAGTGGTTTCTTTTTGTTAAGCATACCTGTTTTAAATTGTTTTGTTGAAAGGGTATTTTTGCACATGAATGAGAAATATTCAGGTGTGAGAAACAGAAGTTCAAGTTTGGGCTGTTCATCTTTCTAAATTTGTCTTCACTGTCATGCATAATTTTTTTATGAAATTGCTAAGAATAAAAAAAGACTGTTAGCAATTTTTCGGAACAATGCAAAATATTTGGATCAGCTGGTACGAACAAGGATATAAACATTTAAATTTTAAGATATGTAGCATATGAATGGTGAGGGATATATTAATAAACTGCAAATGTTGTCAGTATTTTTACAAATATATAATTCTTAAGTTTACAACTTCTAAAATGAGTCCCGTCGATTTCCTTGATCTTGCATCGGTTCCCTATTTTGATTTTAGGTATCTGGCAACCCTGATTCACAGTGATCCAAAATAATACTCTTTCAAAATAATTAAAATTCATTAAATGGTTCATTAATGTCTTTGTAAAGTTCAAAACAAAATTGTCAAAAATATTTTTTCAACTGGTTGTTTGCACCAAATAATAACCAATCAAACTATGCCTTCAAAAATATTTAAATTAAAAGTAATTATAATATTAAATTGAATAGTGTACATTTTTCAGTAAATTAAATTTCCACATAGAGTTCTGTATGACCACCACATTTTTCCACAACCATTTGTGGGTATTTCTCCACTGGCTTATAAAAAAAATTAAATGTATTTGAGAAAGAATCAAATCACTTATGCATTGCTTCAAATATCAATGCTATACGATTTGTCCCATGTTGGTATAACATGATTTCCAGCTGGGATCATAATCCATAATAAGTAATCCACTTTTTGTTTAAATCCAATTATATTACGATCAGAAATTTAAGGTTATAAAACATAGAATAGCTAGCCTGAAAGAAAGCAATTGTTTCCACAGATCTGGGACTGAGCGTTCTGCCTTGCATGAAGCAAAATTCTGGAATAAATTCTTGGCACTTTGAATCAGATCTCAATAACTTACATACTCTAAAATATTGATATACAAGTTTAAATAATAATAATAATAATAATAATAATAATAATAATAATAATTTGTATTATTTTTAAAGATACATTCTCAAAAATTAGATTCATCAAATGAAGGTAATGGGAGGTGAGGTGGTTTGGAGAAGTAGGGAAATTTGTTATAAGATTGGAATGCGGGATACTTGGCAATTGGATGAAAGAAATGTAAGTGGATTCTGGAAGGAAGTAAGAGAGTGAAGGATAAAGAGAAGCAAGTTATGTGGACAAGTTTCAAGAATAAAATTTATTTGGGATTGTATAGAACCTTTAAGAGAACCTGGGGTTTGGAGGAATATAGATTATTGATGCTGCTGAAGTACAAGCAAAAATTGAAGAATTTGTTACTGACATAAGGCATTTAATTGAAAAATACAATTTTATTCCAGATCAGATATAAAAGGTGGATCAATCTAGATTCAATAAAGAATCATATTCCGGAAGAACTCTTGCCTTTAGCAGAAGCAAAACTATTTTTAGTATCATTGGTTCAGTTGCAGCAACAATGTATCCATCCATGATAATACCAGTTCTTGTAATGACCGGCACATTACTTACATGTGTCTCAGAGCCCAATGAACAGTTTCCAGTTTGCATGATAAATGATTTACTTCTTTTTAATAGCGTTTAATGTCCATTTTTGCTACAGGCAGTAGAAACTGATGATACACAAGATAAAATGGTCAATTGGGAAGGAATTTATTTTTTTTTAAGGAAGGAAGCATTCCAGGCCTAAGTTTAGGGTATTTTCTGAACATTTGCCATTTATGAGGTCTGAGGAAAACCTGCAAAATCCTCAGCCAGGGAGAGCAATCCTGGAAATCAAAACCTAAATCTCTCATTCAAGAGTCAATAACCTGGTCACCCATATTGATTTTTATTTGCTTTTACCTATGTGAAAGCATATGCATACAAATCAGCAAAATTGGCCAAACAGCCACGGGTGGCCAAGGTCGTTAAAGCGCAGACTTGTGAGTGGGATGTCTGGGGTTCGAATCCTGCCTGGACCATCCTTCCTGACTGAGGTTTTTTCCAGTTTTTCCTTAGTCCTTATATGGGGAGGTACCCTAAACTTAGGCCTGGAACGTTTCCTTCCATAAAAAAAATCCTTTCCCAATACATCATTTCATACCATGTATCATCAGTTTTTTTTTTTTTTTTTTTTTTTTGAATAGTGTTTAACGCCCGTTTTTACTACTGAGGCACCACAGGCGGTGGACACTGATGATACATGAAATGAAATGATATATTGGGAAAGGATTTTTTTTTTAAAGGAAGGAAGCGTTCCAGGCCTAAGTTTAGGTACCTCCCCGGCATTTGCCAGTTATGAAGACTGAGGAAAACCTGGAAAAAACCCCAGTCAGGGAGGACGGTCCTGGCGGGATTCGAACCGCAGACCTCCCGCTCACGAGTCCATGCCTTAACGACCTCGGCCACCCGTGGCGGTTGTATCATCAGTGACCACTGCCTGTGGTGCCTCAGTAGTAAAAACGGATGTTAAACACCATTCAAAAAAAAAAAAAAAACCTTGGCCAAATGTGATTTGAAAAGTTCCTAAGTATTATTCCCAGTTTTGCAGAGTGGTGATCAAATTCTTCTTGCACATCAAACCAGGATGAATGATATTCATAATGGTAAAATCCTAGAAGAAATAGAGTTTCATTAGAAACTTAATGCCCCAAAATGTGTAGGATTGGTGCAACCAGGATGTATTTTTCTTTCATCCATTCAAGAACGTGGTACAGCTCATAACCAATACACTGATATTATCATCCAATCATAATGGAAATTTTCATCATCAGTCATTTGCACATTTTCAGTTTTAGGTCAATAGATTCAAAAACATGTTCCAATTTGCTGTTTTCAAATCACCCTGAATTCTGGTGAGAATTCAGGGTCATTTCAAACATTTTCAGATTATTTTTTAAAAGTGGACTTGCAGAAGTATGTTCTAGGGAAGAATGTGAACAGATTGCCTTTATCCAAATGTTTTTGTGTTGACCACTGTTGTCAACTTTCATGTCCTCTGCTCTTAAACCTTCAATGGATAAGTGCTATCTTTCCTTCTGCAAACATTACTGTAATTATTTCTATGTTTTATACATTATTTAATCAATGGCCTTATCAAAATATATACCGATTCCTTTCTTGTCAATATATATCCATTCCATATTTGCGTCCTCTATTTTTAAATTCCCCTATCCCCAATTTTGATCCAAGATTAGTTATGCATTCAAATTTGTGTAATTTTTAATGGGGAATCGAATGGTATTACTGCTTATTTTCTATACTGACTATATCCAGTGATATATATACTGAAAAATAGACAAAGTACGTGAGATTTTTCCCCTCTCTTTTCTTTTTTTTCCCCCTTCTTCTTCTTCCCAATAAGCACCAAATTCATGGCCTAGCGAGCCATTCTTGGAAACTATTTCCACCATCTCCATTACAGCCAATCAGTGTGCATGTTACTTGTCTCATATATAATAGTAATAGTGTTTCACAATACAAGAACATATAGTGTATTAAGTTAGTGAATGTGTTACACTGGATTCCCTTAATTTTGTTAAAAAATATAGTCGAGAATATGAAGAAAGAAAAATTTAATGTAAATAACATGAAAAAAAATAAATTAAAATGTGCAAGGTAATCAGCACATTAATCCTATACAATTTTTCATACAACTTACCACAGTTAAGTGTGTGCATTATATCAATAGTTTAGGTTATGAGTTTACTGTCATAAAATATTTTCAGAAATTGTTGCTTTTTTACTTGTGCAAGTATTCTCCCTATAAGCCACCTGCTATCTAGAAAAGTGATCACAATTCAATAGCATTTAAGTGTGAATCTCCTTTTATCTTTTCAAATTCATCTAAAATTAAAAGAGAACTTCATTATAATGCATGTTTCCATTTTCCCTAAAGCATAAATTTGAGGACTGTTAGAAAATGTTACAAATATAAATACATATGTTATTTGCATTTCTGTACACCTACTCAGTAAAAGAGGAATTTTCTTTCTTATCATTATATGGATATTTTCTAGGATCAGAGTTCTGAAGGAAAAATTTAGATGCTGGTGGAGTGCATATACATCAGACAATACATGCCATATAAAGCATTAGATTTATCTCAGTTTTGTTTTGAACAAGATATTGAAATGTGTGCAGTTCATTCAGAAGAAACAAACATAGTTGTATAGTATCGTACCATTCTCCATAAGCAAATTTTGAAACATTCATAAAATATCTTTATATTGCTTTGCATTCTCTATACAAACCAAATCAAGAACTAATAATTAGTGATAACATAAACAACGATTATTTAGTACCAAACTTAAGAAGAAAGCTTAGTGACCTCTTTGACACAAATAACTCTTCACACTGTAAATTTTCCATAAGAATACCTGAAAACTCTAAAAAGGATTAAACAATATGTTTGTAAATACAGATGTATTAAATTTAATTAGCTGGCAAGTCGATTTAATACCCTTATGCCCTTCTTACCTTAAATTGTTCAGAACATGTTTCACAGGCCATTGCTTGCATCATCAACTGAGAATATGGGAAATAAAATTTATAAAAAAATATGAGGATAAGGTTATGAACTTCGAGATCCAAACAGAAGACAAATTAATTCCAAAATTCATTAAATGTTCACGAGAATTACACCAAATTCATCCAACCATCAACGAATCCAGCAGACAATTTACAGCCAATGAAACGAAAGGAAGTGGAAAACTGTAATGCAGCAATGTAACACATAACGGAAATTATAATTAAGTGAAAAAGGCATGCACTATAACAGTATAGGTTTTGCATGCATTTCAAAGTGTGTAAACGAGATATTTCTTAATTTGAGGGGGGGCTAGATTTTGCAAGGGGAATGATATGAGAAGTCATTGCTTTTCCATCTTGCAGCAAAGAAAGCGCGATCATATTGGCATCTGTCGTATCGGGTTTTGCAAGGCGAATGCAATGATGTTTTTTTTATCTCCTTTTGAGGCATTTATTTAGCTCTGGGCATGAATACTTGTTCATTTTGGATGCGAACTGCGACTCAGGATGCCGTGAGTTTCTTCTCAATTTCATATACTCTTGTTGTGGAAGTTCCCTTAACGGCATAACAACTCGTAAAAAAGTTTGTTTTTTTTCTAATAAGGTCTTAGAACAGTTGGGGCTTTCTTGTTTGCTTGCTTGGGCTAGTATTTCCTCCTTTTCATTGAGAACAGAAACTTCTTCAGAGTCCATATAAGGTTATTCAGATATTTATTGTATTCATATTCCTTCCCAAATTTCAGGCATACGAACTTTTTTGATGCAGTCATTATTGACAAAAAAATAAGACACCTAATAATAACGCTAACTCGCACAACACACTTTAGATCCACGTCACGGTACAATGAAGACCATAAAATAATAGTGACCTCGCGCAATACATTCACACCTCGAACACTTGCCTAACACTGAGGCGAAGTTTCAGTTTTCAAGAGGAGCTCGGTTTTCTCCGCTGCTCCGCTCGTGAAAAGCGTATGTGACTTTCCGCAGGACGCAACTTCCTCTATGGGCAGTCTCGCTTATGTTGCTTCAGGGGAGAGGCTTGGTATGCGTTGCTAGGCAACCGCTCCCACCGCAAGCCATGCTTCTGTAATAACTGCAAGCAATCTTACATGCAGAGCAGAAATCACTGGTCTGCTAGTGCAACTCCTGCTGCTGGGTATAGGCTGCAGTCCCGAGCAACAATGGAGAGAGCCAAACTCTTCAGTCCCGAACAAGAGAAGGAATAGTGGGGATGCAGTACACTTCTATATGCGTGACTAATGTAATACATGCATACACAGATACTCTTGCATGTGTGTTGAATGCAGCATTAAATGGAATGTGTACACACATACACAGCATATGTCAATATCAGCTGCGCAATTAGCACCCTGGTTATTCTGAAAATAATGACTTGATAATAGACACTGAAGATGTTTCTGTTCTCAATGAAAAGGAGGAAATACTAGCCCACGTGAGCAAACAAGAAAGTCACAACTGTTCTGTTCCCCTGTCTGAACAAATAAAGTTGCTTGGGAGTTATTGCATACCATTAAGGTAATATCCACAACATCAGAACTTGAAGGCAACCTTAGCCGCTGTTCGCAACCAAAATGAACAAGTACCCATGACCAAAACTACAGAATGTCCCAATAGAGAACAATTATTCCACAGAGAAGACCTATTGCTACAAAAAAAGAAGAAAACGTCTCATCGCATTCCGCTTGCAAAAACTGAAACTGGGCGATTAGGGAGTCGTAGTTTAATAATTAATAAAGGATTTATAAGCTTTTTTATAACCAAGGGTGTTAGGTTATATTCATCTTCTCTGCAAGAGAACGGCAGCTGCCGTTCGGAAATGAGGTGAGGAGTTCCTCTCTCGACACACTTCTGCTTGTTATGCGGATTAAGTTCGTATCTCTCCGTTGTCGCCCGGGACTGCATCCTGCATCCAGCAGCAGGAGTTACACTAGCAGACCAGTGATTTCTGCCGTGCGTGTAAGGTCAATTTTCTGGAAATCTAAACTCCGACTTCCAGTCGTGTGATGCACTGAGTGTTATGAAGCATTTTACAGTATTTCTTACACTTTCCCAGTTTTTCTCATGCTTTTATATGAGTGAGGTTAATGATTTAAATAAAAACCATTATAGTACCTTTCTTTTGAAGAAAAATGTGCTCTAAAGGGTATGAGACAGACACCACATCTGAATGTTGTACAGAAGGATGGAAGCAACATAAGAAAATTCCAGTCCCAGTGGTACAGGGAGTCCTATGGCTTACAGCGAGTATAATGAACTGTAAATTGTAATTGTTACGTGTGCATACTATTTGGAGGAGACAATGAATGGTATGAGGGTGGCATAAGTAGCGTAAAACATTTTCATAGAAGAGCGCATAAGCATCAAATTTCGAAAAGACATATGGAACAATGAGCGTTTTCATCTTCTTGGAAAATCAAGAATCGATCATGTCTTATCAAAAGTGGCACGCCTTTCAGCTCTAAAGCATAACAAGTCAGTAACTCATAATAGACGAATTATTGGAAGATTAATTCGTGGGGTGTTACCTAGGGAAACAGGAACTTTCCTTCCGTAGGCACGACGAGAGTAATGACTCTGTTAATAAAGGTAATTATCTTGAATTGCTTGCACAAGAACAGTTCGTAAGAGAGAATTTGGAATCGGCCCCAGGATTTAAAGGGACTTCAAGTGATATTCAAAATGAACTTACTGTGTAACTCAGGTGGTAAATGAAGAAATTAAAAAATAACTGTCAACTTGTGAATTCGTATCTGTTCAGGCAGATGAAACATTGAACGCGTCTTGTCAGTTCCAGAAGAACATTACATTTCAATATTGTGTTGGGAGTACAGTTCAGGAAAGGTTTGTTATGTCTCAACGATTAAAGTGCTTCCGAACTTTCAACTGTTATTTTGAGTGGGGCTAAGAAATTAATCTGTCAAACTTACGGTGGAGCTTCCGTAAAGTCCGGCTCTGCAAGAGGTGTGAAAAGCATCACAAAGAGTGTCCACTTGCACTGTTCATTTATTGTTACGGACACATTGAATTTGGTCTTGCTATTTGAATAAAAACAATAAAGAAGGTCCGGCTCTTCATTTATGATTTGACTGCTTTTAATACATATTTCAGCAAATCATCAAAGAGTACTAAGGTCCTGAGAGATGCAGGTTTCAAATTACCACAAGCATGCACAAGATGGAACTTCCACTCCAGAGCAACAGCAACAATAACTTCTCATTTTAAGGACTTAAAGAAGCTCTTATGCACACTATCGATAATGACGAACAATGGGACGGCGAATCTGTTAATGGTGCGAGAGAGTTGGTTAAGAGATTGGAGGACCCTACATTTCTCTTTATACTGTGTTTGTATAATAAGTTATTTTGGTTCACAGACCGTTTATTCAAAGTGCTGCAAACAAAGTGTGCATCCAATGTAAACATGTGCAACCACGAAATAAAACTAACCACGCGATCTCTGAAAAATCTGCGAAATGAAGACACTGTTAATGAATGTATTAACATCAGAAAACATTGAGCAGTGATGTAGCATCCCAA
Source organism: Metallyticus violacea (assembly GCA_030762175.1). NCBI lineage: Eukaryota > Metazoa > Arthropoda > Insecta > Mantodea > Metallyticidae > Metallyticus > Metallyticus violacea. Next base: position 286,163,699 of record CM060846.1, on the reverse strand, counting down.
ACATTTCCAATATCATAATTTAAAATGCTGGCATATGAGATTATTGATACAATAGTGATTCAGATGGAAATACGATTCTGGGACTTTGAAAGCTTTCGTTTTGGAGAACTGTTAGATATAAAGCTATTTCAGGGATATAAGTCGCAATAACAAAAGTGAAGCAACTGATGGAAATGTATCCATTTTTTGAGAGTGAACAATTAAAGAACAAACTTCTGAATGTGTACTCTGATGAAACCAAACATCTATCGCTACAAAAACTTCTTAACTATTTTTATAGTGGTCTTGGTACGGATTACGAACAAACAACGCGTCTAATTCGTTTAGTCCTCATATTTCCCGTGAAAGAACTATGAGCACATTAAAACGTATCAAAACATTAGGAAACTCTATGAAAAATGCAAGATTAAGCAATTTAAGCACACTTGCAATAGAGAAGCCTCTACTGAATGAACTTTCCAAGTATAGCTTCAGGGATCGGTCATTGATGTATTTGCAAACAAAAGAGAGTCGTATGGAGTTAATCTGCAAGAAAATTTAGTGAGTCTCAGACTCCCCACTCAATTACAGCTAACCTCACCACATTGAGCCTGAGGAAATTCTGACTGATGCAAACTTCTGTTAGTTGGATGTATTCCTCAATCACCTAATTGCCGCCACGGGTGGCCGAGGTCGTTAAGGCAGGACTCATGAGCGGGAGGTCTGGGGTTCGAATCACGCCAGGAGCGTCCTCCCTGATTGGGTTTCTTTTCTTTTTTTTTTTTTTTTTTAAGGTTTTCCTCAGTCTTCATAATTGGCAAGTGCCGGGGGAGGTACCTAAACTTAGGCCTGGAACACTTCCTTCCTTAAAAAAATCCTTTCTCAATATATCATTTCATCTCATGTATCACAGTGTCCACCGCCTGTGGTGCCTCAGTAGTAAAAACGGGCGTTAAACACTACTCAAAAAAAAAAATCTCCTCATTACTTAATTTCAGAGACTGCAACCATTTTCTACCGAATGTTGGAAGTTTGCATTTTGGTACACTGGGAAAGAGTAAATTTACATCAAGGGACTCTAGAAGATCATCCTTTTGGAGAATCAAATCTTTAATTTTCTCCACCAGTACTATGGAATTGCTTATATTTAAGCTGTAAAAGCTAGGAAATTTCCGGAATCTCTGGACGAGTCATTTTGATAGTTATTTGGATTGTGTATTACTACAGTTGATTATTTGTCCCATGGTATTTCCCAGTTTATGTATTTTCAGTAAGCCGGGTATCCTTGCTATAATGGTGTTATTTGCTTCTAATTTTGGTTTCTCCTTGGATGGTATAATTGTGCTTTCGTTGATAAGATTTGTTTATAGACTGTATACATTTGTTCATCTGATCCAATTTTATTTTCATGTACTCTTTCCAACTGAGAAGTTCTTGCATTTTTAACTGGTATTCTACCTTGCCCATGATCACAATTTTGTTCCCTTTATCTGCTTTTTAATATACTACTAGTTTCCCATTCAGCAAATCCAGAATTTCCTTGTGTGCTCTAAACCTAACCGTATTTTTAGCAATGTGATCCACAATTTTCCTTCCCCTTTATTTTTAACGGTGTTCTTATCATTATTATTTAGCCTGTTGATCACAGTCTCCAGATCAAAAATACAGTAAGAGAAACATAAGAATAATAAATCGGCTCACCAGCTAATTAAGAATATACACATAACATAATTTCTTCAAACATATATATTATCTAGCTAATGGATTAATCATCTGACCGTGACGCACGAGTAATAAGTATTATATATACAGTCATAAAACCTTAAGAAGATAACACGTAAAACCCTCAGAAACATAAATAAAGAAAAAAGTTAATAATTTTACTAAAACATTAACAGTGTGAATCATGGAATGAAGTATATTACTTTACTGATATAGAAAGCAAATTTAATCATTTTCAAAATTCAGTTCATATCAAAGTTACCAGTAAGGATACCAAAATGCTGTCATGAAAATAATTGCAACTGGATTACTATAGGAATTAAAACTCTTGTATACAGAAAAGAAAACTTTACAAAGAAGTATGATGTAGTGATAAATTAATATTAAAATAGCATCATAAACAATATTGTAAATTGCTTAGAAGAGAGATAAAAGTAGCAAAGTCTTGATTATCAAAAACTAATTGAGATGTCTGATAATAAAATAAGAACCACCTGGCCTATTGAAAAAAGGAAAATAGACTTAAACCTACACCCCCAACATCCCATTACATTAATAATATAAGAAAAAGAAATAGGTCATTCAGAAAACATTCAAAGACATTTAATACTTTTTTAAATATTACCAACAATTTAAATATAAATTATGGAAGTAAAGAAAATGCATTAGATATATTAAAGACTCTTTTTAATAGCATTCTCAAATTTAACAATATGGACACCACTATTCGAAATAAAAAAAAAATATCAAATAAAAAATTCATTAGGATATGATGAAATTACCAGTAAAACTTTATAAGCATGCTGATAATAAGTGTACTATATAGTTATAACTTAATAATATTTCATAAAAAAAAAGTACATCATTACAGTTGATGTGATTTTGTTTAAGAGCCTAGCCCAATAGAGTAAAACTCAAAACACATTTGAATTCAGGACATACACATTGCATTACATCCTTAGGAGGGGGGAATCCCCTTTCTTCCCCCCTCCAGTGTAATGTTGCTGTCCTGCTAAGGAACACACAACATAAAGGATTCTTGAGAAGCATTATGGTAGTAACTGGAGAAAGCTTCAAACTTTTAATTTTATTTTACAATTGAGGATTCGCAAGAAAATTAAAATTATAAAGAAGGTGAGGAAATGGAACAATTTTATGAGCCACAAGAAAAATATCATTAGTATAATAAAAAGATAATGTCTTTAAAACTTTATCCCTTTTATATAATTCAGAAATTTTGCTTCTGCTTAACAGATTTTCATTTGTGACATTCATTGCTGTTATGATTTTGTGCCACTGGTATATGATAAAAATAGTTGAGTTCCATTAATACTGAAAAGTTAGATTCAGAAGCCTCCATCTTCATTTTTTTAAACCCCACCAACTTCAAAATTAAAACACAATTTCCAAAGGTGTTTTTTTTCCTCCCAAATATACATTATAAAATCTAACAGGTATCCAAACACACATGCCAAATATTAATCAAATTTTATTGTGATTGTGTTTTTTTACAAGTTTTTCCCCTACCCCCTTCTTTCTGGGGCCTTTGGAAAAAGACTAATTTTGAGGCTCATAGCTTCTCTGCTTTTTGTCCAGAGAAGCTATAAATCTTACTATTTTGATATAGTTTATCTAATACACTTATAGAAATTGGAACTGTGAAGCAACACTTGGGACACGTTTTTTGTTAGAAAATTGGGAGTGTAGTTTGACAGCCACAACAATGCCTGTATTATATTTTGTAAAAGTATTTTGCCTTCCCCCTAAGAATTTCTCCAGAAGTAGTGGTGCGTCAGATACATTCCTGAAAGAAGCATTTACAAAGAACATCTGCACCTTCAAGATAGGGTTGGCAGATCTCCAGACGCAACCCAGAAATGTCAAAGTTTGGAATGAAATTTTTGGGCATTCAGTCCTACAGAACTTCCAGACCTGGAGCTTTGGGAATGATTTTCAAATGTTGCCATAATATATTACTTTCCAAAGTTGTTTCTTTGTAGTCACAGAATTCTATATTCACAAGTATCCATTATTGTATCTATGTATTGTGTGACAGATCCTCAAACCCACGCATGTCCAAGAGTAAATGCTTTTAGATAATGTAAATAGTAATAATTATAAAATATAGCTTATAAAAGCAAACTGGGACATTTCATGTATTGCTAAAGTGTATTCATGGCTACCTGGACGTTTGACTCTATGGCAATAGGGAAAAAGTTGCCTTTTGTCACCCTTTGTGTTTCTTCTGCTGATAATGGCTAGAGCAATGAGTCTCTCTACTATAACAAAGTTAAGTGCCTGAACAATAGACCCTTTTGTATCTTTGTTGCTGAAGATGCTTCAAAATTCGTGGTAGGAGGGGGAACAGGTGTCGGCGATAACATCGTCAGGTCGTATGATGAGGAGCACTCGCAATTTTTTTAATGGTGTTTAACGCCCGTTTTTACTACTGAGGCACCACAGGCAGTGAACACTGGTGATACATGAAAAAAAATGATATAAGGATTTTAAGGAAGGAAACGTTCTAGGCCTAATTTTTCGGTACCTCCACGGCATTTGCCAGTTATGAGGACTGAAGAAACTGGAAAAAAACCTCAGTCAGAGAGGACAGTCCTGGGGGGATTCGAACCCCAGACCTCCCGCTCACGAATCCGCGCCTTAACGACCTCGGCCACCCGTGGCGGTAAGAGCTCTCCAATAAAGTACCAGAAAGGCGATAGATTTAAAATAAGCGCGTTTGGCAACTCAAGAACTCACCAGTTATATTTAAATATATCAAAGGCTTTGAAAACCATTGGCGCTATGCTGCAGACCCCATGCGTCGCTTTGAAACCATGTGGCGACGTTTGGATTTCATATATAAGGAGAAACAAATCCAGAAAAACAGTTTTTCGTTTTCGTTTTTTCTACCAGACAGTTTTTACCAGATGACAGCCGCAGTTCAGGTCAGGGTGTTAAGGCAGTACGACGCTTCTCAGTATTACATTCGGTTCATTCACATACATGTTCAGTCACACACTCGCTCAGTCCTACAGGCGTTTCGCTCGTTCTCTGATGATCAACATCGCTTTACCAGGGGCAGTAGAATAGAGAAGATGCGGCATATTTAGCACGTGTAATCAAAGTTATGGAGATAACGAATCAGATGACCAATAGCTAGTGTAGTGTGATTAAACATTTCAATGCGTTTAAATGAAGTAAGGTCGTGTGATTTAAGCCTTCCCTCTCCCTCCTCCCGTGACCAATAAAAACACCAAAGGCGACTTTGGGCCCCTGAACGACCCGGAGTATGAAGTGGGGCCCTCGGTCCAACGACTACATCAACACCAGCATATAAAAATCGCTTCAAATCGCGCCATACCCCCATAAAACCCCACTTCAACTGACACATATTTTGTGCTTCTTTCATTTTTTGTAGGTAATAGCCTCAAACAGCTCAGTAAGAACCAAGGATTTAAAATCACTACAGTTGTTGATGTCAATAATTATACCTATCTCATTAGTTCCAATTATGCTTAAAACAGTAATGCTTTAGTAACTTAATATATAATTCACTGAATGTTACATGCTGAATGATGTTCAATCTTTCAAGGTAATTGCCCACTATTAATGTATCATAGAAATTGGTCACAGCAGTTATTGAAGTCTTTGAGTCAAAAATATGTGTTTTGCTATACTTAACTAAAACTTTTGTTATGATCTTTCAAGAAATATTAATAAACTAGGTGACTTTTTATGGTATATGAGGAAAAAATAGCATTAATTTAGTCTAATTCAAACAACAGGCAGCAGACGATAAAAGTTGATAAACAAAAACAAATTTTTCTTAGTGAAATACCACAGGGTTCAGTTTTAAGACCATTAATATCTATAATCTATATTAATAACTTGTCTTATCTATTATATCCATGTTTTAATTTATGCAGATAACTATATTTGTAACTCTGGTAATAATGTCGATAAATTGAAAAATATAAACAACACATGTTTATAAAATCTGTCTATGCATTCAATTATACAAACTGCAAAGTGCAAATCATAATAAATTTGAAGACTGCAAATCTGTAAAATTAATGGAAATTCATTTGGACACCAAATAATACAATTCTTAATATATGCAAAAGAAAACATTGCACAAGCACAAACTTAGAATTAATGTAAATGTAATATGAAAAATAAGCATATTATTGACTTGCCCTTGTGTGTTTAAATAAAACACAGCTACACTTTCAATATGCTGGTAAAAATTGTTCAGCAAAACACCATTGACTGTACATGATATCCTTTGGACCTTAATTACCATTTTCACTTCTTTGGGCATACAGTCAATGAGTTTCTTATATATTTCACTTATTTCTGGGTTAAGAACCACACTTTTATCACAGGATAAATCAAATTTTCTTTGGTGATGGAGTCTATTTTCCTCATCCATTTATTGGCAATCGTCCAAGGATTCTCTATTAGGTTGAGATCCAGTGAATTTCCAGGCCAGTCCAAACACCGAAAACCATATTTTGCCATAAGTCTAACATTTTTCAGTGCATGATATGGGGTAAGGTTTTGCTGAAAATCGCCTTTTCAATGTTCAGTTCCTCTGCCAATCTCTTCAGTTCTGGGAGGGGGGGGGGGAGTTATCTCTAAAATTGAGATGCATTTGTTGATGTTTTCATTCCGTCAATATGAATCCAACATTTAGTGCCTGTGAATGCAAAACAGTCCAAAAACATATTTTGTGGAAACTATACCATCTATTTGATGTGGTTCTGTGAGATTTCCTTCCATCGCTTCTGCTTATAGGGGAGACATTCAACCTCTGCAATTCAAAATCACTGTCATCACAAAATAGGATCCTTCTCCACTCTACTTGTGTCTGGTTCTGATATTTTCTAACCCATGCCTAGCACACGTCAATAGTAGTTTTTTGACCAGTATCCCAGCTATGCTTCCAGAATCGGCCTACGCACTGCTGAAGCATCGATTTTCACCCCCTGAAGCCTCCGAACCTTTTTGTATATCAAAACTCTTATTTATAGGATTAATTTTGCTGGTTATGATTAGACATCTTTCCTGGACGTTTTTGGCTACATCGCCCTTTCCTTTGAGGTGAAATTGACCCTGTCTCATTGTTCTTCCTAATTGTATTAAGAGAACCCAAACTTATATTTTAGTCAGCTGCTATCTGTCTCTTAGTCATATTACTAAATTCATGGAAGGTTATGACCTTACTTCTCTTACTAGGTGAGATATCCATTCTGAATAAAAATATGCTTGCTAAATAAAAAATTGAAACAACTAGAAACACAAGCAAATTGCTTAACTCCTAGTAAAATCAATGAAAGCAATAACTATATTAACTATTTCAACAATGGGTATCATTAATGCAGTAAAGAATTGGAGGGAAACGGTTATTAGCATTAAAGAATTTATGAAACTAAATGTACCTGTTTGTTCACATTAATTCAAATAAGACTGTAAGTGTATCTTTTTTTATTGTACAATGTAGCAACGTTTATCTTGTTAACTGTATAGACAATACCTGTTATAATCATGTTGTTTAATGACAGAGATGTAATAATAAATATAAATATATGAACATGAATAAAACAACACTATTTCTGTTCCTTTTACAACGAAAAAGTATTGAATAAAACTATTAATATATAATGCAACAGGTTTTATTGACAAACGATTTGGCCCAAAGTTAGGTAAACCTACACCCTCTTATTTGAAAATGTATTACAGTGTGTTCGGAAGTTCGTATACCACTGTACTTTACTAGTTTCTTATTAGCATATTATATTCATATCATATTTTATTTATTAGTAATATTATTGGTGTATTGAGACTCAATCGTCATTCAGTGAGTTAAAATGACAGAAACAAGTTAGTTTTCTGCTGGAGAGGTTAGTTGCAAGTGCATGGATACACAAACATCCTCACAGAGGAGAGACAGTTAACACCATGCATACAACTTAAGGAACGAATTAATAAGCCTCCACCGACAAAAAGGACAATGGTTTTCTGGGAAATAAAGTATGAACAGGAATTGTGAAAGACCGATCGAGCGCGCCTGGAAACGTGCTAAAGTTGAAGGGTCAGCTGGGAGCTCCCCAATAAAATCCATTTGCAAACGGCCTGCTGAGCTTAACATTCCACGATCGATTACATGAAGGACTTAAAGGTGAGGCCAAATCGTCCGACCTTCATCAATGAGCTGTCTAACGCAGATATGAACAAGCGTCTTGATGCATGTCGGTCTCTTCTAGAAACATTCCAAATCAAAGTCGAAATTTATATTCACAGGTGAGTATGTGCCATTTACGCAGAACGCTATAGAGATATGTGGTTTTTGGTCGAAGGGGAAAATCCTCACTTCAATTCCTAACTTCAACACAGCTCACCACGTGTTATGATGTGGGCAGGAATGATATTACAGCATCTCTTTGGACCGTATTTTGATGGGCCTGTGAATGCTGCATCATATACACGGATGATAACAACTTGTCATCCCTCAAAAGGAAGAAAGAACTAATGGAAGAGCTGTGGATACAGCAAAACGGAGCTCCAGCACACTTCGTTCTTATCGTTTGCGATTCGTTAAACGATAAATTCGCTGGACGTGGGTCCCCATGGCCTCCACGCAGCCCATACCTGACGACACCTGATAATTCGTTATGGGGTATTATTGCCACGCGTCACTGCGTAACCAACGCTGAACTTGAACAAGCAGTACGGGATGCCTTCGGTACGATCGCACCAGCAGTTATCCTTGGACAATTTCCTGCAAGTTCTTTATTAAATTAATAAATTCATTCTTATTAAATTAACGTACAACGTACAGGGGTATACGAACATTTAGGCCACACTATACATCTCAATAAAATAAAATAAAATAGGTATTCACTGCCGGAGTTAATTCTTAAATTTACCTCTTATGTGCAAAGCAATATAAATGTTGGAGGAATAGAAGAAAGTTAATAGAGATGTGCATTACACTATGTTAGAAATGGAAAAAGTTCCATGCACATGGAGAGTACGTTCTTTGTAATTGAAGTTGATAAAATGTCTACAACACCTTATAGCAATCAGAAGTTCCAGTGAAATTTTGCAAGATTTATGAAAGACTGTTTTTTTTTTTCAACTAAATAATATGGCAGAAAAGTGTCTATGTCCAATCTGTGTAAGGAAAATGTGTTATCTGTTAATATTTTGACTGAAATACACAATTAATTGAAATAAAGTCTCATTTTTAATTGGTAATGTTGATAATTGATAGATAGGCTATAAGTAGTATGATGTTATCATTTCAAATATTAAATATAGGATATGCAATTTAAACAGATTCTGAAACAAGCAAAATCCCAACTGTTTTTGTACATTACTTTATTAATTCAAAAGTTATGAAAATCAATTCAAGTTTGTCTTAGGAATTTTATACACTAATAATACCCAGCTGATTGAAAATCATCACGAGAGTTTTCACTTTACTATGAAATATAAGCAAAAATAAATCGAACTATTCTCCTATTAGTGGGTAGCAGGCCTTCCATTAGTTCAGAAGGCAATGGCTCCACTCCTATCCAAGACTATTTGCCTTCTAAACCCAAGATCGCGAGTTCAATCCCGGCAAGGGTCGATGGATTTTTTCGGGGCGTAAAAATCGTAAGTATGGCTTCCTTCGGAAGGGAAGTAAAGCCGTGGGTGCCGTGTCGTACATTTACGGCACGAAAAAGAACCTCAAGCCTGAAAACAGAGGCCTCTGAGCAAAATTTGTTGGCCGTTTCATGCCCTGAATAGAATGGGACGCTGATGACCTGAAATGTTAAAGAGCGTTAAATAAAACAACTCAATCAACCCACTCAAGCCATAGATCTGCGAAATCCCCCTCCCCCTCTTTGGCATTCAGGAGGAGGTCTCCACCTCAATCTAAAACAGTAATCGAGTTGTTTATTTTACACAATTCCTATTCATTTATTAATCTCTTCTCGCACTGTTCGACGCGAAGAAGTAATTTTAGCACGTTTGTGGATTCGGCATTGTCGTTTTAGTCATCGTCACATTTTAAAGATGAATCTGCTCCCGTGTATCCTAATTGTGATCATTCCTATGCAGCTCAGTTTAATTGAATGTCATTATCTAGCGCATTTTAGAATTTCCCAGGGTTTGCCTTCCTCTCTTGAGGAGGTTCTTACGAATGATGTCATAACTGTCATTCATTTGGTTTATTTACGGTCGCTCTTTAACATCTCAGCGTCCCATTCAATTAAAGGCGTGAAACGGCCTATAAACTTTGCTCAGAGGCCTCTTCTTTCAGGCTCGAGGTTCTTTATCGTGCCGTAAATGTACCTCAATGGACCCTTCCTTCTGAAGCAAGCAATACTTAGGATTTTTACGACCGAAAAAAAAAAATAAGTCATCGGCTGGCCGAGATGTATCCGCATTCTTGCGTTTAGGAGCCAAGTATGGTTACCACTACACCACCAAGACCGAGCCGTAGCTGTCGATCGAGTGCTCGGTTTTATGTTATTTATTGTTTCTGGAGCAAGTTATGAGTATCTGTTTTGCATTTGATTTCTTATTAGCGCCTTTTAAGGCTTTTTTCCCCTCCGGCTATTGCTGGTGTATTTGTAATACTTTGTATATTGTTGAATTTGTTTTATCCTTGTTATTTGTTAATGGGTTTTTATTTGTAATAGACGTAATGGGTTTTTTATTTGTAATGGACGACTTGCTTATGTAGCTCCTAGTGTAGACAGACAATTTACTTATTTTTATTACTGGCACAGTTTTAGTGTGTTTTGGCGCTAATGGCCTTAGCAACTTTGCGCCTTTAAACAATCATCATCATCTACACGATTCCATTTCACCTTAAATTCCTGGTTCTAAAGTCAGTAAATTGTGGTGTGATTTGTCACGAAATAAAAGCCCCTCAAAACAATGCTGCATGTGTTCGCCTTTCATCACCTTTTATGAGCAGACAATGAGCACCATATCAACGGATCATATAATGCTAAAATCTATGCACTTTTCTATTAATGCGCCGAAAAGAAGATGTTCTTGATAAAATCCGTCTCATTGTGACATCATTCACCTTACGTCATGGCTATTATAGAGGATTCTGTCAAATAGTGGAGCGCCTATTAGCAGATAACATTATTAATAAATGTGCAGATTCATAATCGCAATTAATTTAACGCTAATGCTCGCTTTCTAAAACTTATCTACTCTTATTCGTTATCGCTAAAAATTCAGAACTTCACAGAATCAAATTCCCCAAAACAGGGATTAGTGTGAAAACTGTGACAAAACAATGTATACTGCTTTCAAACCAATTTCCCTTACGGACTGCACTTTCCTCGTAACACCATTTACCATAGCATTCATCATTATCTTCAGGAATTGAAAATGATAACATTTGCACTAATAATAATTTTTCTTTAAGCACAAAACGCCATATTTTCGCAAAAGCTCAACTGCAATAAGGACATCTAAGTCAATAAGAAAGAAAACGGTATATTTACGTACAAAAAATACGTAAATGATTACATCTTTCGATTTTAAAGTCACTATCAACACAACTATAATGTGGAAAATGAAGATGTAATGCATTACAGGTATGTCATTCCTTATACTTAGAATTTAAGCAAACTCTCGCTCGCTCCCTCCCTAAAACTAACCTAATCAAGTAATCACTTATTCGAAAATCCAAAAAATCCGCGGTACTTCTAATAGCGGGTTGTGTTTTTAAGCAGTTCGATGAATAGAATCCTGACATACATCCTGACATGAACTGTTGACATCCCAGAAACTTTGTGGCAAATTCGCATCTTCCGTTCGACGCGTTAATAGAAAGCTCAGAAATTCATTTTAAAATTTAATACCAGATTTCTACAAAACGATTCTGGAAAATCGAACCCCTTTCCAGAATGTGAGAGGAGTTTCAAGATACGTCTGTAACATGTTTCCCTTTATTTCATTGTTTATTTATTTTAACTTCTTGTACTATAGGCTCCAGTAGAAAAAATGTTACTTTTGTAGTTAAATACAGTAAACCTCCCTAATCCGGACACATTAAAGGAAAAAATATCTAACCTAGCGAGATGTCCAGACTAGATGGAAACGGTCGGTTTTGGAAATCTCTTACAGAAAACGTGGTTATATTATACTGTTTAGCCGTTTCTTTTTCTCTATGTAGAACCGGCAATAATCTTGCCCCAACAAAACTGAAAACTTTGAAACTTTTCATCATTTATTTCTCCATTACCTGTTTTGCGTACTCTCTTTCTTTCTGTACTGTAGCTTTGTTTCCATGCATTTATAATTGAAGTTTTGTTGGCATTAATATTAGAAACTGTAGATTTAGAAATCCCAAACTCCTCTGCAAGTTTCCTACAGCTTACACCGTGGGATAGACGATCAATAACTTCTTTCTTCTTTACAATGGTCAATTCCACTAATTTACGCTTACTCATATTGATCACACAAATTAAAGGTATACTTTCGCGCTTCACTCTTTAATAGCAGCTGATGAACAATTCAACATCCTGCAGACTGAGAAACGAAATGCAGGCAAAGGGTAGTTCTCACTCCCTTCTTCAAAGCGTTAACTAATGATCTTGCTAATGACACATTGTATAAAGCACCAAATTCAATAGCATTCAGTCTAAACAGGTAGCGGAGCTGTAGGTAATGTTCCAAATTACATACCATAAAGGGTGTCCAACATACAGAGTAATTTGGGCATGTTAAAATATACGAATGTGGCTGGTTCCATCCTTAGATGTCCAACGCGGTATATAGAAGTAAACTAGAGAATATTTACTGAAGAAGAATTCGTCTTCGGGTTAATATTCCAATCTGGCAACTCTTTTTCAGGGTACTCACCAGATTTTAATGTTCGTCTGTCACCGGAACCGCTATCGCCATTTTTCACAAAACACACAATCTTCTATTCATTTTTCATTATATAGTATATTGCAGCACGACCAACGCTATACCAGAAAGTTTTTCGGCGCTGTCAAGTTTTTTAATTATTTCCGCTCAAGCACTTAAAGTTAAAGTATTGTGTTTTCTTTTGTCAGATGTGGACATTTTCAATATAGTCTGTAGTACTGCAAAACTGAAACACTGCTCAGCAAGGGTCTAAACAATGGAGATTCTCAAGCTTAATTCAATACAAATCGCCTTCTGCTATCAGAGTTATACCGGCGGTCTGTCTGGTGCCTGATACCATATTATTGGACGAGTCGAATTAGCGAATGGCAGGATTACAGCTTGCGTTTTTCGACCTGAGACTGCTTAGCTTGATGCGCAGTAGTCATGACGAGTCGTAATCTCGATATACTGAGATTTCAAAGGGTTGTTGGTTAATTATAGTAAGCATAAGCAAACCCCGGGCGGTTGATAGCCACGCATGTATTAAGTGCAACGCAAAAGTTGCACGAATATCTTTGACCCATATCAAATTATCCTCAGACACCGAATACAGTGCATGCATAAAAAGTATTAAGGAAAACGTTAACCACGAAAATACGTTATTAAAAGTGCTGTGGAAGTCACGGGCTTGCCGTTCAAGTTGTGTGAAAAGAATAATGAGAGGCTAAGTATTGAAAGCAGAGCTTTAATTTCCTCCGCAATAAAGTAGGCCCCTTAGATCACCCGAATACCTTCGGGTGGCTTTAATGCAGAATTACACGCCAAATGTTAATAAACGAAAACAACAAAAAGCCTCTCGCTAAAAAACGTGCACGTAAAACTGAAAAAATTAATAGCATTCAGTGCACCATTTCTATCAGGAAATCTGCGACTTGAAAAAACATCGTAGAAAAACAACAAAACGCTATAGAAAAGCACAGCATCAAATCCCTGCAAGTTCCTATTAAATATTTATTTCACAGTAGAGGATCGAAGAGTACAGTGGGCGAAACTTACCTTCACACTTCTGATTCTCTCGTGGATTCTTCTAGCAAGTTTCTACAGCACCAATGGTGCACTGAACCTCCAAGCATTTCAACATTTTTAGATGTTTACACATAAAATTACCGTCCGCTTATTATTTGATTAATGTGATTTTTAAAATAAGTACTACGCTTCATAACATTCCAAAGCTTGAGGAAGCTGAGTGTACTTCCTTGTAAAGTGAAAACGACGAGCGGAGACAGTTTCTCAAGCCCAGTTTCACCGCTTTACCTTGCTGTTTGCAGGATGAGGGAGTATTGGAGACAAAGATTCCATTTAACACCATTGGGATTTTAAAAAAATGCACAGTAGAAAAGAAATAGAAAGGGGGCCTTTCTTACTGCATGATAGCGAAAAATGCATACACTGTAATTATGGAAAAATGCATACACTGTAATTATGGAAAATGTTCTTCCAAAAAAAAGGTTTATTAGTTTTGATTGCCAATTCATAGAATAAAATTAAACAAGCAGTTAATTCCGTAGCAAATTTAGGGAAACTCTTTCTTCATTGACATTAGAAAGTTAATTGGAAAGCAATGCTCGGGAAAATATGTTCCTGTTTAAAGTACACACATTCAAGAAAATGTAAACTAGTTTTGAGGAAATTCAATGCGGAGACTTGTCTTAAAAATGAATAGATTTATGGATGGGATGTAAGAAGTTTTTCTACTTTTCCTGTTTTTGTTTAAAGATAAATCTGCTGAAACTGTATTAGCTAAAACGGGGGTTATGATTTGAACAATTGTCTCAGAAAATAAAAAGGTTTGAAATTTCCAAAAGTCATATTCACATTTAGGATGCAATCATTCGTGCACTCAAAACATTATTTTGCATTTAAGCAGTGCGTGTCTGCAACTTATACAATAAAATGATCAAGTGTGAACAAATCTGTACGTGATATCGAAAATAATTCACTGTGTGAAATTCTGCTAGGAAAACGAAAGCAATGTTTCACTGGGATGGGCGTGGTTCCGCTTAAGCACCCTCGAAAGTAGTCGGGGATTGCATTGCTTCCAACGTATAGCTGGAAGAGGAGAAGATTAAAGCCTTGCATGGTCTCCCGGGAGTTCAGTTGGAAGAAGGGCGGGAAAAAACTATAATTATTTTATCTCTGTCCCTCTATTTTAATTACTTGGCTTTGTGTCGCTTGATGTTCACTGTTGTGCTTTTTCTGATGTGATGGAAGTCCGTGTACGAGCTGTTTGACGCCCACGCGCCAAATTCCACCGTTTGGTGCAGTGATGGTGGGAAGTTGGTGGATTTCTTAACCCTGGGGTCAGTCCTCAGAACTGTTGTCAGTTGAGGCATTTTATGGTGCTTGACGCCCGTTTTTACTACTGAGGCACCACAGGCGGTGGATACTGATGATACATGAGATGAGATGATATATTGGAAAAGGAATTTTTAAGGAAGGAAACGTACCAGGAGACTTAAGTTTAGGGTACCTCCCGGCATTTGCCAGTTATGAGGACTAAGGAAAATCTGGAAAAACCTCAGTCAGAGAGGACGGTCCTCGCGGGATTCGAACCCCAAACCTCCCACTCACGAATCCGCGCCTTAACAACCTCGGCCACTCGTGGCGGTGCGGTATGGTAGTGTTCAGTACATATGTGATTTGTTTGTTTAGGTTGTTGAGAATGTTAAAGTTGTTGTGGTTATCCTGCATCTCTCTTTTGAGATGGTCGACTGATTGATGACTAGTGTGGTGGTCGGTGAATGCTGCTTCCAAGTGGGTGAGACGCTGAGACTCCTAGCAGTGACGTGCTGAGGTAGCTGCTGTTGCTTACAGAATTTTTTGTATAATGGCGGTGAATTGCTGGGCGATGGTATGGGATAATTCAGTGACTTGGGCTTATAGACAGTTAAGAGCAGCTTGCAGGTTAGCTGTGGTGTTTGGTGAAGATGTAGCTGACTGGTGCTGGTTGACGAAGTCTTGAGGATAGTGGTGCGGTCTGCCTGTGGCACGCGGGCAACACGCAGACCGCACCATTATCCTCAAGATTGCTCCAGTCTTCACTAAGAAACATGAAAAAATTGCATATAAAGCTCTGGCATCGTGTAAACTAACAATAAAGTTGTAATGTAGAATAGCGATCTGTGTTAATGAATAAACTGAAGCCACTTTGTTCTCTTCAATGAACAAGATCCAGCGAGAAGTGACTGCAGAAATCAATCGCACATGTTCATATCATGGTAAAGTAAGCTCTAAGGGTTAACCTGAGAAGTAACCTCTCACCTAGTTCATGATGTGTTGTATGAACTCCGATTTCATTAACGCCTCATCCATCGTACTTTAAGTGCTAATGTCAACATTTTCCTGAAATAATTAAAAATATAAAATGAATGACAAAGTATTACTCTAAACAACGAACTAATTTGTATCATGCAAAGTAATTCTGTGTCCGTCAGCGAATGAAGAATGACAAAAAGCACTGGTACCGTTAACATCCGGAATTAGATTAAGAAAAACACAGTATAGATTGCATGTTATAGTCGAATTAATTCACTTGTAATAATTCACTCGGAGTAGGCAATTGGGACGGATGCTTGTCAGATACACGAGAGTCTACATAAAACAGTTATCTGGCGCATAGCAGGTGTGTTCAGTTGTCTGTTAGCAGTGGAGTTTAGAAGTTGTGATGTAGTGACCTGAGAGAACAATAACGAACATTGAAAAACGTGCCATGATTTTTGTGGCTTGAACGAAGCGCAATCATTTGAACGATTGTCACAAGCTTTTGGAAGCCTTGTTCCTCCAGGCACCACACTTTTTCGCTGGTTCTCTCGAGGTTTAAACAGGATAGACCATCCCTTAAAGTTGAGGACAGGATCGGGAGACCGTCTTCAACAATGATTGAGGAAAATATATTGCGGGTCGAGATGATCAAGGAAGACTCTAGATTGGCCCACAAGAAAATTGAGTCAACTCTGGGGATTAATTCGCAGAGTGTTGCAACCACCCTGCATGATCACCTTCGAGTGAGGAAAATTTCTTCTCGAAGAGTGTCACATTCACTAACCGAAGGGCAGAAATGCACAAGGATGGAATGGGCACAGAAATGTTGGAATGTTTGAACAATGGGAACTCTCGGCGGGTGTCATTGTTATAGGTAATGAAACTTGGATATACCAGTTTCACCCATAACCCAAGTGCCAGTTATCGGTCTGGGTCTTCCCAGATGACCAACCTCCACTAAAATGAAGAGAGACTACCAAGTATTTGGGATAAAATGGCTGCCATTTTCTTAACAAGTGAGATATTGTGCTCAAAAATAAGACATAGCAAAATTGTACGTAGAAACATGCCTTTCAGAGGTCTTCTCTAGCATCCAGGAAAGACGACCAAGGACAGGCCAGAGAGGGATTCTACTGCATCACCACAATGCGTTTACTCACACGGCTAATGCAATCATGTTTCTTGAATGCATCCCTGGTAAGATAATGACGCATCCTCCATATAGTCCCGATTTGGTACCCTGCGACTTTTTCCTATTCCCGACGAAATAGAATCTCTTACGTGGACAGGGGTTTTCCAACCCAGAAGAGGTTGCAGCCTATGAAGAGCTGAATACAGTGTCAGAAACAGGGTGGCGTGCTGCTTCCAGGGATGATTCTAGAGTATGCAACGGTGCATAGAATGCAAGGAGATTACTTTGAAAAAAAATGTGGTTGTTGAAATTAAATTTCGAATGTTGGTGTGCGCGAGTTTCAAACTGATCTATGACTCCAACAGCAATTGTCAGCTGTTTAGCTGTGCGCTGTGTTATGCATTCGCGTAGCTTTATGCTTAACTCCGTTAAGGATAAAAGGCATCCTAAAGTAAATTCTAAAGAATTCATATATATTGAAGTATATACATTATTTCATTTTATCTCAATACTTTTTCCATATTTTAGTGTAAAAATACAGAGTATAAAATTTACTCCCAGCACTTTCATATATCCGCCACTCAAAAAATAGATTTATATATGCAGCGTACGAAATGCGTAGAAAATCGTGAGATTTCAAAATTTGCTAAGGGTTTTATGTAGCTTAAATTATTTTTTTCAGTCACAGCAAATTAAAAGCCAATGGTAACTATAGATTACTACTTTAATTTTTGTAAATAACATTACATTTACACATGCAAACGGACTGGAATTCAAGTCACAGGGACGCTGGGGCACAGTATATACGGTAGGAAAGCTTTAGGTATTTCCAGAGATGAAATTCTGAGTGCGCATGTCACGAAATTGGATGTACTACCTTTGTTTTCCTTCAGATGAATCTGCATAAATAAAGGGCTGCCATGAATGAATACAAATAAAGAAATTGATTACTACTGTTTTTATAAATTAAACAGCAATGAGGCAACTGTATGACATCGAAACCCTAACCCTAATAATAATTTTCCAAATGTAAGCATTGCAAAATATTTACTATTGACGCTAAAGTTTAATTCACTGGGTTGGTAGTGGTTGGCAATTAGATTGGCACTACCCGCTTATTTATGGGGTACACTTTATTATACAATTCTGATAAATTTATGTAACAAAGTTTAAAAATATACGTGATACTTTAGTTGAGGTTGCAGCCCAGCGGCTGCCCTCATTACAATGTATAAAATGTTAATGGTGGTGGTAAGTGGGTTTGGATGTTGCTCAGAAGTTCATTGGTGTGATTGCGCGAGTTAAAGCCAGCACATAATTTTCTGTTTGCACAGATTATGGCCATAATATTAAATTTAATGCTGAATTGAATTCCTCTGAATAATTATTAAATGTTCCTAAAAGTTCCAAGATAATGTTTTTCACAACTGGAAATTCTTGAAAAAAAATTAAGTGTTCTAATGAATAATAATTAATACTGATAGAAACACTCAACAACAAATCAAGTTGTGATTTCTTCATTATTTCAGTTTATGTTGGACTCTCATGTGGTAAAAATCGTCAAGAAAATTAATACATCAAAATTAAATACTAAAAGTGATATTTGTTCAGTGAGTTTTGTTCTTAGATAATAGCTCATTTTAAATGGTAATGTTTCATAACACCACCCACATCTCTTTACGATATTCTTCTCTCCTTCCCCCACTTCGATTATCGATAATGTGTAGCTATGAGCAAAGCACGGGAAATGCAATATATGGATTCTCAGAGATCAGTCATTTAAGGTATTTATAAAACTAAGCCACGCTCGCTAGATCCTAAACATAACTTTTCTGCATCCCGGTAAAATTCAGAAATGTCACAATTTCTCAGCTAAATCTAAATTAGGAATTTAGGAAAAAATAAAACAGTAATTACAATAATATTGCACAAAATGCTTGACCGTATGCAGTCTTTGTGTTGCTATGTGCCAAATCTTTGTTTTCCATTTCCTCCTTGTCTTACCCACGCTGTAACCACCTCCAGGTTTCTCCGAATTGACACTAAAGGTGAAGCGTCTAGTGATGATGTCATAGCACTTTGGGCTTACCACGAGCGTGCCGCGGCCTTCAGAGCGAGGAGTACCGATATCTTGGGGTAAAGATATCTTTTGGCCAGCAATTTGAAATTTTTATCTTTGTTGCTCCTTCCCCACGTCTTACTGACTAATCACGGTGTGTGGTTCATATTAAATTTATGTAATTATTTTAATTTTTGTTTTATTATTATTACTATTATTATTATTATTATCTGTAGTAATTTCAGCTTTTTATAAGCAAATGCAAAACAAGCACGCGCGAATTAAATGTTTTATGTAAATTGGCTTATTGTGTTTTGTCATTAATTTCTTTAAATTGTAAATTGAAGATAAGCATGTGATGATGTTTGTATTACTCTGCTTATCGTGCTTGTCATTATATTTTTTTAATGTGTAAATGGAAAGCAAGCACGTGGTAATATTAACGTATATATTCTTTGCTAATTGAGCTTGACCAATTAGGTATTGTTAGTGCGTTATGTTGAAGGTAAGAATGTGACAATATTATATTTTATATTACTTTGCTTATTGCACTTTGCCAATAATTTCTTCATTGAAAAGTAATACTGAACGTATTTTTAATAAGCATTGTACGTCTGTTTATCTCTTTGGTTACAATAAATGTATGTTTTATTCTTTTTCAATGAAGCTAATTTCCTTGGCCACATTTGGGGTGCCTTCCTTAGTTTCCTAACTAAAATACATGCGCAGAAATCAACGACAGCGTTCCACATAAGATTTTATACTTGGTAAGGAAAGAAATACGTACAATCCAATGCAACCGCTATTAAGAAACAAACAAAGCAAAACCGAAAACCAGAGAGGGAAAAAAAATGTACACACTTTCATTAACATATGCTAGTTGCAGCAATATTATATGAATTGAAAAGTAAACCCCACTTGAAGAGGATGTTAAGAGCACTACAGTGCTGACGCAAGTTGTCCCTGTTGTATACAGTGTGTTTCAGAATTCGACAGTTTCCCCTTTCACTACTTGCCTGTATAAGCTGTTGACCACCCGTACGCCCACAAGGAGCATCTTCGATGCCATTCAAGCGGGTCATTTACAAGTTCAAAGTTCAGTAAAACATGAATAACGATTACTCATATGCATTTAATGTATGGTGAAGCTAGAGGACATGCATCCATAACTGCGCAGCTGTATCGGAAAAAATATCTAGACAAGCGACGTCTTCATCGTAGCACCTATCAGTCAATTCATTGGTGTCTACGAGAGTGGATCCCTGCCAGTTCACAGACGGGATGCTGGTGCAAATCGAACTCGACGCATTCCAAGCTTCGATCAAAAAATGCACGAAAGACTGCAGGCTCAACCTTTAGAAAGGTGTAATGCAGCAGTAGCGTTTGACGAGTCCTACAAGAAGAACGGCTCCATTCATTTTACCTTCTCAAGACACAGACCTTCGGAACACAGGACTTCGGTCCCCGATCACAGTTCTGCAAATGGGCGTTAGAGTATTATCATGAAAACCCACGCTATTTTATTCAGTGCTGTGCATCGACAAAGCCACTTTCGCCAGAGATGGGCACGTACTCAACCACAGGAACAGTCACATATGAGACTACGAAAATCCACATGTCCTCGTCAAGACACGTAGGCAATGTAAACATGTGATCTGACACAGCTGGTGGACATTTAATTGGCCTATACCTTTTTCCTCTGCGGCTTAATGGGTAGGTGTATCTTCCACTTTTTTATTAATATACTGCCTGTTTTCCTGGAAGACCTCCCTCTAGAAATACATCAAATGTGGTTCTAGCATGATGGACTCCTCCCCATTTTGATAGGGTCGTACGACAGCATCTGGACGTTTTTCCTGGCCGTTTTATTGGAAGAGACAAACTAGTGGCCTGGCCATCGCGCTCCTCTGACCTCGCTACCATAGATTTGTTTTTATGGAGACACCTAAAGTGTCTCTCGTTCGAACACAGTTTTCTGTGTAGAAGAATTGCTGGTTGAGGGTGATCAAATTCGTGGCAATCCAGGAATTTTTGACAGAATGCGGGACTTATTTATGTGCCGACGTAATCTGTGCAGGGCTTTTGGCGGTCTCCATTTTCAACAATTCCTACAATTGTTTTCAAAGCGACGCTTAAACCCTGAAAACCAGGAAAAGTGTCGCTGTACTGTTATTGCCCCTGAACACAGATTTTCTTCGCGATAATTATTTGGTTTCTCATACTTTATGGAACTGTATAACGCGAAGTGAGTTTCTCTTATTACATTTATTCATTTTTAACATCTTTGCTTTTAAATGCAAAACTTGCCTTTTAATTCAGTCCTCATACCTAGTATATAACTTTTACCCCTTCAGAAGCGAGGAAATTGTTTTCGTTAATTGTAGGTTTCCATTTTGTTTAAGTTCTCCTTTCAAACATTTGCAAGCGCATTACACACTGCTGACATACAGATAAACCATTACATTACAATGACATCGATGCGCGCCATATTTCACAAAATTACTAATTCATAAGCGCAGAAGTGATTGTAAGCAGCAGAAATAAAATTTCAGCATTTCGCAATAATGCAAAACAAATTACAAATGAAAATGTAACACACTCGTAAATACTCGAATCCTTATCGTTAATATTACGTTTATTTCCAGCTCCGTAGGCCTAGGCACTGAGCTACTGAGAAAAAGCGAAGTTATTCTAACTGCTTGTCCACTTGAGCGTAAAACAAAGTGAAAGCTGAATCAGTGGCGTACTACCCCATATTAGATTCTACTCCATGCAGAGAAAGTTGAGCCCACAGATCATAGGTTCCCTATTTCAAAATGATCATCCCTTAATTTGTGCGATCGAATTTTAAAACACCTTGTATACTATGAGCTAGGGGCTCTGATAGCCCAACTCTGTTATACAGCCCGGCCCAAAAATGCGAGCTAGCGAACATGCAGGTTAGATGTGTTACAATTGGCACACCAGAGTTCTTTTTCTACTACAATACGTTTCTGTTCTGCATTATATTGCGCTAGTGGTAAAATTCCCAATAGTTTTCCCCAAGTTTTAATTTAAATGTCTGGGAAGTATTTTGTAGAGATTCATGGAGAATGTGAAGAAGAAGTTTTATTTATTATTTCGAAATATAAGCTGTGTATTAGACTTATTTATAATATAGCTGTTGTTCTTCCTAAAACGGCTGATGTAGAAAGTCATTTTATAATGGATGGAATATTAAAAAGTAAAGCTACAGAACATAAATTTGTGCATGAAAGAATTTATATCCATAGCTAATACTTGAAGATACAATAACTGTACCACAATTAACCATTCAAATATATTATGATCCCAATGAAGATAAGCTTGCTGAATTGAAAGATCAGTTCTTTGAAAGGTTGTAAAGGCCGTCAAAAGGTAAGATGATAATAATTGGTGATACAAATGATACAGTGGGAACTATATAGATGCATTTGGTAAGATTAAAGGAGATGAGTATAGCAATTAAAATGAAAAAATATTAATAAATTTTTGTATGAAAAATAAAATAATCATATTCAAAACAGTTTCCACGCAAAGCAATACATAAATATAGATGATAATAATAACCAACAGGAAATGAAAAGGTCTATTGTGTATTATTTTAAGAATCACATTAAAACAGGCCAAAATTTAAAAACACACACACACATAGTTAAATACAAGTGAACGATGTAGCAATGAAGTTTGTGACTTATGTTAAGCCTCCCAATATTTGCTTTAAATCCCTGTAAATGAGATGTAACAATGTAGCTTTACATCTAAAGCATAATATTCTCCTTTTTAATGGCTTATAAGTTCTTCAAGAAATGAATATTATAAAAATATTTCAGTTTGAAATCACTATGTGTAAGAACCCTCCAATGTAGTTTTTGCTGACACAAAATCTGCATTATCAATTTCCAAAGGCCAAGTTGACCTTAGTGTTAAGAATGCCCTTTCTTTCTCGGCATAAAATTGAAATTTAGATAAAATGAAAGATGTAAAATCGAGAAGGCCCATGACATATTTAGATGAATTTCGGTGGATATTAATTTCACACCTAATACATCATTGTGGGTTATCAACAACAATAAATGTTAGAAACACCAAAATGGTCATCCATGAGAACAATGGCATATTTTCTGAAATGGAGCATCAGCTCCATGGTACCGCCACGGGTGGCCGAGGTCGTTAAGGCACGGACTCGTGAGCGGGAGGTCTGCGGTTCGAATCCCGCCAGGACCGTCCTCCCTGACTGGGGTTTTTTCCAGGTTTTCCTCAGTCTTCATAACTGGCAAATGCCGGGGAGGTACCTAAACTTAGGCCTGGAACGCTTCCTTCCTTAAAAAAAAAAATATCCTTTCCCAATTTATCATTTCATCTCATGTATCACCAGTGTCCACCACCTGTGGTGCCTCAGTAGTAAAAACGGGCGTTAAACACTACTCAAAAAAAAAAGCTCCATGGTTATTGCAATTGTAGAATTAACTTATGAGAGAGACTGCTAGTAAAACAGCCACAAGATAACGATAAAAAAAAACAATTGTGGATATGCCTTTTATGTGAACACACAGAAGCTGGACTACCTCAGATGAATAATTTTTAAAGTTATTTTTCAGAAAGGATACAAATGAGCTCCTATTAACACATACAATCATGCGCAGCTAAGAAGCATTTGTATTGTAATCTCCTTGCATAAATATAAACGAAAAATATTCAGACACTGGTGAAAATATCAGAATAAAGGATAGCTAAATATTATAACAATAAGAAGAAAAAGAGAATCTTTAGTTTTGAAAAATGCTTTGACCTACGAAAACAATTTTAATTCATTCTATTCTAGCAATAGGACAAGGAACCTGATTTCATCTGTACCAAGAAAGTTAATTTTGCTGTTAATATTGTAACGGCCAACTATAACACAGCTGACTGCAGCACTGAATTGCCATGACTGCACTCGAGGGACCGATCCTCATCGCAGGAGGACTGATTTTTGAGGTGGACCAATTTTGGATATAAGAAATCTCTTGGATTCTCTGTCTTATTTCCCCCACCTTTGTTCTAACCCGTTTCATTCCCTCTTCATCTCATTCATACTATCATTTCGTTAAAAACAAATCTTCTGATTGATGATCAGATGTGTATTCATTTTCTTGGCAGGGCACCATCTGGTCATAAGTCCTTGGATAAGACTTGTCTGTATTTGCAACCCAGACCTTGAGAGAATGGACCAGTTGCCCTGAACTCCCCAGTTTGCAGAAAGGTGGTAAAAGTGCTGTTCACATATTTGGCAGTACAGACCAGAGGAGAGGGGGAGGTAAGCAGGGGGTCTCCGTGTGGTCCTGTAGGAAACGTGACACTAACATTTTTATCTCATCTCATTCACATTATAGATCTTCGCAAGGCCACAGTGCTTAGACCGCCACGGGTAGTAGAGGTTGTTAAGGCGCGGACTCGTGAGCGGGAGGTCTGGGATTCGATTCCCATCAGGACCGTCCTCCCTGACTGAGGTTTTTTCCAGTTTTCCTCAGTCCTCATAAATAGCAAATGTCGTGGAGGTACCCTAAACTTTCCTTCCTTAAAAAGTTATCCTTTCCCAATGCATAATTTCATCTCATGTATCATAAGTGTCCACTGCCTGTGATGCCTCAGCAGTAAAAACGGGCTAAACACTATTTATTAAATAAAAAAATCTGTGCTTGGGAGCTATCCCCCGATTTGCGTCCTGGCCAGGATCGATGGATTTTTTCGGGCGTAAAAATCCTAAGTATGGCTTACTTCGGAAGGGAAGTAAAGCCGTGGGTCATTTACGGCACGATAAAGAACCTCAAATCTGAAAGAAGATGCTTCTGATCAAAATTTATCAGCCGTTTCACGCCCTGAATTGAATGGGACGCTGATGGCCTGAGCTGTTTAAGAACGTCCATAAATAAATTAAATCAACCGATTTGCGCCCATTAGAGCATGCAATCGAATGTAAAATTTAATATTAAACAGAAAAAGTTTGTCCCTGATAAATGATCTGCCGATTTCACATTAAAAATATTGTGCATTATTTAAAATAAAGTAACATTTAAAAGAAAAACCTATTACCACGCTTCCCTCCTCTATAACATGCTTTTGAGGTTATATCATACGTAAATGTATTGTGTTAGTTCTACGACAAAACAGAAAGCAGACCAGGGGGGTTGCATCCTAGATGCTTCCGTTTCCGGCGGTAACAGGAAAAAATTACAAATACATATATTTATTTATTAATATTTTTTTTATTTTAGCAGAAATCTCTACCTAGAAGAAAACCGCCAATGCGCCATGGCAAGGAATATGGTCACGTGCTTTCTGGCCAATCATAGTCTAGTTCAGCGATGGATTCAGGGGGTGGGCCGGTGGGAGGAAATACCCTCCCCCTAGAATTTAGTCCTCCCAAAGACAATTTAAAATACATTTGTAAATGTATATTTTACAATTGAAAATCAAACTAATGAATTAATTAAATTATTGTCGTTTTGAATATTGCCAACTTGAAGTGTGTAACAAAATTCCGTTTGAAACTCAACAATGTGCACATACAGAGCGGCAAGGCTGGTGTAATGTAATAAGTTTCCATTGTTGGAACGAATTGAAACTTTTTGCAGCTGCATATTTTAATGGTTTTTCAGTCAGCAGTTATGCTGTGGAAGGTGGTGTGCTTCGGTTTTATGGAAACAAGCGTTACAGAAATACAAGCATTATTTTAATGGTTTTTCAGTCAGCAGTTATGCTGTGGAAGGTGATGTGCTTCGGTTTTATGGAAACAAGCGTTACAGAAATACAATGTCCAAACAAACATTTTATCTTTTAATAAAAGACAAAGTATTGCAGAAAACTCGTCTACTAAAAGAAATGTTAGTGATAGTGAATAGGCTCTTCCTCAGTCTTTGAATGAAAAGTGCACTATTTCTGGCTCATCCTTAAGTCGCCATACTGAAAAAAGTGTAAAATGTTTGGAATGCGAAATTCAGTACCAGCAAAAATGAGAGTGTAAGTACAATTGATCTTACTTTGACTGCAACTGGGGTGTTTTTTTTTTTTTTCAAATTATGTGAAATGCATTTAAAAATAATATTGAAGCTGTACAAAAAAGGCGGAGTGCTCATTTTTGTATCTTTCACTAAATTTAGAAAAGCTACCGAATGCACGAGAAAACTAGAAAAGCTGCCAAATCAGAAAAACGCGCATAAGCAGTTGCACTTGAAAATTATGGATTACAGAGATTAAACTTTGTAGATCATGCGCAGATAATTCAACAAAATGAAAATGGAAAAATTTTAAATCGGCCAGCTGTACTTTTTTCCAATTCGCAATGTGTATTTTATTGGTAAGGAAGACCTCCCCCCCACACACAACAAAATATGAACTCCTAATTCGTACAGGCCCTATCAAAAGTTTAAGGACACCTGCATATATCAACTAAATGCATTTTTCATTTAACTATTTTGTCCAGCAGCTTTGTGTTTCATAAAAATAATCACCTTATTAAGAGGTACATTTTAAAAAAAGAATTATGAAAAGTCATAATTTTTTCATAAGTTATGGTATTTTCTCATTTGTAGAAAAAACGCCAAAATTATCTTCTTTTTTTTATCTTTGTGGGAATTTAGCCATGAAAATACTTGGGGCACAAAAGCTATTTTTTCCGAGGAAAAACGCAAATATATAGGGAACATTTATAAATATAATATTACTATCACATACTGGTTTATCAAAATTTACATAAGAACCAGCTAAGTCGGAGCGGTGCCTATTTATAATATGTACATTATAAACTGATTCTTTCAACATGTGATTTAAACGAAGGTCAAATAGTGCCAATTCAAGCTCGTTTTTTTTCCATTTTGTTGCAAAGTAATAAACATTGTCAATTTTTTATAAACCAGTATATTATATTAATATTATATTTATAAATGTTCCTTATATATGTGCGTTTATCTTCAGAAAAAATTAAAACTTGTGTTCCATATATTTTCATGGCTCTATCTCACAAAGATAAAAAGTAGATAATTTTTACAACTTTTCTAAATGTGAAGAAATATCATAACTTATGAAAAAATAATGACTTTTACATAATTTTCATGTACCTCTTGATAAGCTGTTTTTTTTTTTTTTTTTTTGACGACAGACAAGGATGCCAGGCATAATAGTTTAAGGACAGAATATATTTAGTTGATATATGGTGTCCTTAAACTTTTAGTAGGGCCTGTAAAATAGCGCTAAAAAGCGACAACCTTGAAAAGAGAGTTAAATTTCAGAGGGAAAGATTCACTCATGTTAGCAAATATATACTACTCCATAATTATTATATTGTATGGGTGAGGTTCTAGACAATCAAGATGAAACAATTCTCCATGATAAATACGTTTCCTTAACTGCAGACGAATCTACAAATGTTTGTAATCAAAGTGAACTCCCTTTGCTAGCTCATTATATTGCACCGCCTCCGTCTTTTAAAGTGAAGGAAAGGTTTTGTGTGCGACAAATTCATGCACTTTTGACGGCGGTGTTAAGTTTAATGCTTCTGTAGTTGGGGTCCGCACTCGGTTATCAGAAAAACAAGGGACACGAGTTGCCATACATTCACTGCAGAGTACATTTTTTGTAGCTTGCTGTCGCCAATTTTAGGAATAAACACCCTATAATAAAACGCACATTATATACTGTTAAGGGCATTCATAAACTTGTTCATGCTTCCCAAAATATATTGCATGAAATTCAGCGTGCTTTAGAACAACGATTTTAAACTGTTGGCACTCACTTGTTGAGTATCTATCGCACAGTTATATGTTATATGCCTGTGCTGCACGTCCATTATGATTGCATTTGAATCCATCCACAAGGACGATGCGGATTTCATAATTTTGGAGGGGGATCTTACTTGAGTAAAAGTCTGCAAAAACAATCACTCAGAATTTCACAATTCCCTGTACCTGTTCTGGAATATTTAAGGAACATCGACCGCCTTTGCGATGAGCACAGTGCGGAAAACGAAACAGTAAATAGAATTAAAAATCTAAGGAAGCGGACGCAACAAAAGTTGAAAGTGTACTCTTCACGGAAGACAGAAAACAAACTATGAGAAATGTAAGGGAACATTAATCTGGAGAAAAGGTTTAATTATAAGGTTGGAAAAGTGTACATTTTGAACGTTTGAAAACATTTCAAGAGTTTAATGAAAAGGAATGTACAGAACTATGCTTAATGTTAGAACTTATAAATGTTGACCTTGTTGTTGTGGTCTTGCGTTCTTTTAAGATCGTTGGTCGTAATAAACCAGAAAATTCGTTTTCTGATGTTGCTTCTTTTAACGCTAGGGCGATATCGGTTGTGAAGCTATAAGCATACTCGTGAATGTGTACTGTGCAGTCCCGTTTTCACTGTCGGTCCACGCCACGGGTAGCCGAGGTCGTTAAGGCGCGGACTCGTGAGCGGGAGGTCTGGGGTTCGAATCCCGCCAGGACCGCCCTCCTTGACTGAGGTTTTTTCCAGGTTTTCTTCAGTCCTCTTAAATGGCAAGTGTCGGGGAGGTACCCTAAATTTAGGTCTGGTAAGTTTCCTTTCTTAAAAAAAAATGCTTTCCCAATATATCATTTCATCTCATATATCACCAGTGTCCACAGCCTGTGGTGCTTCAGTAGTAAAAACGGGCTTTAAACACAATTTCAAAAAAAAAAAAAAAAACCTGCCGGTGTAGAAAAGTGATTCAGCACTTGAATCGGGTGATGACAAAACGAAATATAGCATAGATCTGTCTACGCTTTAAGCTTGGAAAGATGTCAACGAGGAACTCACAGAAAGTTTAATCGACGATATAAAAAATATGCTGTAAAAAGGCGTCGACGCATTAGTTTTCTGTAAAAGTTAAGTTATTGCATGAAACAATATTATTTTATTGATTTCCATAATTTCACTCTTAAAAATAATATATCTAATTACTTAGATATAAACAGAAAATAAAAAATATTGATACTGATGTTATTTTATTAGTATAACCGAAATTTGAAGCCTTATGACATCCCCTCCCCGGAGGAAAGTAACTGTTCAATACTGGTCTAGTTCGGTAGTCCTTTACGTTCGGGTGGTATTTAGTGTTGTTAGAATTGAGAATTTCTAGATTTTGTGTGTTATTTACGTTACTTTCAACACTATCATTTCTTACACACTCTTAAGAAATGGAGAAATATTGTTTAAAAAACCGCTCTTTTATTCATAGACAAACTCCAGAAACGGTGCTTAATGTGTAGAGCTTCTTTCTAAAGGTAGAGGAAGTGGGAGGTAAGCAGTGTTGCCAAGTGTAAAATTGCAGACAGTACTCGCTTCAAAGTTGGAACCCGAACTGTGAAACGAATTACTGCAGAAGCTAAATCTTGTATAAGTAGCAGTGTATCATCCTTAGGGAAAACACATAGCAAAAGAAACCAGTCACAAATCTTGATGGCTTTAGTGAACAATCCACTACGACGTATAATTTGTTTAAGTATAAAGGCAGAGAATTTCCTACATCGCATAAGTTCGTGTGTAAAATGAAACAGTCGCTTTTGAAGACAGAAGATTTTATGCTTCGGATTTTGGAAAAGGAGGCAATGTTGAATGTTCTTGTTGGTAAAAAAATGTAATATTGTGTGCCATGTTGATTCATTTGCCACAGGTTTTTATTTTCAGAATAAACAGATATTTCGAACAAAAACCAATGCTCCCTCTGAACATCACGGAGAAATGGTTTTCACAACGGTCTTTGCCATTTGGGTCCGTGATTGTCGCGGATAATGCCAGCATTCACTCCGTGCTTCTAGAAAAGATACAATGCACAAGTACGAAGAATACAAACATTGTGTCATGGCTATCCGGCAAACATATTTCTCATTCGGCATTGTAGACATGCGCAGAACTACCGAGCTTGTAAGAATAATAAACGATAAATATGAATTGGACAAAATTGCAATGGAGCACGGGCACAAGTTAAAGCATATGTGGCAGAAGAAATAAAACATTTACGATTGCTCATGTGCAAAAAAAAGTAAAAAATGAAGTGTGGATGAAATTAAAAATCTCTGCATGGGAAAACTGCGTTCGGCATGGAGAAACGCTCCATGAAGTAGTAAGGTGTAGCTTTGTTTTGTTGTTCAGCTCTCGCATGACAATATCCCCCCCTTCACCCTCTGAAATGTTGCAACGCATTAATGTATAGCTGTCTCTCTCTACGCGTTAAGTTACAACCTCTTGCCTTTGTTCGTGCGGTTGAATCCAATAATATTTTAACAGTTCCAGTAAAGTGTAGGTCGGGACATTTATTTATTTGGTTTATTTACAGACTCTCATTAAAGTCATTAGCGTCCAATTCAATTCAGGGGTTTGTCGGTTCTGGTGGTGTAGCGGTAACCATACTTGCATTATAAACCCAAGATCGCGGGTTCAAGCCCCGCCCAGGATCGATGCATTTTTTCGAGCGTAAAAATCACAAGTATGGCTTCCTTCGGAAGGGAAGCAAATCCGTGGGCCCCGTGTCGTACATTTACGGCACGAAAAAGAACCTCAAGCCTGAAAGAACATGCCTCTGAGCAAAATTTGACGGCCGTTTCACGCCCTGATTTGAATGGGACGCTGATTACCTGAAATGCTAAAGAGTGTACGAAAATAATAAAAAAAAAAATTAATTCAGGGCGTGAAATGGAAGGTAAATTTTGCTTGCAGGCCTCTTCATTCAGGCTTTAGGTTTTTTAACATGCCGTAAATCAACGACATGGGGCCCACGGCTTTACTTCCCTTCCGAAGGAAGCCATACATAAGATTTTTACGCCGAAAAAATCCATCGACCCTGGCCGGGATGGAACCAGCTATCTTGGGTCTACGAGGCAAGCCCACCAGGGAAAAGAATGGTAATAGCATCTAGCGACGAAGAAATGAATTAGCTTTATCGTTTACGATTTTCACTGCTTGTAGCCTCTCGCGCTGTATGCCAAATGCAGCAGAGCTCAAGTCATTCACCTTTATTTGAACTGACAGATCCATTCGAAATTTTCGGCGAGTGAAAAAGGAAATGAGAATTTTCAGGAATGGAATCAATTTAACGAAAAGTTGCAATGCGAGTGTGTTATAGAACGTATTTTAAAACAAGCTTTACATGGGTTTAGTGAAAAAATTAATATTCTTATGAATGGCGGAACTATTTGCCATTTAAAAGACGAAGTCACATGGAGTGTTAGACAGGCATTTTAACACCTAATGGTACACAGAACTTTCGTGGTTATGTGGCAGTGAAAAGTTGAGACTTTTTTGATTATGTGAGCTTTTCTCGAGTGAAAAAAACGCGATATGTCATGAAAATTCAAAATGCCATATTTCATCCGTTATTTTAGTACGCTTCGGTAAAACAAGAACTGAGTTTTCAATAAGTGAGACATTTAAAAACTCGAAAAATACTATGAAATTGGAAAAGAAATTCGAGTGCATTCTCACTGGCTCACAACACCCTAGAACTACAACTTCAACTGGGAAACTCCCTTATCAACCAGATTAGTGACTACACGTACTTATCGATGATCTGTGTTAACAATCTCACTTGGAAGCTGCATGCCAAAAAAAGTGCCAACCGATCTATCAATAGTATACTCCGTATTCTCAGGATGTAATAAATGGGCCTGTAGTAGAACTCTCAATCTAACATACAGAAAATGCATATTACCACTGGTGCGAGTCCCTAAGCAAGGACAAGCTCTTAGACCCCCGACATTAACACACAACCAAGTATTACTACCAATCACAAGAATTAAAACAACTGATCCAATGCTCCTCACTGGGACCAGCCCTCTTCGTAACATAGAAGAACAATGCCTACTGTTATTTGAGAACTCCTAAGAACCCCCAAAGATGTTTACTGGTCCAATTACAAAAATGACCCGGAAATCAGACTGAGTATGGCGTCATCCAAAAAAAAAGAACTAGAAATTAAAAGAAAAGTTAATTTTAAATAAACTTAATATTATTATAATAATAATTTTAACTAAACTTAATATTATTATTATAATAATAATTTTAACTAAACTTAATATAATAATAATAATAATAATAATAATAATAATAATAATAATAATAATAATAATAATAATAATAATAATAATAATAATATGACAAATGACCCGACCGAAACAGAAATAACAGAATATTCGATCCACCTGCCTAAGCAAGTGAAGGAAAAAGAACACGAATCCACGTTACATTCACCAGTTAGCGTTAGAAACCATTAACAGAAAATATCCAGAAATAGATTGGCTACATATCTTTACTTATTGCTCATATCAGCACAAACCGAGAAACCTGGGGCAGCAGTATTCAGCAAAATGCTATTCCCCTGCAGGTTTTAGAAGCGCGGCTTTTGATGAAGATATTGAAGCAGTAGGATAGCTTTAAGCCCATTGTTTGCACATACAACCAACTTCAACAAGTCAGTCATGTTCTTTGATTCCGAGTCTTCAATTCAGGCCATAGCATCTTGTGACTTACCCTTCAAAGAGTGCAGTCAGGATTCCTAGGCTCTAACATTCAAGAGCAAAACAATAGTTCTGCAGTGAGTTCTTGGCCGCTGTGGTCTAACTGGAAATTGAAAGGCGGATAAACTTGCGAAAAAAGGCACAGACATAAGAGAACTCTCAACCAGAGGGCTTCTATACAGTACAATTAAATACAGATTTAAAAACTCCTGCACAGAACGCTGCATGCACGAACGTACTTGGGGCCTGCAAAACAAACAGGGAAAAGATCAAGTTTTAACCGCACCCCACAACCCTAGAAGTGAAAAAGGAGCCTTCTTCCAATTCATTATAGATAAAAGCCTATTGGGTAAACACTCGCCGAATTAGAATAACTTAAGACCCTTACTGCAGTCTATGTGACAGAAGGGAATACATGGACAGACATCATCTCAACACGTGCACAACACTCACCAAATCTACACATGCATCAAGACTTTCCGAACCATGAATTTAATTACAAAGTCTATGACATTTGTTCAGTATTTTAATGGCGTTTATCGCCCGTTTTTACTGCTGAGGCACCATAGGCGGTGGACACTGATGATACATGAGATGAAATGATAAATTGGGAAGGGATTTTTAAGGAAGGAAACATTCCAGGCCTAAGTTTAGGGTACCTCCCCAGCATTTGCCATTTACGAAGACTGAGGACGGTCCTGGCAGGATTTGAACCCCAGACCTCCCACTCACGAGTTCGCGCCTTAACGACTTCGGCCACCAGTGGCGGTTTGTTCAGTGTAAGTTACCATTGGAATAAATAAATAAATGCATTTCTTGTGTTTTAATTAATGAAATAAAAAATAAAATCAATGAAACAAGTTCCGTTGCTATTATAATAAACGAATCAACCGATGTGTCCAATAAATCTCAGATATCAATTGTCTTTCGTTCTGACTAGTCAGATGAAATTGTAAGAAAGATTTTTACGATTTTTGGATATTAGTAGTGGCCCCACGGCAAATGATTTGCACGAGTTTTGCTTTTCCTACATGGGGGAATTCAAATAGGATATATAATTTGTGACACAACTTACGACGGAGCAGCTGTGATGGTTGTGAGCACAATGTCTGCAATCCATTGTTAAAAGAAAAATATAAACTGTCCATATTTGTCCAGAGCTCTGCTCATAGACTAAATTTAGTTTTGTTTCAGTCAACCAGTCACATAAGTGTAAAATAGTTTTGTATACTGTAAAAGGTTTAGCTGCATTTTTTTTACAAAGTCATCTAAGAGAACAACAGCTCTAGATGATGAAGTAATTAAAAAAAAGCGCCTCCCAGATGTCTACCACGGGATTAAACTTGAAAAGCAGCATGACTGATGTTTTTCCTCTGAAAGCTAAACTTGCCACACTCTTGTAATCAATGGTGGAAGACGAGGATATATGGGATGGTAAAACGCAAGCTTGTGCCACCGCCTATTATCAGACCCTTCCGAGATTCGACTTCAGACGTTCACTGTGATTTTCACGTGTGTTCCCAAAATCAAATTACTTGTTTAACCTTTTACAGAAAAAGCTGGAATTTGATTATGAACCGCAAGATATACAAAGCCCTGCCAATAGATTGATAATGGAAACAGAAGGAAGAGGGATGAAACCTTACCACCGATTATTTTGTGAGATTATCAATACCATGATTGGGCAGCTGACTGAAAGATTCTCCAATATTCCCCAACAGGAGTTTCTTTCATTGATGGACTATGAAAAGTTTGGTGAATACAACAACGTGTTTCCAGCAAATTGAATTTGCTTCACCATTATGGGCATTTCAATACGACGAGCCTGAAGAATAAACCAAGATACGAATACTAGTCTCCCGAGTTTTGAAATAAACTAATGGATGAATTTCAACAAGATCTGCATGCTGTAGGGACTTTCAGAAGCTTTTCCACAAATGAAGAAACTTAGTGAGCAAATTTTGACAATTCCTCCTAGCAGTGCGTCATCAGAACGATCTTCAAATCTTCGGAGAAAACATACTATTAGTGAATTAAGAAATGACCATTTGAACTTCAGAAAAAGCCATCATTCGAAGATACTGCTATTGCCGTGTTCTTAGAAAAAATCGTCCGATCGAACTGATGTACAAGTAGGTGCAATTCTGGTCAGTTTAAATACACCTTGCAGTAATGTTTTGGTTATAATCTACATTATTATTATTATTATTATTGCTTAGATGTTAGCTAAATGTTGTTTTAATGGGCGTAAGAGTTTTGTAACTCTTCCTATGTCCTCACCACATCCCCACTTTCCCGCTACAACATTGACCTGACAACACTCACAAATTACCGTCACGGTTGGCCGAGGTCGTTAAGGCGCGGACTCGTGAGCGCGAGGTCTGCGGTTCGATTCCCGCCATGACCGTCCTTCCTGATTTTTTTTTTTTTTTTCAGGTTTTCCTCAATCCTGATAAATGGCAAATGCCGGGGAGGTGCCCTAAACTTAGGCCTTCCTTAAAAAAAAAAGCCTTTCCCAATTTATCACTTCATCTCATGCACCAATAGTGTTCGCCGCCTGTGGTCCCTCAGTAGTAAAAACGGGCATTAAACACCAATAAAAAAAACTCACAAATTACTCACGCCATGGCTCTAGAGCAGACATGTATCATCCCAAAGAGCAGTTTTAGCATTGCACTCACATCCCACGTTCTAAAGCCACACAATTTTATGCAAGCGAGTTCCTTCCAATCAATCCTATGAAGACGAGATTCCAGAAGCACAAGAAGAAGCCGTACATTAGCATCAACTTATGCAACCGTCGGGAATTGGTGTTTGCAATGATACATAGAAGGGAACTCGGTGGAATGCAATTAAAATATGACAATCACTGCACACAGGTGTGATTCAAACATTTGTGTTATACTGCAGAGAGCTGCCACAAGACTCTACATGCTGTCATTACTACAAACCTCACTCCAGTTCTAGCGTTTCTATGCTCTCTAAACTTCACCCTGCAAGACTTGTAGCATTGCATCATTACTGAAAAGATTGCGGGTTCATTCCCGACAAGGGTTGATGTGTCATTTAGGCCGTTAAGAATCTATGGCTTCCTTCGAAAGGAAAGTAGATTTACGGCACGTAAAAGAACCCCAAGCATGAAAAAAGAGGCCCCTTAGCAAAATTTATTGGCCGTTTCACGCCCTGAATTGAAAGAGGCGTTGATGACCTGAATGTCAAAGAGCGTCTGTTAATAAATCAAATCAAAAAAAAAAGCACTACTGAAGAAGGTTGTTTCAATAAATGTTGCCAGGCTAATAAACATTAAATTAATGCAGCCAGTTGAGAGATTTCTGCTAATATATTATTGCTATCAGGCCACTCAAACAAGGACTAGAACGACAAGGGATTGGCTTTAAGTATCAAAGGTATTAAATACAAATGATATAAATAATAATTAGTAAAATGCGTTAATCAATTGTAGTCTATAATTATTCACCATGCTGTTCATAAGACATATAGAAATCCTTTTCCTTTTCACCGCCACGAGTGGCCGAGATCGTTAGGTGCGGACTCGTGAGCGGGAGGTCTGGGGCTCGAATCCTACCAGGACCGTCCTACCAGATTGAGGTTTTTTTTTTCACGTTTTCCTCAGTCCTCATAAACGGCAAATGCCGGGGAGGTATCCTAAACTTAGGCCTGGAACGTTTCCTTCCTTAAGAAAAACAAACAACGTTCCCTAATATTTCATGTCATGTATCACGGTGCCTCAGAAGTAAAAACGGGCGTTAAACACTGTTCAAAAAAAAAAGCTCAATAGCACTATAATGGCCCTCAATCTTCAGGGTATATATGATATCACATTTCTACAGTAGTGTGGATGAGAAGAAATACTGATGGAATTATTATAATATTCATTATAATGTATAAGATATGTTATCGTTAAAGTTTGCTGTGAAAGGAAAGCAGTTTTATGAAACTCATTTGTCATAATGTTACATAGGTTTACTAAAAAACAGTGTTTCATGCTGGGAGGTGAACCTGCGCTATTAGCCATGGCAACACTGCACACTCTGCCACAGCATCTTTACTGCATGCCATACAAACACGACTGCTGCAATGGCGACACAGCTTTACTAGATACCTGTGAACCGGGAACTGTCGATCAGGACTTCAAGAGATTTCCCCACCGCCCCCCTCCCTCAAAGGTGTATATTATATTCACTCTACAAGACCATGACATCGACTACATACAAGAATATAAAGGGTTAGAACTCTGTCATCCATAGTTGCCACTGGGTCTCTAAGGTGACTATAGCATATTTCCATTTAGAACGGTCCATTGCGTAAAACAGCACTTGCACAAACGCGCGATATCCCCTAGATTTGCTTTTTGAATAAAGTACGTGACAACAATTGGATTCAAGAAGGCAAGAAATTGTTTTTTTGACAGAGTGTTTGTATAATGGTTGAAGGAGGAAAAAAGAAAAAGGAACAGCTTTGTCCTAGTACCATATTCTCCATAGGAATTGAGGGTCAGCTAAATATACCTACTTCTAATAATAAAGTTTCAACTGTATAGTTATGTTCTTTATTTAGCACCAAGTAAGAGCTACCCACATAATATTGCTGGTAAATATGTAATTTCATTCACTGTTTTCCATTGACTATATTTGCATTATTGGTAAAACCAGTTATAACTTGTGTAGTAAAATATTGATTAAATTATGGAGAGTAGTATGTATCCAACATTAATGATGTGTTCTCCCCCCCCCCCCCGAGACATTTTAAACCGGTAAAACGTGGTACGAAAATGAGGTTAGATTAATTTATAAACAATATAGGTTTTCGAGAGTGTTTGTCTAACTTTCAGAAAAATGAATAAAAAATATTTAAATTTAGAAGAAAAACGAGATCTAACCTTGGCTATGACAATTATAAATGATGATTTGAATTATTCAGATGAAGATGCAGCGATGCTCTCCCACTGTTTCAGCAAATTCCGTGCACAATCTCCAGTTGCAGAGGAAGAGACAGACAGTGTTCTACCAATGGTAAAGACAACTATTTCAGATTACGGTGATGGTCACGATTGGTTAAATACAGGTCAGGAAACAAGGCAGTATGCCAGTACTAATTTCAAATAACCATTTGGCACATCAGCAATAGCGAAGGTAGATCCAATAATCCTGGATTTTTTTTTAATTATTTTTCACAAAAAACCGTTTTGAAATATATAGTAATGCAATCAAATAATTATAAATGATGATTTGAGATAATTCAGATGAAGATGCAGCGGATGCTCTCCCACTGTTTCAGCAAATTCCGTGCACAATCTCCAGTTGCAGAGGAAGAGACAGACAGTGTTCTACCAATGGTAAAGACAACTATTTCAGATTACGGTGATGGTCACGATTGGTTAAATACAGGTCAGGAAACAAGGCAGTATGCCAGTACTAATTTCAAATAACCATTTGGCAC
Source organism: Metallyticus violacea (assembly GCA_030762175.1). Lineage (NCBI taxonomy): Eukaryota > Metazoa > Arthropoda > Insecta > Mantodea > Metallyticidae > Metallyticus > Metallyticus violacea. Next base: position 286,125,631 of record CM060846.1, on the reverse strand, counting down.
ATCAGCAATAGCGAAGGTAGATCCAATAATCCTGGATTTTTTTTTTAATTATTTTTCACAAAAAACCTTTTTGAAATATATAGTAATGCAATCAAGTTTATATGCAAGTCAGCATCTTGAACTCACCTTAGTGTCAGATAAGTTCAAAGTCTTCCCAAGTATTCCGATTAAAACCGGCTTTCACAGACTACTGTAGTGAAGACTGCAATTTCAGAACACAAAGGATTACTGATGTTATGTCTGTCAAAAGATTTCTGAAAATACTGAGCTTCTTATAATTCAGTGATAATCCCAGAATGCCAAAAAGTGAGTAATAAAATGATCACAAGCTATATAAAGTGCAGGCCTAATTTGATAAACTAAACTTATAGCTCTTTCATCCATCGAGATGCCTCTCTATAGTTGAATCTATGGTTGGATTAAAAAAAGTACCCTCAAAGGGTTTTAAGATATGGCACGTGTTGTTACAGGATATTCATTTGTCATGACGTGATTTTGTTACCGTAAAGCACAAAGTCACGTAACTCAAAACGGTAACATAAAATAACGGTGCTTGTCATTAAAGAGTTTTTGCTTATTCAGAGTAATACGTTAACACTAAAAGCGGAAGATTTGCTTCAACTCGCCACAATGAGACATTTGGGGACGATTTACTTTAGAATGTACTTTTACACAACCTCTTAATGGCCAGAGATGTTCAGAGACTAGGTTTAATAAATCCAAAATTAGATTTATGCGCATTAACAGGCGATTTGTCCTTTACATTTACATTAGAATAATATTATCATTTGCTCGTATGCAGACCCAATACAATATGTTAAAAATATAAGTACGAATATTTAAAATGAAATATAGGCCGCCTACCGCTTGGCTTTGTTAGCGGTTAGCAATGCATTACTTTCACAAAATATTTGTTGGTTTCACGCATTTGTCGCATTTCCATTAGAATAATATTATCATTTGCTCGTATGCAGACCCAATACAATATGTTAAAAATATAAGTACGAATATTTAAAATGAAATATAGGCCGCCTACCGCTTGGCTTTGTTAGCGGTTAGCAATGCATTACTTCCACAAAATATTTGTTGGTTTGACGCATTTGTCGCACGTAGAAAATGGAGGAATTGCTACAAATCCAAGACTGGATTTAAATCAAATAATCGATACCGAATCTGTTTCCAATTTGAGAAAATAGACAAACAACGTCTAGCAGATGCTTTACACATACCTACTAGAGTTATAACAGAACAACGAAACTCTGATACAGGCAACCCTAAATATAAATACGCTGCATCTGCTTCCCTCCAGTTTCAATAGATGGTCCATATGAAACTTTATTGCACGCAAGGAATACTCCCTGTTGCGATCACAACTTTCTCGTGAATTTCTTTGTTTCCACAAACTCGTATCATCATACGGATTAGAGCCAATAACCTCTCGTAGCAAAATGAGATCTTATGTGTTGTATCGAAGTTTTTGGTACATATGCTGCGGTCTTTCCTGGTTTTCAGTACACATTTTTCTTGCCGTAAAGCCTCACGTTAAACCTCCATCTATGTCGTGTCACTTTATCGGATTTCTTGTTATGGGGAACTGACGCATGGGCAGAATACAAACCACGTGACTGTCGTTTATGGTAATTCAAATTACGCTGGGCCAAGATTCTCTATAGTTTAGGAAAAACGTGAGAGAGAGAGAGAGAGAGAGAGAGAGAGAGAGTAGTGGTAGCTGGCAAATACATTTGAAGGCTTAGAGTACTGCTTATTTTTTAACATTTTTTTCTTATCAGTCACTATAATAAAAACTTTATTGCTAAAGAGGTTATTTTGCTCTACTACTATTCGACCAACAAGAAAATATTTTCCTAATTATAAACTTTTCGCTGATAAACAGCTTAAAATGGGAGGCAGAAGTTTTGCGATTACATAGCTACTTGTAGATTTAAGTGGGGAGACGTCAATATAAGTAATTAGTACAATACATAGTCCATTCAGTATTGGATGTGTACAGATGCGAAACACAACTGGCCAGAAAGGTTCCCTATCTAGACTCAGTCCATAATTGTAATAAATACATGTATGGCCTTTAGCAATCGTATGAGACACCGTGGAAGCCTAGAATATGGTATATGAAGTCCTTATTGCTGTCTTGATGCTGCCATTGTAAAGCGTCCCCCGCCCCCCTCCAAAAGGAGTTAGTGGCGGAATATGTTTCTTTGAGGGTATGTGCACATTTTAGTGCACAAATTAGAGTGTCCTTCTGTAATGGTCAGACATTACATTGAATTTCCTGTTTTGCTGGTTTCTGCAGTAAACTGCTGGTACATTTTGTGCCGCAACTTACTGGTTAGGTTGGCACTAATGCTCGGAAACCAGAATAGTCAGGTGTTAAGCTGCATTTATTGACATCAGTTGTGCTCCTGGAATTAACTGTATATTTCGTATGTTCATAATTCTGTGACCAACTGATTGAGAAGGTGTTTTGTGGTTAGATCAGTGTTGTGTAATAATTACAATAGACCTACATCGTAGTGAAATGTCTGAAAGTTCAGAAGAAGAACCTGTACCTAAAAGGAAACGAGGAGTGTAAAGCGAAAAAACTTACAAAAGTAATACTATTCGCAATGCAAGCATAAATGAAGGAGGCTATGTTTCTTACTATGGCAGGGAAGTGTCTCAGAAAGCCAAGCCCGACATTCTCAATTGAAGTGCAATACAAAATGTTATTTAAACATTAATGAGGAAGTAATAAATGAAATATGGAAGTATTTTTATTCTCTTGAAAATAATAACTCTCAAGATGCATATTCAGATTTTGGTTGAAGTTACTAGAGCTGTTAAGCGTAAATTAACAAACAATGTCCAGATAGTATCATTCAAACAGCTTTGACTCTGCTGAAAGCAGATTTTGCTCCTGACTGAACCACCCAGATTACCTATCCTTCAACTGTTGCTGAACAAAATTTATAATTCATGATATATATATATATATATATATATATATATATATATATATGTGTGTGTGTGTGTGTGTGTGTGTGTAAAATATTGTATGAATAACGTAAACACATCTGTAATAGGATATGCGTTTTGGTGCACCTGTCATCTATGTAAAAGGGACGACACTGACTGTTAAAATAGAAAAAGGGAGCACCTGCCCAGAAAGGCAAGGACAAAAGTCAATGTGTTCGCTGCTCGCAACAAAACTTCTTACGCTGTTACAAATCCAATAGAGTCGTTAGCAAGGCGAATAACCGTAATGACAACTCGGTCGCTTACTTCGAATGAGCCTATAAGGAAAGACTGCTTTCTAATTTTAAATATTAGCGCGAGAAGTTGAACCCGCCAATGGTCGATGGAGATTTAAACGCTCTTACTCACCTCGGAGCCCGCGGACTCGCTTAGGTGGCCCCGCATAAGAAGCCACGCTACCGTGGTTTGAGTATCGCATATAAGGAGGAGCATCCCCCGCAAAAGACATTTCTTATTCTTCATTCAGTATTCATTCCAGATTCAGTCTTCTTAGTTACATTCTTCTCTTGGATGTATTCACTCAGGGTTCAGACAAGCAGTTAGCTAGTACTTTCTGAGACCTTCACTCAGCTCTTCGTTAGTGATCAGTCATACACCAGCGCACTTAGTAAGTCTCGTCGTCTGGGGAAACGCGCCAGAGTGCAGAATGCAACTTCTTGATAAAATAAATTCAACAACGTTCCGACGAAGCATCGCGTGATAATTTGTACAGTTTTCACTCCTCTCCTTGTCCAGTGAGAAAGTGTTCACGAAATGGCAGAATCGAGCCATTGAGTTAATTGCTGTCGCGAGTGGAGGCCATAATCGAAGACTATTATGACGAGGTGCCGCGGCTGACAACTATTAATTGGCGTTCAATTAGCATTGGAAGACTGCCCCCCCCCCGAGTCATCGAAGAACCACCTCATACATTTTTTGGCGCCCAACGGGGGTTCCGATCCCGCGAGAAGTAAAGCAGAGCCCCTAATCTACGAGGAGAGGATCAAGCTACGAAGACGCTAATGGAAGAAGACCAACCCTGAGTGGAGGAGGTTGAACCCTGGAAAAGCCCGATGCCCGACCGTCGCCTAGAGGAGCCAACTGCTGTCTGGAGAGGCCTATTGCTACATGGGAGGGCCTATACAGCTATGACGCTACAAGAGGAAATGTGTGCTGTTGACGAGCCCTGGAGGATCTTCAGCTGACCATCTGGTAGCGACCACTGGAGAAATAATATAAGGATAGCAATGAAGAAAACCAAAATTCAAGTAATTAGGGATAATACTGTAATGTTATAGATGTCTCTCCTGAGTTTGTAATTAGGGTTAATAATCTTGAGAAACGGAAAATAATTCAAAATAGCCGCTAGGGATAAAGATGTGCAAGAGGAAGGAAATGATATATCCGTTTATGTAGTGCAGGATTCAATCAGAGCACAACTGTCACCTGACAAATACGGGAAGATGGCTGCTCTAAACCACTGTCTTAACTCTCTCTTTCCCCATTTTACCCGATTTTGTGGCTGTAACAATAATATTATTAGTTTTAAACATCTTTTTCAAAACTATTGGGCCGAAGCTTGCTGAAGGCTCCTGAAACACAAACAGTTTTGGCAATAGGTAACCATACTAATCGTCGGCATTATAGCATAAGAGTGGGTTAGTGCACTGATAGGTTGTGCTACAGTGTGCGTGTATCTTTCACTAACAAAAGATGAGTCCGTTTAGACCGCAATTCTTGTTCAAAGTCACTCCGTATTGTAAATTGAGGAGGGGTATAATTAATAAATTGTCTTTTGGCTGTCTTCACAAATTCCTCCTCTGCTTTGTAAATTCCTGCATAATCATGCACACGGGATCGTGAAACAAATTTAGTAATCCTCCTGCTTTTACATCTGTTTTTTCTTGGGTTCATCAATCCATGCATGAGATGCGCAGAAATCATCCTTTATAGACGGAAGTCTTTGCGAAATGTCCAGAGCACACAGTCGCAAGTTTTCCTCGCTAACATTTCTTTTTTCTTTTCAAGCCTCCTGAAAGCGAGAATAAAGGTTCTCATATACATATGTTTTTCTTCCAATTCGATTTACCAACTGATTTTCCGCCTGCTTCCTCCATATGTAAAGTACACTTTCCGGTGTAACCAGGTGAAAGTGCCTTGGAACGTTTGTAAATGAACGCAGCTTCTTACTACCTTCATTAATCCAGAATTCACAGCTTTCTCTGTATAAGCATTGCTGATCGCGAGCCCTTCAGTTTTCTTTTCTGGATTGGGAATATACCTGGAACTCGATTAATTACACGAAGACAGAATTGTTGCATCACTAGATTTCGGGGATTGATGTTCAAGTTTCGAACTTGGTCCATCATGCTGGTGGTCGAAAAACAAATTTCATGATCAAAATCATTGCAGTTGTCACTATCATTGCTGCTCTCATTTATATCAAGAGACGTCTCTATAAAATGATGGACGCCTGTTTGATTATTGTCAATTAAATAAATTACAAACTTACCCGTTTCTCTTCTTTTCAATTTATTTCTCCCTCAGAAGAAACGCCTTTATCGCGGAAATAACTCAATGCGAACTATAACACGTGAATAGGATTTAGGACCTCTTCATGTGAGGAACAGATTTCCACTATCCCCCTTTCCGTTCAAGAACCATAAAAAAAAAAAAAAAAATCACACCGGGGCGAGATGAAACTTGAGACAGTCGCACCACTGCAAGAGTTGCATATCTATAGGAGTCACTCGTACAGACAGTCCCGAGCGGCAGCGAATAAAGCCTAATGCCGCAGTCCTGACCGGAAGCGGAATAAGCGGGCCTGAAGCCGAAACCATAAGCATACGCTTTTAACACAGTAACTTTTCTATCTTTTCTGGGGAGGGGGGTTAAAACTCTAATCTAAAATTGCAACCTATGAGTTGTCATCCCTAAAAAAGTAGCATTCATTCTATTCAGGAAAGTATACAGAAATGATGAACACTACAAGAGAGAGAGGGAAAAAATTGGCTTGTGCACGAACGCACAGCCTTTCCATTAATAGCACGACGTTCCAACCAACTGACAGTAAGCTAACCTACCGATGTGCAGGTCTTGCTAATTATCCGTCAACATCTGTTAAGTCATACATTTATCGCCTGTGGTGCCTCAGCAGTAAAAATGGGCGTTAAATACTATTAAAAATGTCACACAGTCGCTAGGGACTGGAGCACCAGGATGATACTATCTGTACGGGTTACTTAACCTACTCTTACAAACAGACAGAACTGAATTTCCTTTCACGAACGCAAAGGTGAAAACGGAGCCCAATACCAAGGAATGGTGCATCCATGCACAGAAATGATAGTGTGACTGCATCAAATGCAGGCGGATGGAATGGTCGTAAAGTACGGAAACAAGCAATCGTACGCAAAATTAACTTTTTAGTAATCATGTTAATAGTTAATCACATTCAGTATACAGCGAAATCAAATGGGAAACGCTAATGTAGCAATGTAACACGTAAAGTAAATAATGATCAAAAAATGGGAAAAGGCATACGCTTGTTTTGCACGCGCGCATGTGTGTGTGTGTGTGTGTGTGAGCTAGCCGATCATAAATTATTAACCTATGTGTTGTTTCAACACTATAACATAAAAAATAACATTTATTATATTGGAACAGTGTAGAAAAATTACAAAGATTAAAAAAATAGCACATGAAGAATCGAACCCACGACCTTCTGGTTAGAAGCACTACGCTCTAACCACTTGAGCTATTAGGAAGACATGGCGAAAACGGTAATTATCCGCATACATTGGTTGAAATCACACTACCTGGAATAAGGTTCGATTTTCTCCGCTACCGTTCGTAAAAGAAGGCGTGACTACTGTACCAGATCCGTCGTGTGCAAGGGAGTGTTAGGAGTCCGGCTTATATTCCCCACTTCCCGAGTGGGCTCAAGGCTGGCAGTCAGAGCCTTCCAATCCAACCAGCTGCCGTCAATGTAATTGATGTGTAGTTTAGTCCTTGACCCACACAACAAATGGAACAAACCGTCAAAACCAGAGGCACGCTCTTCAGCACGAAAACTTTCGATATTTCCCTCGTAAGAACCCGATGATCGATAAGATGAAATAATGAAAGACCCTCCAAAAATAAAAGTCAAAATTGAGAACTTACAGTTACAAGCCCTGATAGATACCGGAGCAACCAACAGCGTATGCAGCAAGGCATTTCATCAAAGATTAGTACCCCATAATATTAAAGTAATGCTTGCCTGTCTGTGTGTGTGTGTGTGTGTGTGTGTGTGTGTGTGTTTTCTTCTTTTCTGCGCTGTGCCAGTGGGAAATGAATGAATAGTGTTTAACGCCCGTTTTTGCTACAGAGGCACCACAGGCGATGGACACTGATGATACATGAGATGAAATGATATATTGGGAAAGGATTTATTTTTATGGAAGGAATCGTCCCAGGTCCTAGTTTAGGGTACCTCCCCGGCATTTGCCATTTATGAGGACTGAGGAAAACCTGGAAAAAACCTCGGTCAGGAAGGACGGTCCTGACGGTATTCGAACCCAGACCTCCCGCTCACGAGTCCGAGACTTAACGACCTCGGCCACCCGTGGCGGTAAAGTGGGAAAAATAGAGGGAGAGAGTAAGATTCCAAATAATGATGATCGAAATTGAGAGAATTTATAAATTATGTCTTTGTTAATACCACGACTGGTAACGAGTCGATCTTGGATGTGACGTGTTCTACGCTCGGCAAGCGTAGCAAACATAAATTTCGGAAACAGGAAGTTAATGATGCGAAGGAGATGGTAATTGCGCAATTTGCTGAAAATAAAGTTGAACAAAGTAAAAATAAATCTGAGACAGAGCGAGATATGAAGGACCCTGATTTTCTCACCATTTTGAATACGCTACAATCTGCAGCATAGAATATGCTTGTGCATAGGTATCTGTGAGCATGTTCATATTAAATAAGGCAATTTACACTATAAGAATAATACTGAATGAAAATATTAAATATTGAATTAAAATTTTACCATGTAATGTGCCCTAGTTTGGATCTGCTTTATATTATACTGTTGCCTTGGTTCATTTACGGACGCACTTTAATATCCCAGGTCATTAGCATCCCATTCCATTCAGGGCATGAAACGGCCAACAAATTTTGCTGAGAGGACTCTTCTTTCAGGCTTGAGGTTTCTTTGGTGCCATAAATGTACGACACGGGACCCATGCCTTTACTTCCCTTTCGAAGGAAACTATACTTAGGAATTTTACGCCCGAAAAAATTCATTGATCCTGGCTGGGTTTGAACCCACGATCTTGTGTTAAGAAGGCAAGTATGTTTACCACTACACCACTAGGACCGACTCTTTATATTATGAAGATACCATTAAATGTACTGCACTCAGTTGTTTTGTAACAATAAGTTTTAGTTTGTGTAAACTTATGTGAATCTTTGTAATATATCTTAATCTAAAAGTAAAACAATGCTAAACACTGGTTATACCAGTCATGAGTTGAAATAAATTCTGCTTGTAAACTAGGAATATTAAATATTGAAATATATAACTCAATTAAGTTATGATAGATGTTCAAAATGCTCTATTAAAAACTTTTTCGGAATCTTTCATAACATTTTAGTGTGGTGCATACCCAACTGAGAAAGTTGATACTGTTGTTTCCTTTCCATTGCTACCTGTTAGTACAGTGTGAGAAATATATATTTCAGCGGGTGAGCTCTTAAACCTTGCATTACTACTGGTATTTTCTTGCACATACTTGTGGCACTCAGGCGCTTCACCACTTTAAAACTTAGGTACAGCATATTAAATATCAGAATTTAATACTCGCCCTCCCTAAAGCAGATGCTGGAAAATGTTGCCCATTTTTCCTAGCACAGAATTTACATCTTGTTAGGAAATTGTTACTGACATACATCAGTTTATTACTAATGGACCTAACTTTGTTTCAAATGTTTGTTCTAATTTCCCCCTGTGTGTGAATATGCCGAGGAGACCATAAACCAGAGCCAATAATTCTGGGACCAAAAATATGGCATAACTAACAAGTATCATCAATTGACAAGCAGTCTTTAATACATTTTCGTGGTCAGACCCAGAACCTATTTCATTAAACTTCTGTACTAACTTTAATACTGTTTTACATGTTGGCACTGGGTTGCCAGGAAATTTATGCCTATGCCTGTCTTGTTATTTCACATGACTTGGTGTACTTGATGTAAGCTTTGAAGAAAATACATATGACACAATGAATATCTCGCCATTTCACAACACTATTGTGTCGGAGACACAAGCGCACTGGTCAATCCTGGCCAGAGACAATGGATTGTTTTCAAGTATAAGTATAGCTTCCTTTGGAAAGGAAGTAAAACTGAGACTTACGGCACATAAAAGAATCTCAAGCCTTGAAGAAGGGGTCTCTGAGAAGAATTTATTGGCTGTTTCATGCCCTGAATTAAATGGGGCGCTGATGACCTGAGATGTTAAACAGCATCCATAAATAAACCAAATCAACAATATTGCAATATTTAATGAAAGCTCCACCTCCATTGCACAACATGACTGCCTGACTGTCAAAATTCCACTTACAACTGACTGGAAGAGAGAATTGTGCTGCACATGCAGCATGGGAATCTTAGTAACTGGAGCAGATTAGGTCTGCTGGTTGATCCATCATAAGTTACAGAACTTTTAAACTGCTCTCACTATAGCTGTAAGAATTTACAAAGTATGTAACCTGGTAAAAGATGTGCATGAACAAAACCCAAGTTAAATAATGATCTACATTTTCCACTCATACAGTAACCAATGGACAACAGAGCAGAAATCACTGCAGTGACACCAGAATCTTATGTTGGATATAGGAGAAGAAAACATTCCCTAACTAAATTAATTACACTGAGAAGCAAAAAAATTGTCTAATATTTTTAATTTTACACATTATATGTGAATTATTATAATTCTATTTATTATTTGAACATCAAATACTTTTCCAAACATTTTGGCAATACACTTATCTATTCAGATATTTTGAGTCTATAATTTCCTTACTGTATGAGCATGAACATAAATACTAGTCACATTTCATAATGATCTTGTTTTTACCTGTAGTGTAACTACCTGCATTGGTAACACAACAACACACTTTTCAACACTCAGTGGCGCTATCAAAAGTTGGCATTTTCTCCGATGGCTTGAATCACAGTTTACAACCTTACAGACATGCTGCAGACCAAAGTGTTTGGGATTTCTTGTGGTATGACCTCCCATTACTCATGCAAAGCCCCTGGAAGTTCATCAAGGCTCTAAAGAACGTGTTGACGAACATTTTCCCCATCATGTCTTAAACATGCTCAATGGGGTTGAGGTCAGGGCTTCATGCCAGCCAAACCTGAATCCCCACTTCATGCATGTAATGTGCCACAATGTGACAGTGGACGGGCACTGTCATGCATGAAGTGGAAATCATTGCCAACATTAGAGCATTGGGGATAATATGCTCCTGAAGAATTTCCTCTATGCACCGGTTTGCTTTCAAGGCCCCGTTCTCCACAAAAACCAACCCTGTCTTGGCGTCCACACTGATACCAGCCCATACTATGACGGAATGTCCCCTGAAAGCCATCATCGATGAAAAGGTGCAAGTGGCATACCTTTGTTCGCCTGTGGTACCTCAGTAGTAAAATTGTCATTAAACACTACTCAATCAAAAAACACATCTTTCTCCAGTCCTCCTCCATACTCTTTCCCTGCCATCAGAACTTGGCTGCACTTCAACTCATCCATGAATAGGACAGCTTTCCATTGCTCCTCGGTCCATTCTGGATGTTGGCAAGCAAAGGCAAAGCATGCTTGCCAATGTTGCTGGATAAGCAAGGGACCTCTGGATGGTCTTCTAGAGCCAAGTGCTTCTTCAAATCTCTTTCTCACTGTTCTAATGCCGACATTGATGCATGATACCTTTTGGAAGCAATTTTGGGCTTCTGTCATGCAAAATTTTCAGCCACAGAAATTGTTCATCTCTGGCAGATGTCACCCTTCTGCAACTCGATTCTGGTCTTCTGCAGTAGATCCAAGTTCCCTGAACCTGTGGTATGTCTTTTGTATAGTAGAGACATTGACCAATAACACCTGGGCAACATAATAAATGCCCAGCCCATCTTCAAATACGGTAACTGCTTTAGCAGCCTCCTCTAAGTTTAACAGCATCTTTACCTTATAAAATTGGTTAAACTGATTGGAATACCTCAACAGTAGAATAAAACTGATTTATCAACAGTACAAGAACAAACATGTCATTAGATATTTTAATTGGCCAGGTGTAAAAATGTGGTTAAATTGCATTCATTTACATGCTCATACAATAAGGAAATGACTAAAATGATATCTGAATACACAAGAGTAGATTTAAAATGTTTGTAAAAGTACTTAATGTTCAAAAAATTAATAGAATTATAATAATTCAATATAACAATGCATAAAATTATAAATATTCAAATAACTTTAGGTGTTATAATTTTTAATGCATCTCAGTGTATATAAATAAAGCATATGAGATGCCAATAATGATCATATCTGCACCATTATTTAATGTTCTTTTTTCCGTAGATTCTGAGCCGTAAAACAAAAAAAAGGAAGATTATTATAAATTAAAACATTTTTATCTCTAGAATATACATAAATATTTGGATATATATCAGACCAGTGCATTGTGTAAATTACTCAACAAATACAGGTGAATGAACTTCTATTTCTTACATTTACATTTCAAAGTGGCAGATCATGAACAGAAAAACCAACCTACTTCTTGGCATTTAACACCAATGCTTACATCTGAGCAGAAGAGTTAAAATGTACATGCCATGTGCTCCAACCATCTATTAGCCATGCACGCAATAGATTCAAATGTTATCTATCGTCAGGTAGATGGCTGAATTTGATACATAATAATAACCTATTGTAATTGCAAATTGGGAATGCACATAACTTTCATTGCTTTTATGTTGATTTTTTATCTGAGAATCATGCAGCATTTTTTGTGTGAATAGCAGTTATATCCTGAATTCAGTTTCTCATACACTTTAAAACTTAAACCATAAATTCTTGCAATCTTATAAATTCTGTATTCTGTGGAACTTTTGACCGTCTCCAGTTTAAAGAAAGTAATATTTATAGCATAATTTTTCACAATGGACAAGTTATAAACAAAAGACAAACATGAATCATTTCACATCAAATTTCAAAAAATGGAATACTTGTGATACTCATATCTCCAATTGTTTAAATTTATTTTTAGTAATTCTGTGGGTCCAATAAACACATGTTTATTTTCACTTTATCTTGCATGTTTTAGAAATTTTGCATGATATAATTCATTAAAAGGCATGCATACTGCAACATACAATGTATCTTACTTCTAAGTAAATCTAAGTGTAAATTTTTATGAAAAGCACATCTAAAAGTTAAAAAAATATTCTTTCTTAAGATATTAATTGGCCTATTTTAATATAATTAAAATATTTTTAATGATTAAATTATTAAAAGTTAGACATAAACATGAAATCGGTGTGTTAAAAATCTGAAAATATACCTATTAAATGCACTGAAAAGTTTTCAATAATAACTCCAGAAAAAAATCAGAACACAATCACTAATATTTCAATGAATATTAAATTACTTATAAAAAAATATGCAGCAGACTGGTGGAGCAGTGCCAGTGAACTGTGGAACTGTTCCTCATGTTGAGTGCTAAGTTGGAGATTGCAACTTGAGGATCCCGTGAACATTGAAACATTATGGTATGACACAGATGAAAGTCACTCAGAGAATCAATGTTAACATACATATTTTTAAAATGTTTTTACAGTTCGCATTTTAAATAAATGTTTCCATACAAATGGAACTTTAAATTTTTACTCATCTACCTTCAATTAAAAGAAAATTGATCCACTACAACTTCAATTCTTAGCAAAGGAACAAAATAATGTAATCTTAGCATGCCATTTGTTGGTTTTAAATTCTGATATTGAGCCTCCAAATTTTAAGTGTGATTTTTGTGCTTATTCAATTACAAAATAAAAATGTGATGTTAGAAATACTTTTTTGCACAATCAATTTTTTGCAGTGTTATTGGATCTTGATCTAGTTGTACCATTAGCCTTTACCACGTGATGTTGCAAAGAAATGCTATTCAGTAATAATTTCATAATCATCTTCATGTTAGCAGATTTTTTAAAATGTTTTCTGTTTTTGTACTGTGAACTTCAGTCATCAGAAAAGTAAAAGATTTTCTTTATATTGTGGATTTCTTGCTTCAAGAGATTGCATCGGATTAGGAAAAAAAATTATCAAAGCTTATGTCATGTTTCAAGGTTTCTATTCATTCTTTTAAACACATTAAAAATGAATGAAGTATGGCTTGGCAGTTGTTCCAATGCACATCTGTACTGAATTTTATATAATAACAGACTAATTTCAGGTTGCTGAACTTAAAATTGCTTTACTTTTCCTTCAAAAACTGACTTTGTTGCTGAGCTATGAAAACGCATAGCAATACACGAGAAATTTGTTTGACAGTTTGCCTAAAGGGTCATCAGTTAAAAATTGAAGCATTTCTAAATTACTGTGATCAACTGTAGCCCATTGTTTGTTACGTATTAAACAGCTTTGGCATAAACCATTCTTGAATATGTTTGATAATATTAACAGGTTCTGGACAACTGGAACATTATTTAAGTTAACAACACTGCAATGGAAGATTACAGAAAATTCATGATAATGCATCTTTATAGTTACTAATACCTACATTAAAATTTGGTATTAGTTATGAGATGTTTGTGCCATCTATAAGTAATTTTACATTTTTGCAATGTGCACAAACACAATAAATTTCACTTTCTCCTAGAAGAATATTATTCTTTTGGTTTCAATTCAGCAAATTTGAAAAAATTTAATTTTATGCTAATGAATATCTATCCTTAAAACATCTGTATGGTTCCTTAAGATCACAAAAAATTAATCATTTCTGTTTATGAACTCTTAACCACCCTCTTTCACAATAACAAAATTCTTTTTATCCAGGTATTACTCTACTAATTTTGTCTAATCTGTACAACACCAATACCTTTGCCACAACTAAAAATTCCAAGTTTTACCAAGTTTGTTGTCACAAGAAGAAAAAATTTCATTTTCTTTAGTCAGTTTTTTTGCCTGTCAAATATAATGTAATTTCAAAATAGTTGTTTAATTTTGCTATAGGGCCTTAACTCTTACCATCATCGGCTGTGTGAAAGGATTCAATCAATTTGCTAAAAATATCATTGTCTGACTTTTCAGTGCCACCACAACTGTAGGTAAGCTGCCATTTGACACTACTCCACGTTCCACTGTTGAATCCTAGACTTATTAGCTGAAGCTAAAATATTATGTTTTGCCAAGTTTGTCAGGAGAGGGTAAAATTACATTTTCTTTAGTCAGTTTTTTTGCCATTCATATATGATCAGTCATTTCAAAAAGGTTGTTTGATTTTACTATGTATCCATTTTTTAATATTGTTAAAATTTTAACTTTTGCCCTCTTATGTGTTATGTGAAAAGTTTTAATCCATTTGATAAAAATATCATTATCTGACTTTTCAGTTCCACCACAATTGTAGGTAAGCTGCCACTTGACACCATTTCATGTTATATTATGTAGTATGAAGTACACAAGTATATTAGTTTTATGATTTCTACAGTATCTAATATTATCTTATGTAGGGTACCACAATTTTAGAAGGTTATATAGCAACCTTCATGAGAAGCACAGAGGAGGTGTTTGTGGTTTGTGATGGTCCACAAGATAAAGATGATTGAAGCACCTCTTGCAAAGTGAGCTTAAGACTCTGTAGATTACAAATAATCAAATCAGAACATTAAACTTAGCAATGTAATGTGATTTGATACTTGCAGTTTCGATATATGTAGATGACACACAATGAACACAAACACAAAAGCTTCTTATTATGGCTACATACTTTCACACCATTGTATCAATGACTACTCACTCAGTTTCAGCAGATCCTGGAGTCTATAGCAAATATAAAGACCTTCTGAGCTTAATGTTGAAAATCAAACTAGAGTGTGAAACTACTTGACAACCTAAGAATGGATGCATAGTGCAATAGTACCTGTAAGCAGAAGTTTAGTTCAAGCAGAAATCATGCATAAAAAGTGATGCATAATTCAATTCAACATCTTCAGGATTATTAGAACATTCTCAGATTGCTTCCTGGGCTTTATGACAACATAGAAGTTGAACATTTTACAAGCACTGCAAGAATGCGGCCTGGTTTTTACAATCTTAAGTGCTTAAGTAGGTGATAGAAGCAGCATCTCTCACAGAAGACTACTGCCATGGGTTGCCAAGGTTGTTAAGGTGCAGAATCTGAGTTGGAGGTCTGGGGTTAAATTCCTGCCAGGACCGTCCTCCCTGACTGAGGCTTTTTCCAGGTTTTCCTCAGTCCTCATAAATGGCAATGTTGGGAAGGTACCCTAAATGTAGGCCTGGAACCTTTCCTTCCTTAAAAAATAATCCTTTCCCAAATCATATTTCATCTCAAGTATCGTCAGGGTCCACCATCTGTGGTGCCTCAGTAGTAAAAACGGGCATTAAACACTATAAAAAAACTCTCACAGAACAAGAAATTATATTCATACA
The DNA here is from genome assembly GCA_030762175.1 of Metallyticus violacea. Classification (NCBI taxonomy): domain Eukaryota; kingdom Metazoa; phylum Arthropoda; class Insecta; order Mantodea; family Metallyticidae; genus Metallyticus; species Metallyticus violacea. The sequence continues at coordinate 286,109,903 of CM060846.1, read as the reverse complement.
TACATCATTTTTTTGTCTTTATTACATCAATTTGTTGCCTTATTCATCATCTTACTCCATTTTAGGGAGTGGGTTAAAACCCGGATTTTAATTATTTTAACCTATTATTTGGAATTATGTGGATTTTTGTTTTGTGTTTGGGTATTTGATTGGTTTTGTTTTAGTTCTAAGTTATTTTAAAAAGATGGATTGATTGTGGTTCGCGTGTTTTTTTTTTTTTAAGTTAATTATTGCTGTGCCTACATTTTGCCCATTATTAAAAATGCATAGTGGAAAAAAAATCAAATTTGCTCCTGATGTTGACATTTTAGGCACCTAGAATTATCTACTTATCATCCCACAACTCCAAGGTGCCACGATTACTATAAATGGTAACAAATTACTTCCAGACAGCAACCCAGTTGAACCAGTTCCTTGCAAGCTCCATAACTCATGCCAGCGTCATGTACTAGTAACAGTTTTTTACAAACATGCCAGAGCACCAAACAATGAAAAATACACAGGTGTGGACATAGTGCATGTATTTCATAGCAAAGCATCTAGCTAACTAAAGTCACATTTCAAATATCACTTTACTGTTCATTGTACTAAGTGATTTACATATATTAAAGTGTAATTCAGAACAGGACATTGAATTATGCACAATTCAACTGGATAGCAAAAATATAAAAATAGCTGTTAATTCCTAATTATCATCCACCATTAAGAAACTGAAATTTTCTTGAAAAACTTGAAGAAACCTTAAATGTTTTATTTAAACCTAAGCATGAAATAATATTTGGGGACATAAACATTGACTACTTAATTAATGCCAAGTGTCAGAATGAATTGATTAAACTCCCTTCTTACTGCATTTAATAAGGTGCATACAATTAACATTTCCACCAGGATTGATAAAACCACTAGCACAGCAACAGATAATACCTTTGTACATTCAGATAAACTGGTATCATATTCTGTGTCTCCATTAATGAATGGTCTCTCTGACCATGATGCTCAATAGCTAAGAAGAACTCAAAAATAAAACTCAAAAGAATGTTCTGGATATATAAAATTTAAAGATATTAATAAGGAGAGCCTCAATAAAATGATGGAGGCACTTGACCAGGAATCATGGAATAGTGTGCTACAGTCCAAATGATACTAACAGTAAATTCAACAATTTCTTGCACACTTTTAAATTGATTTTGAAGCACATTTCGCTTAAGAAATTATAATGTGAGTAGGGAATGGTTAACTCAAGGAATTAAAAAAACCTTGTCAATGTAAAAGATAATTTTATATGATGAGCTAAAGTTCAATGAAGACCCTAAATTAAAAGTGCATTTTAAAAAGTACTGAGTACTTAGAAAAATAATAAAAACAGCAAAAGACCTCCATTATCAAAAACTTGTCAGTCACTCAATAAACAAAATAAAGACTAATTGGAATCTTAATTAAACAAGAAACAGTTACAAATTTGCAACAAGAAAATACAATAATCTAACCAACAAATAAAACACCCTGCAAAACTAGCAAATGTGTTTAATGATTACTTTCTTAATGTAACAAAAAATGTTAATTCATGTTCATATTCTAAATGAGATACATTAGAATTGTCATTTCCCAAATAAAAAAAATGAATTCAAACCAAGTATCACTACTCCACTGGAAATTGGTAATATCATCAGAAAATTAAAATAAAAAGCTCTTCCAGCTATGATAAAATTAACAGCAAAGTCGTAAAGGCCTGCACAAGGGAAATTAGTACATCCTTAGTCATTTATGAAACGAGTCTCGTAACAACTGGCATTCCAGAAAGCTTAAAATATTTGGTTGTTAAAAAAGGGAGGAAAGGAAAATGTTTCTAATTATAGACTCATAGCTATTTCACCTACATTTTCCAAGGTGTTTGAGAAAGTAATGTACCAGTTTGGTTTTATGAAGGGAGTTTAAATAGAAATACAATCTTTAAATGCACTAATGAAATGTTAACCGTATTCAATGAAAGAGTACATGTAGGAGAAACATTTTGTGATTTAGGAAAAGATTTCAATTTTCATAGCTAAATTTCCTTTCTATGAAGCAAAAAAGCAATATTAAAAAGGTTTAAATCCTGCATTGACAAAAGGAAGCAAAAACAGGGGGGGGGGGGGTAAATATTCCCTTTAAAAATAAAAATAATGCATCATTTCTGGGAATATTTAAACATGGAGTTCCTCCAGGATCTGTTCTGGGCCCTCTTAATCTATCCAAGATATAGGTAATATGTTCTATTTGCAGTTCAAAGCAAATAATAAATGTTACAAAATTTATCATCACTCATAGTTCTCCACATTGTCTATTACAGATAAGAAATTCCAACGGTGTACTTCTACAAAATCTGAATTGCAAAGACTAATCAATCCAACCATCTGAATCATACCTAAAGTTAGCAGTCTATGCTATGCAATATGTACATTAATAGCACTTAAAAATTAGTTTATTATGCCTATTTCAATTCAATAATGAAATATTTTCTCATATTTTGGGGAAACTTATTAGAAAGTAAGAATTACATAAAAAGCCATCCAAATAATCCCTGGTACACATTGCAGACATTGGTGCAAAAACCTCTTAGGCAATTAGAAACTCTTAACTTTTCCATGTAAATATATATTATTCCTCATTAACTTTTATTTAATAAAGAAAAACTTGTACAATACCAAAATATATGACAAGAACACTAGACAAAAAGCAAATCTACATAGATCGGTTTCAGCACTATCCTGACATCAAAAAGGAGTTTATTCCACATGCTTTTTAAAACAAAATGTTCTTCCCTTGCCTAAAAGTCCTAATAAACCACGTAAATCCTTCAAATCTGCTCTTAAATACCTGGGTAAAAAGGCTTATTATTCTGTAAAGGAATATATTTTATACTGATTCAAAAACATGTATTGATTTATATCAATGTATATGTAAACATGCACATATATTGTTTCTTATATGTGTAGGAGAATCTAAACTATTATAATCATTGTAAATTACAGATTGTATGTTCGCAAGTTTTACGACTTTCGCGAAATGCTAACTAAACTTTCCATGCTCTTATGCTGGCTGCACTTTCAGAATATATACAAGTATAGGCTATTGCCCGAGCATAATACAAACTCGTGCAAAAGTTAGTACACCGCAATAAAACTTTTCCACAATTATTAAAAATTCTTTAGGGTCGATTATCTATTAATTCTTAAACACAAAAATTCAGAAATTACTATAAGCTAAATTAAAACGTTAAGAAATCGCCCTTTTGCACTTTACAGAAAACATTACCACCCTTAAACTTTATGTTTACTTGCGTGGAACAGTAACCATACATAGATCAGAATCCCCTAAGTATTTGCCAGAGTTTTACTGAGGACAGTGTCATGAACTTTTTTTCTGAAAATCCCGAATTCTGGGTTAATGTATGTAAAATTATCTCATGTTCACAAACAGAAGTCTGTGTTAAACTGTACTTCTGCACAAAATCTGTATCTACTACAAAATTCACACATTTGCAAAGTACGAGAAAAGGGAGAAAAACCAAAGAAATAGCAATAAAGAAAACAGTGAAAGAGGAGCAATTACGAATAACAACTGTAAAAGTGATAAAGAGCAGCTAGACTAAAAAAGGTACTATCATCATTACATTTTATAAAACCTTTGAAAATCCGGCCAAATCGATTTCGTTGAGGTTTCCACCCAAAATGGCGACCGATGTGTACCCTTAGGTTTGTCGTTCCGTGGTATGACATTACACGGCCGCACTGATTACATTGAACGTGAGTTTCTGACAACTTTGTACAAAACCTCCACACATCCGACACCATTGTTCACGCTTCACTTTTGGTTTCTGCAGTAAAAATAGAATCAGGAGTCGTGACCGTTAACACCATTCGCTGCTCCTATTGTGTCCGCCAACACGTCTGCTTGCTACTTCAAAGCATTCTGGTGAAAAGAGAAAGGGGAGGGGCGGTGGACCACGTGGGAGGGGGGGTTGTTTATACTGGTAACTTACAAAAACTTCCACAACCACATGCACAACACTAAAAAAATATTTTAAAAAATTAAGCAAAAAAATATATATATTATTTTCTTATTCCTAAACTCGAAACACAACTTACATATAAGTGCTTACTATAGTTTCCCAAATAACTATCGTGTGTTTCGAATTCTAATATAAAGCCAACTTATCATATCGCCGGCGTTTGCGAATTCCTTACTTTACCTTCCAGTGAATCATCAAGTGTGTGTTCCACGTGACGGGATAATGTATAACGAAGCGTATCTGTAGTAAGCAAACAATTATCGTCTCTGTGAGTCATAAGTCTTTTTAATTTGAATGGGTCTAAACCCACATGATCATGCTCGGCTTTCATATTTCGTACTTCTGTCTGTTCCAAGTTTGTCCGCACTTGAGCTAGGCACGACTTCTTAGTGCACCTCCATACAATTTCTCCTGCAGCCGTTTCGCGTATTTTTCTATACTTGTAGGATCCCAGCACTATGCACGGGAAGCCACGGCTGGTCACTATTACTTTAAAATCCATTTCGCCCTGTACGCTTTAGCTTTGCACAACAGTTCTACCACCTTTGTCGTAGGTTATCTTTCTACTGAAAGCGTAAACAACGCATTTAACAACGCAAGTAAATACGACCTTTCACTATGTGCGCAAAGGAATTCTGCGCACACTGCGCAAAAAGGACGAAAGAGGGGAATAGTCAGGTGAGTCTTGAACGCAGCAGACCATCAAATAATGATGCTCTATTGAATAATGTGCAGCTGAGCAAGCATAAAAATAAAAATTATTTGGAATGAACAACCATCGCAATAACACCGCCACAGGTGGCCGAGGTCGTTAAGGCGCGGTCTCGTAAGCGGGAGGTCTGAGGTTTGAATCCCAACAGGACCGTCCTCCTTGGTTTTTTCCATTTTTTCCTCAGTCGTGATAAATGGCACATGCCGGGAAATACCCTAAACTTAGGCCTGGAATGCTTCCTTCCTTCAAAAAATAATCCTTTCCCAATTTACCATTTCATTTCATGTATCATCAGTATCCACCACCTATGGTGCATTAGTAGTAAAAACCGGCGCTAAACACTAATAAAAAATTGGGAATAACATTTAAACCCGCAGAAATAGGACAAAGATATTATTATTAATATTATTATTGTTAATATTATCGCTGTTGTCAATATCACCGCTATCATTTAAGTACGTTCCTTTAAAGTGTTCCATGGTCATCATATTTTCTTCTAGATTTTCATTAAATGCTAGATAAAAAATGCGTGAGCAATGAAATAATATGGTACTGTACTTATTTTATTAATATATTATAATTATTATTAAATTTGCACTTATGTGTGTGTCTTAATGTCTAAATAGTTGTAACTGTTGTTTCACAAGACTCTTTGAATGTGTTGTCTTACGCAATTTACTCTACCTAACAGAACAGGGGGGAGTTAAAAATGACTAAGTGCTAATTTGGATAGATCACCATGTCAAATATAGTCGTGACATAGATGAACTTGCCTGTGGTGCCTCAGTAGTAAAAACGGGCGTTGAACAATATTCAGAAAAAAGTAAGATGAATTTTATTTTAGTGTACAGCTAAAATAAGATTTATAGTCAACAGACTAAAACAGATCTGGTTGGTCACCATGAGAATTGTTGTCGAGATTTATTACAGCTTAAACTTTCGCTTAATTTTCATTGCGTAAAAAGTGGTTTCCGCATAAGCCAAAGTACTTTTTAGACACGGCTCCGCAGATGAAGCTATTGTGGCGGCATTGCCAAAAACAAAGATGGAGGCATTTTATTTTATGAAGAACATGGCACAAAGTGTGAGATACGGAGAGATTTTTTTTTTTTTTTGAGTAGTGTTTAACGCCCGTTTTTACTACTGAGGCACCACAGGCGGTGATACGGAGAGATAAAGAAGCCTTAATGTCAGTAGGGCGCTCAGATAAAATATATAACTATGTCGAAATAACTCCGAAAAACCTCAAAGAGCTTTTGTTCTGCTTGAAGAAAGAACACAGCTTGGAAAAGAAGAAAAAGCAGAAAGACAACCAAAATCAGTGAAATCTACCTATATGATTTCATTTTTCTTTAAGTTGGTTTTTCTTTTCCTCTTTCACTCTTTCCTCATTCGTTACTTTTAATCGTCGAACGTCCCGTGACAAATGTTATAGTGCTTTTAGAACGATTAATTAAATGCAGACAAAAATGAACACGAAGTTCGTCACCACCAGAATTGTACATCTATCATTCGCCTTTTCAGTGTAAGAGAAGAAAAATTCTGGGGGAAAGGAACCAACCCAACCAACTTGACATTACGGAAACTGAAATTGAACCAAACAGTTGAAAGGCACCCCTATACTAGTGGAATAAGCCTTTTCTTCTTGAGGAGGTTGCTTCAATACTCACGAGAGGACGAGTAAAGGAAACATAAATCTTATAACCGCAGGGTATGGAAACCCGCTAAAGTTAAATTGCCACTTGTATCTCCTCTTTACCCAGTCAAGCATAATGCGTTGTCATCTCTGAGTGATATTCAGGAGTTTACAGTCTTATGAACCTACTTTCTTTTTCGGTATTTTGACCATTTAAACAAACATATTTTATTATGAAAATTTTGAGTTGGGGTTACCGACAATAATATATGCATTTCTTTCGCTTCTTGCTATTTTTACGTTAAATCAGACTTGATATGAAATAACTAAATCATTAACCGCTTATCAGTAAATGTACTGTAAATCACAAAATATCCCTCCTACATGTACTCTTTCATCAAATGCAGTTAACATTTCATTAGCGAGTAACGAACAGTTGCAAATTGAAAGATTTTGCTTAATCATTGATTTCCGGTAATGTGACACTTGCAATAGTACAGGTGTAAATAAAATTTCATAAATTAATGGTTTGTCTATTCGTTTTTGTTTGGGAAATGACAATTGTTAATTCTTAATGTATCTCATTTATAACACAACTTAATATTTTTTGTTACATTAAGAAAGTAATCATTAAACACATTTACTACTTTTACAGGCTGGTTATTAATGCTTAGGATTATTGTATATTCTTGTTGCAAATTTTTAACTGTTTCTTGTTTTATTAGATTCCAAGTAGTCTTTATTTTGTTTATGAGTGAGTTGATAAGTTTTTGATAATGGAGGCCTTTTGCTGTTTTTATTATTTTCCTACGCATTCTATATTTTTAAAACTGTATTTATTATTTAAGGTCTTCGTTGAACTTTAGCTCATCATATAAATTAGTCTGTTACATTGATAAGGTCTTTTAATTCCTTGAGTTCTCCTGAAATAGAATCCACTTTTCTATAGATCCACAAAATGTAGTGGATGCTGATTTTCTTCTCCAATTTTCGTAGATAAATTATCTTTCTATGGAGTAAAATATCAATATTTTAAAGGTTTAAATCCTCTCTTGACTAAAGGAAGAAAAAGAGAGAGAGAGGTAACTTTTCCCCGGCTTTATTTTGTTATCACTTGCATCTGATTTTGAAACCCGTCTTTTTTTCTTCTTCTTTTCGTTTTAAATACTTACTGCTGTTGGCTGACTGATTCTATCATGACATTGGTTCTCGGTCATGTGAAACCTGCAATAGTACAGGAGTAAATAAAATTTGGATCTATTTCTACAAATTAATGGTTTGTCCTTAATGAAATGTATATGGTATATACATGTGTAAATATATGTAACTTTTATTAAAATTAACAAAATGTTTACCAAAATTTAACATGGCCGCCATTCATTTCAAAGCAATTTTTCCAACGTTCGAATGCAGCCTGAAAGATGTTTGTAAGCATGTCATCTGAAATCGTTGTACACAATTCTCTAAAAGAAATCTTCAGATCCTGGAAACTCTTTATTTCCTTTTGCATACTTATGAGTTGATAAAATCACAAGCTAAGTGAATCTAGATTATTAAATACAATAAGCACTTTAAACAATATTTCAAGTAGTCTGGGAACAACTTAAATTTGAACACTAATTACAATCATATTTACTTACATCAATGAAATATTTCTACACATACAATTTCAGGTTACTTTCATGTTTTGTTAGAGAAGGGCAACCCCCAAAGACAACTGCATGGAATTCATTGTCATTTTCGGTTTTATTTACAAAAGAGAATTTACCTAAATTCGTTCTTTATTGCTTACAATTGATTTTAAAACTATGATTGTCTCTACCATAGTATTTGGTTTTTCTAACCTAGTTGTAATATTATTTTGTCCGTGTACGCGAATTACGAAACACTCCATGTATAAATATTTAAGTTTCAAACTACTCGAATTTTAAACATTTAATTAGATATGTGTTCAATTTTGCTCATATAACATAGTTCTTAGTACAAACTTAATAAATAATAATAATATTTATGAAAGCTGACTATTATTTTGCTATTGGTATTGTGTTTAAATTATTTAAATTCGCTGGCGTTATATTGCAGATAATTAACTATAACTTTGTTACATATTACAAAACATTCATTTGCAGCATACTAAGAGCTTTTAATATAGTAAAACTATAAAGATGCCCTCTAGTGAATTTAGTTCAAGGTTCCGAGTTTCTAAGGCGTTTAGTTGCATATCAAAACCTAGAATATTTTACAAGCATATTTTTATAAACAATGAAGTGCAACCTGCAATTTTTCTTCTTGTCTGGCTTTGGACTAACATTTAATGTCGTTAGCAGTTAACCATTCTAGAGGAAGAAACAACGATGGGATTTCTGATGGGATCAGCATTATGCCAAGAGGACAACACAGGCAATTTACAGACACGTAAACGTAGAATTGGAAACAGCTACTGTCAGCTCGCCAAATTCTAGTCTTGTATTTTCTAAAGGTGCAAAAATATTCCAGACATCCGGGTTAGGAAATTCAGCATAATACACTTTGAAACACAAGCAATCCAGTGCAATTGTCATTAACATTTCTAGGCACATATATAGCAACCGATAGCGGCTCTTCATTTCATGTTTCTTCTAGCTGCGTATAACGATGGAAACTATTATGTCTAAATTCCATATTTTTGTTGAAATCACTGATGAATTAAAGGGGTTAACCCTTCCCCGAAAATGTACAATCAATTTGTAAATGTATAAAATTGTTATTATTAAAAGTAAAAGCAATGAATAAATTTAAATTGTCCGTTTTGATAACTGTTAATTTGTAATGTGTAATAAAATTCCATTTGAAAAAAAACATTGGGCATGTGAAGAGCGGCGGGGCTAGTGTAATGATTTGTATCGAATTTCAACTTCTTGTTGCAGGTATTTTAACGGTTAGTTAGTAAACAGTTTACTGTGGAAGGGTGGTGTGCCTGTGCGGTTTTATCGAAAGAAGCGTCACCAAAATACTGGGTGATTTTTCCTTCGCGGGACCGCTCCACGTGCAGTGACCGAGTTCTGCAGTTCTCGTCTAGTTCCCACACTTGAAAACCGACAGAGAATCCCGAAGGGAGGGCAGTACAAGTTTAATTCTGGATATGTAAGGACGTGTTGTATGATGACAGTATATTAAGTCTTCATTAATTGGCGTAATGAGCACAGTGTATTAATTACGTTAATAAGACTCAATTCATGCATTCTATTCTTCAAATAATGTTTATTTACGATTCGTAAGTGAGTAGAGAATGTGCTCGTGATGTACAGAAATTGTTTCAAGAGAGATAACCTGATATTCAACGTCCATGTCAAAGGTTCGATTCACGGATTGATAAATAAATTTCGTGAAACGGGAAGTAGTCTTGATAAAAAGGGTACCAGCAACGTACGGTAATCACAGAAGAAATGTTAAATAACAAAAGACATGCTCTGGAACGTTTCCCTAAAAAATCACTTTGACGTCTTTTCCAGCAAACGAGAAATTCAGATTATTATGTTCGAAGGGCTACGCTACTGAAGTAAAATGCAATAGCATTACTGTATTGCAAGAACTTAAACCGGTTGACCCAGCATCCAGGAGTAAATTTTGTAAATAGATTTTAAATAGTGTGTATGATGGAGATATGGTACTAATCAAATATTCTTTACAGGCGAATCTTGGTTCCACCTAAGTGGGTATGTTAATTGTCAAAATATTCGATACTGGAGTTCAGAAAAACCTAACCAGGTTAACAAGGAACCCGTGCATGATCAAAAGATAGGAGTTTGGTGCGCTATTAGTGGCGAGAGAATAATATGTCATCTTTTTTTAAAGAAGCCATTAATAGTGATAGGTATGTGCAGAATGGTTTGCAAATCTTCAGTGATTTAACTGTGAGGGAACTTTGGTATGCGACTTTCCAACAGGACTCTACAACGGCACATACAGCTCATGACACCTTGCATGTAATTAAAAAAATATTCATTTAACGATAGAGTCAACACTACCATGGCCCGTTCAGCCCGCGATTTAATGCCCTGCTACTTTTATCTCTGGGAGGCATTCAAGGAAAAATTGTACAAAACAAGTCTACACACGTTAGATTAACTGAAAAATAACAACCTGAACAAATTTATTTAATTTCTCGGGGGAAACTGCAGAGGGTAATAGTTAATTTCAAAAGCCGATGCAAAATGAAGGGAAGTAGTTCTAGCAGCTTCTCGCTTGATAATGGCGAGTATAAGTGTTAGTAATAGTTAACTGACAATCATCGCTGTTCACCGTGGTAATAGCTTGAACCGACTAACCAGACGTTACGCATGAAGCCGTTCCGCAAAGGAAAAATCACTCATATTGCATGAAATTCAGTGATCTTTAATACAGCCTATTTTTTAAAATATCCGAAGCTATTGACAGCCACTGGTTGGGTACCTATCGCATAGTTCATGCTATATTTTTTACCACAAAACCATTGTGATGGCATGTAAACATATACAAAAGACGGTGCGGATTTAGCAAGTTTGCCAAAGGGGAATTTTGTCAGAACTTTTGAGCTACAATTTCTCTGTAGGTTTAGCGATTTTAGACGAAACATTAAATGTCGTCTCATACTTACGTAAAATACTGCAAAAACAATCACTCAAATTTTCACTACTCCCTGTACTTGTTTCTGGAGCTCTGGAATATTTAAGAAATATCGACCGCCTTGGATGGATATAGTGCGGAAAATAAAACACTAAGTAACTTAAAAATAAAAATAACTAGAGGTTGATGCAGCACAAGTTTAAATTGTGCTCTTCACAGAAGACAACTATCTATGAGAAATGTAAGGAACTTTGTGAAAAGTATAATTTATGAAATGAGCAAAATGTTCAATGACAAGGTTGTGAAAGTGACAGAACTAAGTGCTTGCTTTTAACGATTTAAAATTTTTCAAGCTTAGTGAAAGTAATTGTAAAGAACTGTGCTTTATATTAGAACTTAAAAATATTGACGCTGTTATTGCAATCTTGCGTTCTTTTAAGTTCGTTGTTCGTATTAAAATAGAAGATTCGTCTTCTGGTGTTGCTTATTTTATCTTAAGGACCCATATGAATTATGAAGCGATAAGGGCACTCTTGGAACGGAAAGCACTAGTGCAATGTACTGCAACGCTTGTTGCTGCCGAGCGACAGCGGAGAGATCCGAAGGTAGTCACTTGCACAGCTAGATGAGGCTGTAAGAGCAACGGCATGATACCTCCGACAGTTAGAGCGTCAACTTGCCCATACACACAGGGCGGAAATCACAAGTGCAACTTTGGTTGCTGGCTGCTGGCTGCAGGCCGCAGTTCCGAATGACACCGGAGAGTATTCACACCCGAGTTTTTTTTTTTTTTTTTTTTTTTTAAGCAAAGAGTCTTCTCTGTGGAATAGGCTTCCTCTCTTGGGACATTTCTTTAGTTTTGGGCATGGGTATTTGTTTATTTTGGTTGCGAACAGAGGCTAATGTTCCCTTTAAGGATGCCATATGTTTCTTCACAACTTTAAGTTCTGTTGTTGTGGAAATTCCCTTAATGGCATCCGATAACATGTAAGCAAAGGTTTCTTTTTGTTCTGATAGGGCCACGGAACAGTTGAGACTTTCTTGTTTGCTCACTTGGGCTAGTATTTCCTCATTTTCATTGAAAACAGAAACATCTTCAGTGTCTATTATCAAGTCATTAATATCTTCAGAATGTCCTATAGGTGTTCATTGCAGATCTGAAATTGACATATGCTGTGTATGTGTTTACACATATTCCACTTAATGCTCGAATCAACACACGTGCAAGAGTATCTGTGTATGCAAGTATGACGTTACATTCACTGCAGATTACTTTGCATTTACAATGCACATCATTATCTTGCACAAAATGTATTTCGACCGCCTCCGACGAAGACGGGATCTTCCAACCACCATCTTCCTTAATAATGCTGTCCTTGCTTATTTCCAAGCGGGTTTTTTTTTTTTTTGTTTTTTTGTTTTTTTTTTTTTTTTTGTGCCTACGGCGAATGTCTTTCAATTTGTTGGTCAGCTTTCCTTTCGTAAGCACAATGAGCCGCCGAACAGCTTGTCTTTAACAAACGACATCAGAGCAAATATTGTTTTATACAACGTTTCTCACGTTTTCCTTGTAGATAGATATATTTAAGCGTGTGATGCATTCGCTCGATATGCATATTGGTATTCAACCCAGCATGCAACCTGTGACAGTAAGCCCAGCATTCTGCATTACTCACGTAGATTTCCTGGAAGTACGAAGCAAACTCAGAGGTTTCAGGGTCACATTTCAATTTATCTATTGCAGTAGTAGGCATTATCTCCAATACGGTGGCACCTCTCTCTTCCAGTAATATTCTTACAATCCTGTAAACATCTGCTTTTCTTTTCTTCTTCTTTTCTTGGCTTTTGACTTTTTTATAATTCTACTCAGGCTCTGTCTACCTGCCATGTGCAATAGAGTCTCATTGTTGACGCTTACATTATTGAAATCCAAGCATTATAGAAGGATGCTGCTAACTCTGACATAAAAACAGTAGGTGAAATATTTCCAACTACTCTATGCACTGGAAAAATGTGGTCAGCACCTGAAAAACATTCCTGTTGGATATAAGAAAGGCGCATGGAAACCCTTGCCTCATGTCATCAATTACTAGTAGTGTTACGAGTTCGAAACCATAGCTGTTACGTCCATACGTTCCGCCAATACATACGCAGTCGTTTCCAAACTTTTTAACGCCCTGTGCGTTGTTCATTAAAATTAATACAAAAATCTGTGTTTTTTAATTCCGGGTGGGAGTCACTGACCATGTCTTGTGGTTTATAAAACAAGTTGGCTGGCTGCTGGCTGCAGGCCGCAGTCCCAAACGGTTGGCTACTCGACTTGCCCTTACACGCTGTATGGAAATTTGTGCGATGGTGCAATTCTGTCTGCTACCGCAACTCCTGCAACTATTGCTGAGCGGAGAGAGCCGACCTTGTTTCTCATTCCACGTAACTCAATAGGAAGCATGTTCTTAGTTAATCACACGAAAGGAAATGCGCTAATTGTCAAGTAGTAATGTAGCACGTAAAGGAAACAGTAGTTAAACGGGAAAAGGCATGCTATTTTAACAGTTAATTTTTGCATGCATTCCGAACTGTATAAGGGAGATGTTTCCTAATTTGAAGTGGGGCTAGTGTCCGTTGCATCAAGTTTTGCAAAGGGGGAATGCAATCAGATGTTATTGCTTTTACTTCTTGCACGAAAGCAGGCGCGATCTTACTGACATCAGTGGTATTAGATTTTGCATGGCGAGTGCAACGATTTTTATTTATTTATTTATTTATTTATTTTGTAGCAAAGATTCTTCACTGAAGAAAAATGTTCCCCTTTTGGTACATTTCTTTAATTTTGGGCATGAATACTTGTTCATTTTGGTTGCGAACTGCGACTAATGTTGCTTTTAAGGATGCCGTGGTTTTCTCCGCAACTTCATATTCCTTGTTGTGGAAACTCTCTTAATGGCATCGAACAACTACAAGCAAGTTTGTTTGTTTGTTTGTTTTTTTTTTTTTTTTTGTAATAAGGACTAAGAACAGTTGGGAATTTCGTCTTTTCACAATTGGCGCGATAACATTCAACTTTTCCGGGTGTGCTTTAGAAACACGTTGTATTAGATTTCTATTGTAGTTATACTCCTTCCCACATTCCAGGCATACGAACTGTTTTAATGCAATCATTATTGCATTCATTCACACTGCACGCTATATAACATTCATTCACACTGCACGACCTAAAGAAAACTGCAAAATGTGCATTCCCACTCCTGATTTCTCGTTCGCGACTCGGGTTTTGCTCTCTCCACTGTCGCTCGGTAGCAGCAAGAGTTGCACTATCGCACAATTTTCCCTACAGCGTGTAAGGGCAAAGTGCTGCAGACCCTAGCCCATCTCGTCGTGCGTGAAGTTCGGCTCCCTCCGCTGTTGCTCGGGAATGCAGCCTGCAGTTGCTCTAGCAGCCAGAATTGCACTAGTGCTTGCCGCGCTGCATGTATTGGCAAGTGCCATAGTTGTGAAGATGATGGTAAATCCTCAGGTCAACATGCTTTTTTTTTTTTTTTTCCTTTCTTTCTTCGGAGATTTGTCACAATTACAATGATTTACTCGGTAACGTAATATCACGCACAGAATGGCCCATAAATTGGTGTTGCTTTTTTTCTCTGCTGCAATCAAAGGAGATTTGCCATCATTATGGTGATTTACCCGCCCCTATCAATTCATATTGACGAATGGGAGGCGGGCGTAGGCCGTTGCGAGCCGCAGCAAACTACTGGATTCACCGGTTTCTAGGATTTAATTTAATAGTCGAATTAAAAGGAACCTAAAAAGAGTCATAGCCCACAAACTTAAACTAAGGGACAATTCCAAGACCACAGACAGATGATAATGAAATCCTGGAGTTGTTATCTAACACAAAATTAAATGAAGAAATATCGTCACACAATAAACCTGCTTCATCCCCAAAATTAAGAATCCACACCATAGATAAAGACATGGGAATCAAAAAAAAGGTCGAAGTGAATTATCAAGCCTTAATGGATGAAGACACAAGTACAGAAGAAGAAGGAGAAGAAGAGGAAGGGAACAAGGAACAAATAGAAGTAGAGATTGAACAACTCGTCTCACAAAAAAGCTGCGCAGTAGATTCTTAAAATCGCTATGGAAAAGAAGAAAAGAAAATTCGAGATTAAACACAAAAGCAAAATTTGTCAATTCAATGAACGACAAGGGCAGTGATGCGACTTCATGTCAAAAAGTGATAGAAATCGAGGCGCTAGAAGAGGAAAAGGATGTAGAGGAAATCAATTGTAAGAACCAGTTAATATTAAACTCAACTCTAGCTGCAAATGCACAAGAACACACAACTTCGACAAATGCTGACGACAAAAGAACTCCAGACATTAACCAGATCTATGCGGATTTTGACGTCACGCTACAGCTGAGTCGACTAGAGGAAAGATGCACCTTGACTGCCGCCTTACGACACGTTACGCGTAAGTTGCATGAAAATGGTGAATCAATAATTTTCCCTTTGCCAGATGCCATCGACCGTATGGAATTAAAAACTCAAAATATTACAACGGATCCTAATGAATTATTAAAACTACTAAACACAGCCTATAGAAGAAGGAACGATTACCTGGATCTCAATGAAGTATATAAACACTGTACTTTGTTATGGCAGGATAGTTTTCGACATTAAGCAAAGCTGGCCTAATTGTTATGCTCATATCCGGCACGATGGAGTAAACTACTCCAAAAATTACTCCGGAAGCACTCCAAAGACTGAAACTAAAATACCAGTTCTCCAACAATGTCCAGATATCCTGCTAATACCCCTTTCAAAAACAAATACCCCATTAAGAAACAAAACACACACAAAACTAAAATAAACAAAATTAAAGGAAGTAATTTTGGCTCTGTTATAAAACAACTAGGAAGGAATAATAAATCTAGCTCTAAATCCAAGAAAGTAACCGATCAAGAACTTAGGACCGGTACCAAGCATCACTCTGTTGCAAACTCTTGATAAGTGTTATCTAAAAGACAACATGGCAGATTACGACAAACGCAGAATAATCAAAATTGGCCAAATAAACGCCCAGAGAGGTAAACAAGTGATGTTGGAATTAAATACAATTGCAGAAGAACTGAGATTAGACTTATTATGCATTCAGGAACCTTATTCCTTTAAAGGCAAACTAGCACATACCCCAGCAAGAGCACGGATAATTAGTCACGGAGAAAATCCCATGGCATCAATTATAATATATAATCCAAATTTACAAATAGTCAATATAACACAATTAGGAGACGCACATACAAACTGTATTGAAGTAACACATGACAGCGGAAAATTTATTCTAACAAATCAATATTTTCAATACAGTCACCCAATCGACCCTTATATAACAAAAATAAAAGAGGTCAGTAACACTTTTAAAAAAATTGAGCAAATTTTCACAAGCGATGCCAATGCCAAATCTGACTGGTGGTATAGTAAAAGACGAAAGAGGAGAAAAACTGGAAGAAACTATTTCTGAACTAAATATTTTTATCAATAATAAACCCAACAACCCTCCTACTTTCGAAAATAGAGCCGGTGCTACTGCCAACATTGACATAACTTTATGTAAGTTAAGCTCAAATAATAAAATAATAAATTGGAAAGTAGGTCAAGATATGACCACTAGTGATCACAGATTAATCTATTTCGATTACTGCACACGAAAACCAAAATTTAAAGAAGGAAGAGGAGAGAAAATTTACAATTACAAACAGACTGGAATCTTCTGAGACAGGAATTTGAAAACTTAAAGTTACAATACGATTGATAAGGACGCCAATAACCTTGTCCAAACAATACGAAAGGCCATGGAGAAATCTGTTCCCACAACCATACCCCAAAAATATTATGATACTATTTGGACTGATGCACTGCAAAAAGCAAGAAGCAAAGTTAAGAAACTAAGAAGAACTTATCAAAGATCGATAATTGCAGAAGAAAGGGAGAGAAACCTAAATAAATAAATATAGAGAAGCTAAAAAGAAATATAAAACCACTTTAGAAGAAACAAGGACGAACTCATGGAAAACATTCGTAGAAAAGAAATTAGACACCAATATATGGGGAATGCCGTATAAAATTATTATGGAAAAAATCAAGAAACCGGATATTCTAAATACAATACAATAAAAAAAGACAATGGTGAAATGACTACAGACTGGAAAAGCTCTGTAAATGCTCTTTTGGACAAGTTACTTCCACAGGATGATAAGAGTATGGATAATATTCAGCACATTCAAAAAAGAGTGGATATGAATACCATATATGGAAATAATAGACTAATCTACCCCTTTGATGTGTTGGAAATTAAGTTAGCTATAAATAAGCTAAAAAGGGATAAAACAGCAGATCCAGATGGAATAATGAATGAAGTTCTGATGAATTTGGAAGATAAAATTACACCGCTCTTATGTCGATTTTTTAATGACTGTATATGGCAAGGGCGCTTTCCCTATTGAAGGAAAGCAGGAAAAGTTATTATCTTGAAGAAAAGTGCCGACAAGGATCCTAAGGAGCCGAAATCATATAGACCTTTATGTCTCTTAAATACTCTTGGAAAAATCTTAGAAGCACTCGTCTGTAAAAGATTAAAAGAATTTAGGATCATGACGGGTATGAATAACAATCAATTCGGCTTTAGAAAAGGAAAATCGACCCAAGACGCAATAAACCACCTATTAGAAATGGTCAATAACTCAAATTCGAAATATTTAATTGGAATTCTAATTGACATTTCTGGCGCTTTCGATAATTTATCGTGACCGATACTATTTGAGAGGTTACGGGAAATAGATCTCCCTAAATGTCTATACGCAATATTAATGGACTACTGCAAAGACAGAAGGGCTCATGTAAAAGGTACTGAAGAAACAATTTACAGGGATATAACTAAGGGATGTTCCCAAGGCTCGATCTTAGGACCAATTTTTGGGACATAGTTTTGGAGACTCTTTTAGACGAACTAAACAACGATGAAAATGTGGCAAAAACCATCGCGTATGCCGACGATGTTTTATTTCTAATAGAAGGAAACAATAGAGCAGATATAGAAAGAAGAGCGAATAAATTAACTAATAAATTAAGTAATTGATGTAGTAAAACTAAACTCCAAGTCGTTCCAACTAAATCAGGCTACATGCTTTTGAAAGGCAATCTCAAAAGAGATCCATGCATAAAATATAACAACCAAAATATAAGACGCCAAAAAGAAGCAAAATATTTGGGAATTTACTTAGATGAGACACTAAACTTTAGGAAACACACTGAATACGTACGAAAAAAATCCGAAAACGTTATGATGAAATTAACTAGATTAGTTCAGTTGAATTTTAAAATTCCACTAGACGTCATTACAGCATACTACACGAGCATTTTTGCTTCAATAATGACTATATGACAATATTTGGGAATTTACTTAGATGAGACACTAAACTTTAGGAAACACACTGAATACGTACGAAAAAAAATCCGAAAACGTTATGATGAAATTAACTAGATTAGTTCAGTTGAATTTTAAAATTCCACTAGACGTCATTACAGCATACTACACGAGCATTTTTGCTTCAATAATGACTTTTGGAGCAGGGGTCTGGGCTCTGAGGATGAAGGATGTCCAAATAAAAACTCTATTAAGAAGATCACAATGGAAGGTGTTATTAAGATTTACAGGGGCATTAAGCACCTCACCCACTATGGCCCTTTTTGTAGTAACAGGAATATGGCCAATTGACCTATTGATTAAATTAAGAGGCGCTGTTTATTGGTTGAAGAAAGGCAACTTGGAGAAAGTAAGTTTAATAATCGGCAGTCACTGCAACAAATTAAATGAAATAAAACATATATTAAAAGAACAATGGCAGCACGAATGGGAAAATGCCGAGGCAGGCAGGAGAACTTTCGACCTGTTTAACAACATTTTTGAGAGATTAAAACTAAAATTTATACAACCTACCAAAGGCATGATACATTACCTTATAGGACACGGGCCTTACAAAACTTATTGGAAGAAAATTAACAGAACAGAGGACGATATCTGTACACTTTGCAAAATACAGTATAACCCAGAGCATGTGTTATTTGAATGTACAAGCTATTTAGAATATGTGAGAGAAGAAAGAGAAATTTTAAGTGGCCATCAGGTGGCACATATACTTAGAAATAAGGGCCTATATAAATACCTCGAGCAGGCCGCATTCAAAATAAGTAACCTAGCACGGGAAGAGGTAATACCACAAGAGCAGGTAATAAGATGTAATGAAAAAGCTGAGGACGAGGTAAGAAGATCAGAAGGCATACGTAGGCAAATTCAACCCCCAAACACAAATAACTTAACAAGAATAGAAAATATACAAAATAACTTTAAATAAATCAACAGGAAGAGAATATTAGAAGGAGATGATAAAGGTAAGGAAGAAGGGAATATGGAGATGAAAATACCTAAAAAAATATAATAGAAGGGGATAATTTTGATTTACAACCTGAAGTAGAGAACATACCTATAAGAGTTTTGACATCGGGAAGAAGATGGAAGAAGGAAGATTACAAAAGGAGAAGGAAGGGTGCAGAGGAGCAGAGCGTGAGAAATGGTGCAACCAGAGGACCAGGAGGATCAAGCAAGATGGAGGAAGGGATGGTTGGGAAGAAAAGACGGAGAATAATATGGTGGAAGCGAGGTTGGTAGTGTTTAATGAGTTCAAGTGTTGGGACAAATAAATGAAATGAGTAGGAAAGATTAATAATGATAAATTACCTTAAGTGAAGTAAGTTGTTAAAGAGAAGGATATTATTATGCTTGTAATAAATTAAGGAGAATTGAAACAATTAAGGATAATGTCCAATTTAAGAGAATTTCTGCCAAGTACTGGATACCAGTACATACCGCTGGTAAACAGTGGTTAGTAGTAGTATAGTTGCATAGTTATGGAATAAATTTACAGGATAGAATAGCTGGCTACCAGCTATAATTCCTACTGGCTCCCAGTAATATTGTTAAATTGTTAATTTTGTAGTTTTGTAGATTTTGGAAGATTCATTTGAGAAGTAGTTAAGTAAATTTATATTTTGGTTGAAATAATTATTTTGTTTTTGTTTTATTGTTTTATTATATTATTTTAATCTAGTTATTAGGAAAATCTGTAAAATAATGTATTAAAATATTAGAGATTGTATAGTTATAATAACAATAAATGGAACATTTGATATACACGCCCTGGTTTAGGAAACTAGGTACCAGGATGGCGTATACAGATTTTATTTATTTAATTATTTAATTTAATAGGACTACGTATAGGTTATATTACTTTTAACAAATAACATTTACACTGTTACAAGCGGCCACGCACACGCAGGACCGAAATTAATAATATGGGCAAGTTTCGCTGAATGTGTACTGTGCATTCCAGTTTCCATTGCCGTTGTAGAAAGGCCATTCAGCACTATGAATTGAGTGATGGCAAAATTAAGAAATAGGATAGGTCCGGATACGATTTAAGCTTGTCAACGAGGAACCCATAGAAAATTTCATTGATTATATGCAAAAATATGCCGTAAAAAGGCCTCGGCGCATTAGTGTGCTGTAAATGTAAGTTATTGCATACCATAATGTTATTTTGTTGATTTTAAAATGTAATTCTTTAAGATTATTGTCCCTAATTACTCTTAATTTAATTACATATAAAAGATATAAAGGAAATTTAAAAATATTGATACCGGGATTATATTATTAGTATTACCAACATTTGAAGCCTACGACACCCTCCTCCCTTTCTAAGTTCGATATCTTCCCGGAGGAAACCGGCTGGATTAAAATATATTAAAATAAAGGGAAATTACGTTGAAAAAGGATACCTGTATTTGATTTTTAACTAACATGGTGAGACCGGAAATTTATGAATCGCGCCTCATAAATGGCATTTTACATTAGATATTCTTAAACATGCTCCGACATTAATTTCTAACACATAAGTTTTAGGGTTGTGCATGAGCGCATGTGCCAGTAGTTCATGATTCATTTCCACAATCCCACTTCAGAGATGACTGAATCATGAAACTAGAAAAATGAACGACCGTTCGCCACAAATTTCTTAAAAGTTTGAGAAAAATTAAACTCTATAAGGTTTTCCGGTCCCTTCAGTTTATACTTTCCGACAGAAAAATAAGCACAAATCTCAAATTCGAAGCATGGAAACCTGCATCTACACAGTAATACCATACGGATGCCAGCGTGGTCGGTGACAGACAGTTGAATGCATTGCAAATAAGCCAAAGGAAAATGAAACGCAAGATATGGAAAAAATCTCCAACGAAGCGTTAGCCTAAATAACATCAACAACAAACAAGGCAGAGAGAGCAGTTTGACTGAAGTGGAAATGGTAAGGCCATACAGCGAGGATGCAGGAAGACACATGAATGTATCAAACCACCATGTGGGACACACTCTTAGGCAAACGACCAGAGGCAGGCCAAGAAGGGGATGGGCAGAGTTCTACGCTGCATGGGCGGGTCCACAATAGAGAGAAGCGGGAACGCATGGAAAACCATCGAACGTCAACGTCGCATCGAGTGAAATCTGAAGAACAAAATTTTCTTTGACCAAGGTCGCATACCTGTAAGATTAGAATAAAAGTTTAAAATCCTAAATTCGCATCCTATTTATTTTTTAAAGTTGTTCCATCCCTGGTAAACAGCATTTTAAAATATGAACCAACAAATAAATGCTTATTTTTCAATATTTCCTTAAATAATAATAATTAATAATGTTATATTCGAGAAGTATATAAATTGCACAAAACTTTAATATCAATAATAGCCAACAACATATGATAGCAAAGTTTTAATTTTAATTTCTGAATGAGAGATATAATGCTGCAATTTACTTATAAACAACGATAAATCAAACTGATAGTAAAAAGTCGTATTCTGAGATCTAATTCTACGTCTTCTAAATAGTTTTTGTACTTATTAAATAAGTCCAGAGAAGGGCTTTTCACGCAAGTAAGATGTTACGGAAGGCATTCCATGGCCTTCTTTGATAGTCCGGGAAAACATGGGAACGAGCTTACTTCAAAGAAATCTCAGGAATCTATGACCAAAATGACGGGTAATTGTATAGTTGTTGGAAACGTGATAAACTGACTTTATTCAACTAATTCCTGACGTATTATAATTTATTAATTTATCATTACTGCCGTTCTTAAATGTACCACCATTGCAAACATTTAGCTTAGCTCCTAAAATTGCAGGTTTTCAGCTTTTATAATGTCATTGCTGTTACTATCATTTTCAATTTCTTCTATAATTCATTTCGTCGGCGTCTTAAAAATATTTTGAATAACCCTGGCGCGGTATCCAATTCTGTATGACAAATTTCAGCGGTGCCTAAACACGATATGTGCTTAATATTCCCATTGATCCTTTGTTTATCCCTTACCACCAGTATAAGTAAAACAGGTAGTGAAAGATACTTGCGTTAAGCCCCATTCACAATGACAATTAAACGTAACGTAAAGTTAAAAGTAACAGCTAGATGCTATGTATTGTAATGGAACCATTCACAATGAGTCACGTAAACATAAAAATAAACTTACAATTAGACGTAAACTTAAACGTTTGAAGGTCCAAGGTTTACGTTAAACTTAAACTTAACTACACTTATCTTCACTTAAACTTAAGAAATCGGCCAATCAGAACACAGCTGCTCTGTTTGTAGAGCTCTATGGTAGAATTTATCTATATACGGAGCACGGAAAGCAAATGCACTTTTGACGCCTGCTGCTTGCTGCTGCAAATTCCGAATGACGGCGGAGAGAACCGACGGTAGTAATCCACAGATACAGCTAGACAATAAGAATTTCAAGCAAATAGTACAGCGTGCGCTATAAATTGATGTTTATGGATTTTTTCTGCTGTAATCAAAGAATATTTGCCACCATTACAGTAATTACCCGCCCCTATCAATTGATATTTACGAAAAACCATCGATCCACCCGAGGATAGCGTTAGTATATATATAAAAGTGAATTAATTGCGAATTCCAATAAAAGCCGGTTTGCTACCGTTACAATATTTTACCCGCCTAACAATCCCCAATCAGTTTATATTTAAAAGTTACGGAGGACAACGATAGGTTACATTATGTTTAACAAAAAATAATACATTCAACATTTTGCGGACACGCACAGTAGTTCAGCTTAGCTCGAGACTTGCAGCAGCTAGTAGCAGCATTTGCACTTGATTTCCGTGCTCCGTGCAAGGGCAAGTTATAGTAGAGCCGATGATCAGTGACTCTGTAGTCAGAATGGCGTCAATGGACAAAAGATTAATTTCGCTATAAGAAAGCTAACCTTGCTCATACTACTCCAAGTAAATTAATAACTGCACTTTGCGTATGCATAAACGCTACCGCCATCTGTTCAGAAGCAGGCATTTTCAATGTGCTACTAGTTGATTTTCCCTTGTTCTTATTTTTGATTGGCTAATACATACGTTTGAGTCCTTCATTGTGAATGCCTACATAATACTAAGTTATCGTGTTACGTCTTATTTTATTATGTTTACATTTGATTTTCATTGTGAATGGGGCCTTATACTAATAGTGAAGCAATGTCGATTACATTCAAGATTCACAATGTTTTCTTCAGCATCAAAAATATATATTTGACGTTAAATAGGAAGAAGAGCATTTTTCTAACCAAGGCGACTACGAAGTTAAGTCACTTATATGCAATAAATGTTTATCATATCTACCGTTGTAGTATTAAAAAGCATTTTAAAAGATACCACCATAATTAGTATGGTGTAGTGGTTACCATACTTGCCTCCTATACCCAAGATCGCGGGTTCGAACCCGGCCAGGATCGATGAATTTTTCCGGGTGTAAAAATCCTAAGTATGGCTTCCTTCGGAAGGAAAGTAAAGCCGTGGGTCCCATGTTGTAAATTTACGGCACGATAAAGAACCTCAAGCCTGAAAGAGAGGCCTCTGAGCAAAATTTGTCAGCCGTTTCACGCCCTGAGTTGAATGGGACGCTGATGACCTGAAATGTTAAAGAGCGTCCATAAGTAAACCAATTAAAACAAAAATGAGTGTGGTAAACATATTAATACAGTGCAGTTGTTTTTAGTTGAAACATGGAAAGTAGAAAGAGATAGCAAGCCTCCGGTAATGTTGCACTGCTAAACATATCAGGACACCTTCCGTATTTCACTGCCAAAAGGTGCAACTTGTCACCACTTATTACAAGTACAATTGCCACTGAGGGACTATGCCTGCGGCAGTGTTTGCAGCCCCTTTGAACATCGTTAGCGCAGACAGGGTCAGGTAGAAGCTAAATGTTTCAACTTAAACCAAGCACAGTGTAGGTATGTAAGCTGTTGCTAGCGTGTGAATTTGAATACACACATTTTATTTCCAAAATCTTTAATTATAAATCGAAAAATTTCTTTCCTGGTAAAGGTAGATCAAAAAAACTTATATTTGAAAGCACCAGCTTCTTAGGCTCCTAATATTAAGAATATTATAACGGTTGATTACAGAATTGCGGAACTTACTGGTTGAAAAAATGGAGTCGTTTAGTGAAGGAAATTTTGTAGAGGGTTTAAAGCTGCAAGTCTTCCGTGTAATTCGTCACTAGGCGCAACGAAGACCTAGGATGCGCTGTGTAAAAACAATAGAAAGAATAAAAACACTAACTTGCTTTCCCTCTTACCTTGGACAAAACACCAGACAGAACTTATAAGGCTGAACTGACTATATTTTTTAGGGATATTGACAATAAATTAAACCTTATTGTAGTACTTCGACATATAATTTCTCTTAAAACTAAAATCCTTGTAGAAGAAATATCCAAAGTTGTTCATAGTCTTGCACACAATTTTGATTGTTTATATTTGCCCTATGGTAATTTTCCTGTGCATCATAGTTATGGCAATCTTTGGTTCCACATACATACATACATGCTAATAAGCGTTTTCCAAACGGAACTACATTATAAACGAGTATCGCAACTAATGTGACAACCACATTATTAACCTTCAGAGACTCTGCATGTTTCTTTCCAAATAAATATTTATGAACTAATTAAAAGCAAACCATGTTATAGCAGACGTTCTCGGAAACATAAACTGAACCGGGAGAAAAATAGTCTGCAAGTAAACGTTTTAGTTCTGAGTTTTTTTCCTTTCCTAAATTGCAACCTCCTAATCTGCTACTGGAAAAAATTAATTACTTTAACATTAAGGGAGCATGAACCCGTCCTTTTTTCAGAGTGAGTGGAAGGAAGTGGTTTCGCCCTTCCCCTCTCCTGGAAATGTTTCCGACACGCCAGCTCAGCTTACCGTGCCACGAAGGATGGAGAACGATGTTCAAGGAAAACTTTTCAACAACTACACCCAGCAATAGCTGCATATGTGCGATTCCATGTATGATAGGGCAAAAATGTGGAACAGCTGACCACATTTTTTAAATGTGAATACGTTTTATATTGCTACAACATATAAACAAGAAAGTTTTTGTGAAACATGACATCCCTTGGTCTAGTAGTTTCATTAAAAAAATCCCAGTCACTGTATTTTATTAAAACTGTCTTTCATTTTACAGGGGCAATAGCCCTTAAATTCTATTAAATTATAAATGAACAATAGACAATTTTAAAGCTCGTATGATTTTAAAACATAGCTATTAATTTACACTGTTACAGCAGATTGTTTTGTGTATTTTTGAACTACTTGACAATATGGTAAATTATTAAGACAAATTGGTCGTTTTCATGCTTGTACTCCAAAGTAAACTGCTTCAAAATAAACAATCATAGCTACACTTTCAAGTGAGTTAAGTACAGTTGAATTATCTATTGGCTTCTCACGGCCATAACTGGGCGCGTTAGAAGATCTGCATGTCCCCATTATAATTTTTTATAGGAACTGTACTTGACGAAGTATCAAAATGATGGTGGTATATATTAGTCAGAGAGAGCGAGCTATCGTCTGATATTGTGACTTTTACTGTTAATCCAATATAAAGTTGATTTATGCCTATTGAAATTTTATATTAAACATGGCAGACATTTTATAGAATGTGTGATAACAGCTAAATCAAAATGTTATATGTCTAGCATTAATCTTTTAGGGTTTATGTCCATCGAAATTGTTGATTTTCATAAATACATGATAAATAGGGCTAGGATTCTTATCATAACGCGTATTTTATTTGGTAAGGGTGGTATACACCTTACATACTTGTGAAAAAACTGGTTAAATAAGGGGTGCCTCGTTTGAGCATATTTTTGCATTTTTGGTCATTTATGCGTGAATGAGCATATTTTAATAAATTTTAGGTCATATTGGGCATAATTTCACTTTCTCTTGGAGTAACGATGTTTCATTGCACATTAGGCTTTTACGCTTTTCGTCATTTCTTCCAGGTTTGCTAAGTTGATCACTTTAGAAATAGTATTCTTATTAGTAGTAAAATACAATCTTTGTACACAACCAATTGAAGAGGGAACAGCATTGTAGCAAATGCTCCACAGGGAGTGCCATGAAACACGGTTTCTTATTTTTACGAAGAATTGTGCTCTGCAGTCCTTTGTGCCGATATTCCTTTTCATAAATTGAGTAACCCAAACTTGCGTGAATTTTTGCAAAAGCACATAGGTTCCATACCGGTTTCTTCAACATTAAGAAAGAACCACATCATTCCATATTATGAAAACACTATGGCAGAGATTAGAAGCAGGGTTGTAGGTAACAGATTTTGGGAATCGATGGACGAAAACACGGACAGTATGGGAAAGAAGATTGTGTCAGTTAGCATTTTTAATAAACGGCCAACATTTAGAGAAAACCAATTTTTCTACTTGTGAGTAAAGTGTTTGAGAGGTCTATGCATTTAATATCCGGAGACGCTCAGCACGACAAAGTGCCTACTGCTGTTTGTAGCAGACTCTGGAGCCGATTCTCTAAAAGCATAAGAAACTTCGTGGTTGTTCAGTGAAGTTGATAAGCTGATCGCGTGTGTCCAAAAAATCGTCCTGAAAGATCCCTCATATAGCTGGATGTTAGTTTTATTAATAGTATAATGGAGGTTAAGTATTTTATTTTGATAAAAATTCATAAATGATTACAAAAAAATGGTAAATAATAGTGGTTTGATTTGTTTGTATATATATATTGATGAATATTGTATATAACCAAGCCTGAACCTTCAGGAAATTCCAGTGAATAATCACTGATGAGCCGAAAACAAAGGTACGGTTGGTAGTGCAATGAAAATTGTTAACTGTTTATGTAGAGATATCACCGGTAAATAAATTCAAATTCATAATTCTAAAGTGGGAAAAGTCGTTTCAGAGAAAATGACCGAGCTTCTAAATAAAAACAATGAGCTTATCTACACTGTGTTCAATTGCAAACATATCGGCAGAATTTTTTTCAGAATCAGATTCAAATTATATTGTTTATTTCAAATTCGTCCCCGTTGTGTCCATCGAAGTAGAAAGATTGTTTTCAAAGTAAAAGGGTTTTGTTCGCAGATAATAGGCAAGCGTTCAAATTTTAAAATCTGCATAAAGTGGCCATTGTAATTTGCAATTTGTGAATCATAATGTGAATGCAATATATTTGTAAGAATATTCCAGCTACAATGTTCAATAAAACAAACATACTAACACAATACACTTTCAAATTCATATTTGTTTTTCTTCTGTTTATTATTCACCCCACAATCTACATTATTTAAAAATATCAATAATGCGTATTGTTACTATGGCATATTTATGCGATTTTAGAGCAGAACTGTTCATATTTTAGGTCATTTATTTTTATTTTAAAGCATAAAATCCTGGTCCTAATGATAAATATATCGCATTAAAGCAAGAAAACTAATTGATTAAAAAAGGTATTCGCATATTTACATATTTTTTCATTCATTCACAGAGATACTTCACTGACTACTAAACATCATTGAGTATCGCTGTCTCCTACCAGAGCAGTTCGGGTGCAAGGTAGTGTATGTTAGTGAAGTATTTCCTTGTCTTTGTTTTAGCTCTAATGAATTAACCACAATAATGGCTAGTAAGATACAGCGCCCAAACATTAAGGGCAATTAAATAAAGAAATGCTATGCCTAACAGCCTTCGAAATTCACAAATAGAAGAAAGTCTGCATACAAAGGAAAAGGAAGAGGAAATTGCTGCAATTCAACTTTTAAAATAAGCAAAATGCTGTGTATTTGAAATTTGTTAGTCAGCTGATTTATGAAAAAAAGTTACAAATTATACCGGAACTGTACCGTTTCAACAGCTAAATGACAAATGTCGCTTTACCAGCGGGAGATTTAGAGGTGGCATCTGTGCTATTTCTAAATGTACCTCCGCAAGTGTCCAATGAAAGGTTAATGCATGTTTCAGACTTATGGGAAAGTGCAAGAAATTATTGATAAACGATGGTCCGGCAAATGTAGGGTATCGTGTTGATTAGAATTGTGCATATGCAAATAGATTCACCAGTACCATTCACAATACTTGTAATAGGATTTGAAGCGTATGTATTCCAAGGACAGGAACAAGTGTATTTTCATTACGGCAGTGCAGCTCATCTCCGCCGTAACTGTTCCAATCAAAACACTGGAACCGAAGGCCACTGTGAACTGTTTACATTGCACAGCGATACCTCTGAGAATATCCTGCAGAGGATAACTTGCAGCATAATAAATGCTGCGAGATTTCACTTCAAGACTACTGATAAGTAACAAGCAACTAACGGCAATGATAAGGCAACTGTTGCGGCTCCTCCTACGCCAGATTCCTTAGTACTAATAGATGCGGGCGTCATAAATATGCTTTCATTCAGTTTGTACAAAAGAAGTCTGTGTTTACTCGACCCTTTAATAGGTTGCCCCTATTTACAAGAGGTGACGTGCAATAATTTTTCAATTATTTACGGGCATAATTCCTATATTAATATAGAAACAGAACCACTAGGGACGGCAGTACTGACCAAGGATGGAACAGTTCTCGATTCCATTGATAAACTCTCAGGGGTATTTGCGGCACTTATCACGGACATATACTTGTTAATATATACAAGGAGTCCCAGAATTCAACATACAAATTGCAAGGATTTTGGAGGGGCCCTAGATAAGCATTTTGAGATAGGGAACTTATGATTGCTTTTGTAAATTTTTAAAGTTATGATGCTTTTTCGAAATCAGATATCCGAGCTGATACGTCAATATAACGCAAGTGTGTGAATTAGGTTTTATTTCAGAATGCTCACTTCTTGCCCAAATAGTCGGGAAAAGATAGTGCTAATACACAGTACACGGGAAGTTGAAAATTATTAACTTTGCTACTTTGGTAAACTGTTTGTTCGGCAAGAGTATGCACACAACGGATAACAGTTCAGCAGTGCTATGAAGTTAATTGCGTATGCGCGAATACTTAGCACATCGCAAATGAGAATTGACATTACAAACCTACCCTGTCCAGGGGATGAAGTTCTGAACGGTGCGGAGAAAGCCGAATTTCGCCCGAACGGCAGTTAGCGTTATTGTGAAATATTATTATTATTATTATTATTATTATTATTATTATTATTATTATTATTATTATTATTATTATTATTATTATTATTATTATTAAGTGTTATTGTGAAATATTATTATTATTATTATTATTATTATTATTATAATTATTATTAAGTGTTATTGTGAAATATTATTATTAATATTATTATTATTATTATTATTATTATTGTTGTTGTTGTTGTTGTTGTTGTTGTTAAACCTAAACTAAACGAACCTATGAAAAAGTATGATTATAGTAAAAAAGATCACAAGTGAGAAAAAAAGTTTATTCGTGAGGGGAACGAACCCAGACTTTCGCTTTATTAGTATGGCGCTCTAACCAACTAACAAGGTTATACGCTCATCAAGGAAATTATCCGCCTAAAGTAATCTCTATTACCGTAGCCAGCCGACTTTCTTAGTTGACGTTCGGGACTGCGGCCTCTTAAGGTAAAGTCATTTGAGTGGTTAATGGGTCATTTTCTGCTTTGTGTATCAAATGCAACATACTGTTTGCAGTTGCTCTGAAACATGGCTAACAAACTTTCATTTGCCGAGTTTGTTGATATGCGTTTAATATATGGAGAAGCAAGAGAACATGCATCTGTAGTTGCACAGCTGCACAAGGATATATTTCCAGACAGACATCATCCTTACCGCTCGACCTTCCAAAATGTCCATTGGCATTTGCGGGAAACTGCATCTTTAATGGTGCACAGGTCCGATGCCGGTACAATCCGAAGGCCTCCAGCCTTTGAAGAAGAGGTGCCTCCCAGAGTTTGGGCGGTACCTTTCACTAGCACCCGAGCAATTGCCAGGGCCACAAATACGAACAAGCCTATCGTGCATCGGATCCTGCACGAAGAACGACTCTTTTCCTATCATCTGCTTAAGGGGCAGGCATTGGAGCCAGACTAGAGTTCTGCAGGTGGGCCTTGGAGCGGAAGAATGAACAGCCTCACTTCTTCTCCTCAGTACTCTTCACCGACGGGGCCATGTTCACAAGAGATGAGCTAATTCTGAGCCATAGGAACAGCCACGTATGGGAGTATGAGCAGTCGCATGCAGTGGTGGAGGTTGGTTATCAGCACAGAGTCAGATGTGGTTGCAACACGATGGTGCTCTCCCCCATTCCAGCGAGGAAGTACAAGATTATTTCAATAATGTGCTTCCTGGGCAGTAGATTGGACGAGGTGATCCTGTAAATTTGCCACCTAGTTCTCCGGACCTGAACCCCTTAGATTTTTTTATGAGGACATCTTAAGAGCCTCGTGTACACATCATCACTAAGCACGGGTCTTGGCTGCTTGTCATGAGGTTCGTAACACTGTAGATCTTTTTGAGAGGGTGTAAGGATCATTTCTTTGCAGATGTACTCTTTGCAGGGATGTTGCAAGCCGTCACATCGAATAATATGATCTCCATTTTATTTTTTCACTTAAAATACTTTATTTTTTCTTAATTCTCCAATTTTCTTTTGTTTGGATTTCACGCAGCGGTGAAAAACTAGAATGCTGATTACTAATTTTTTCTTAGATGTTTTGGTTTCATTCATGAACATTTTTCCTTTACTCTGGAGAAAGCCTTTTATTTCTCCTTTCAAGTACTTGCTATGTCTATCATCATTGCTAGAGTGCAGGAAACATCTTCCAAAAATTTAAATGTAACTGCATGTACAATACTACATGTACATCACAGGTCAAGGTGATAAACACATGAGTAATGGCTTTACTCTTGCAATTTTAGAGTTACTTTGTTATTCACAACCTTACCGTTAAACACGCAATTTATTTTGCTTAATTCGTTACAGTGAAAGAGCGGTTCTGTACAGCAAAACAAATAAAAGGGTAACTACAACACGAAAAGCAGTTAAAAAAAAAAAGAAATAAAAAACACGTAGTTAAAACAGTTCGAACCGCCTCCTCCATCACAATATCTAATGCCGCTATACCTAGTTCTTTTACAACCACAGTGCTATTCAGGGACAATACCTTGAGCAAGTGAAACATCTGTCTTTTCCCCCCCATTTCCTGTGGAGAATTAATCAGTGGCGTGCTGACCATTAATGGGATATATGCTATTGCATGGAATTTAGAAACCACAAACCATAAGTGGACCCCCCGCACATAATCCATGCAATTTGTATGATTGAATTCTGGGACACCCAATATATATGCTCCATCTGGAAGTAATAAACGTCAAGAAAGAAATACCTTCTTTCAGCCTGAAGTTGGGTATTTGTTGCGTTCGCTATCCTATATTATTGTAGATGATTTAATTGTGTTACACACCCAGAGGACTCTACAGATACATTTCAATACTGTCACCCCCTTTTACAATTGATTAATAATGTACTAATGTGTACCTGGAGGATGTTCGCACATAAGGATACGAAATATACATTTATTTCACAAAATTTTGCGGCCCGATAAGATCGCTTTCACATTTCCAAAATTCTTCAAGGTCAAATAAGTAAAGTAAAAGCATTACCAGTTCCCTTTTCTGACCATGCAGCTCTAATACTTTGACTAAAACTACATGCTTCCTTTATAACTTTAGAACGACCTTTTTGGAAGATGAATGTAAGTCACTTGTGTGATTGTGATCAGATTGAGGCTCTCCGCGGGGAATGGGATCGTTGTATTAAAAGAAAACATGATATCCTGACATAGTTGATCGTTAATTTTTAAACCACGCATTAAGTACTTTTTTAAACAGCATGCCTTTACCGCGCGCACAAGGATGAGGAAGCCAAAATACATTTTTATTTCTGCTGTTTCTCAAACTTGCATGATGGACATGTACCTTCTGCCGAACTTCGTGCTGTTGGTATCCACTGCCTGGTTCCTCACTATAAATGTGATTCTTCTCGAAATATACATATCAATTATAAGAGAATTGTGTGAGACATTGTAAGCCAAATTTGCTACACTAAAACAATGAAGCACAAAATAAAACAGTTGAACAATCCTTTCAGGTTCCAACCACGAATTTCAAATGGAACTCTTTCGCTAGTAAACAAATTTCAACTTTTTGTCTGCAAATGAACAAAAAGAGGCCACTTTAATTAAACGAACCTTCTGAATACGAAAATGACAGTAAACACTTCGTAACGCCTATGTGTGACAGAATTGAGGCGATAAAATACTTCATTTTATTAGCATATGATTTAAACAATGTAATTAATATTCATTTAAAACTATTCTGCGTGTACAGAAAATGCTTTCATTTTACATAAAAGATAACACACTGTAAAATAAACTAATCCCTCTGTTACTACTGGCTTATATTTCCATTTTTTTAATAAAATTCCTAGTTTTTACTTTATTTTTAGAAGTTGTTTTACCTCATGAAGAAACTTGAAACAAAGTTAAGAGGCATCAGAATTAAACAAAAACAAATCCTGTAACAGTAAACAGCTGAAACATGCAGCTATAATAAATTATATCTTAAGTATGAGTTATTTTAACACTTATAACCCTGTTTCTTTCTTTTGTAGCATGTGTCACTTTCTCTGATTAAAAACTAGCAGTAGTTGCCCATCTACCCTGGTACCTGTGCTCCATCTTCTGAATATCCTCATGGAATCTTTCACCATGTTCGTCACTCAAAGTTCCCAAGTTTTCGGAAAAGAAATCCAGTTATGAATGGAGAAAGTGCATTTTGAGGGACATCCTACATTCTAGCTTTTGGTACCTGTCCAGGAGTTCTTGAACTATCTGTCGGTAATTTTCTGCTTTAATATTTGCTAGGAATCCTTTCACTACTTCACGAAAGACTTTACAGGCCGCTAGTTCCTTAGCACTTAATGTTCTTTCAAAGGTATTATCTTGTAAAAGCCTTCGAATTTTGGGGAGGCAACAAATATGCCTACATTTACTTTCGCATCGCTGAATTTTGGAAACTGGCTTCAGAGGTAAACAAAGGCTTCTCTCTTTATTTTTTTTTTTCCCAATAGCCTTAACGAAGTTCTTCATTAGGCCTAATTTTATACCTAGAGGAAGTAGGAGTACTTTAATTAGGTTTACTAATAGAAAATACTTGACATTGTGCTGTCCTGGCGTATGAGTTTCTCTTAGAGTATGGTGTAGTGTGATCCAGTATACCTACTAACCCACAAGCATAGAAAATAACAGTACTTTGTAAATCTCCTTTGTAATTCTAATAAAATGGCAATGACTTTCAAATCTCCACATAATTGTCAGCCATACTTGCTGTAATCAGTCGTATCTAACAGAATAGTCATACATTCGTATGTTTCCTTCATTTCCACTGAATGTGCCACTGGTATTGGTGGCTTAGTATTCCCGTTGTGGAGCAACACTGCTTTGAATGAATGAATAGTGTAAACGCCCGTTTTTGATACAGAGGCACCACAGGCGATGGACACTGATGGTACATGAGATGAAATTATATATTGGAAAAGGATTTATTTTAAAGGAAGGAATCGTTCCAGGCCTAAGTTTAGGGTACCTCCCCGGCATTTTCCATTTATGAGGACTAAGGAAAACCTGGAAAAAACCTCAGTAAGGGAGGACGGTCCTGGCGGG
Source organism: Metallyticus violacea (assembly GCA_030762175.1). Classification (NCBI taxonomy): domain Eukaryota; kingdom Metazoa; phylum Arthropoda; class Insecta; order Mantodea; family Metallyticidae; genus Metallyticus; species Metallyticus violacea. The sequence goes on along the minus strand of CM060846.1, from coordinate 286,075,763 downwards.
ATTCCAACCCCAGACCTCTCCTCACGAGTCCGTGTCTTAACGACCTCGGCCACCCGTAGCGGTAACACTGTTTTGAGGCTTAGCTTAGAAGTGTCAATAATCAATCTGCATTCTTCTGGGATATGTTGAAATCCTAACTCATTTATTAACCCATATATATCTGTGCATGCACAAAGGGAAATTTTAATAGCACAGCAACTGGAAAACTGTTCATGCCTCTTTCTGAAAACACAAAGTCTGGTATTGGGAGCTAGTAAATTCCATTGTTGCAGTCATGATCTCAGCACCTCATACTGCTATTTCGTGAGATTCATATCCCCCACTAAATCATTTAGTCTGAACTGATTGATCAGGAGTTTATTTTAGGTTCTGGGCAGTATCCTGCATCAAAGGAGGGGACGGGATGGTTTCATCAAGTTGCTCATTTCCTGAAGCAGTTTCTTCTAAAAGTGAAGGTGGGCTGGAAACTGGGAGCTCAGGTCCATGTAGAACAGGTTTTATAGCGGACGGAACTTTGGGATACTCAATTTTGCATTTTGTTCTTTTTAAACGTCCCCCAATTTTTTAGCCAGAAATAACAGTCTTCTGCATGGCTAGTTGGTTCACTCCCGACCACTGGCACCGCGGAAGGCATAGTGCGAGTTTTGTCACCGCCCATCCACTTATTACGTTTGGAATAGCCTTATGCAGAACACATGAGGAGCCCACTCTTTGTCCTTAAATATGCTCATTTCAAAGTTTCTGTCAAAAATGGACGCTGACTTTTTATAGTAAACTGCCCACATACGTAACAGAAATTGTTCGGCGAATTCACACAAGCACAATGAGATTTCTTCCTTGCAGAGAAAATGAAATTACAGACGACAAAAGCCACTTGAAGTCACTTTTCACAAGCAAGACAAAATTTGAACTGAACCGAAAATGTGTAACTCCATGAAGGGACAGTCCTTGTCATTTCCTGCTGATCTGGCGCTGAGAGCACTAAAGCAATAAAGCATCCATCCCTCTCCCCTTAGCAAGCCAAACATACCGAAACTAGCTGATTTAGAGAACATTTATGGTGAATGTTTAAATTAAACTTTCTGGGAAAACACATTCCAAATTGAACCATGATAATTTTTTGTTCTCTTCCCGCAAACATCGGGTATAAAACCACTGAGTCAATATTAGGCGTATTATTCATCTTCTTTCTTAGATAGTCATACAAAAATTGAATAGCGGAATCAGCTCCTATCTTCAGCTGCTAGGTTAATTTTATTTAAGGATGCCCTTTAACATTTCTGGTCATTAGCGTCCCATTCTATTCAGTGGCCGATAAAGTTTGCTCAGAGGCCTCCTTTTTCATGCCGTAAAGTATGACACGGGAGTCACGGCTTTACTTTCCTTCCGAAGGAAGCCACACTCCGGATTTTACACCCTTCCACGATACTACATACACATATCGTTTTATGAAAGGGCAATGATGCCCCGTGAACATTAAAATATAGCACCAAAGCGGTATAGCTACTATACTCTCACACATTTTAATAATGTCGCGCAGTGTTATTTATCACAAAGAACATTTCGGGGGTTGTAGATTCAAACATGGCTGTTCATTTAAACCGCTTTTCAGAAAATGAGTATTGACTGACAGATCCTTTGTCGTGAGAAAGCATAAATTATTCTTCAGCACTTTTCAGTTTTTTCCTTACGTGCTATTTAACACTAAAAGGATAAAATAATAGCACATTTGGCCTAAAGTGTGAAATAATAATGTGAAGTGTATTAAATTCCACATACCACATAACACTAGAACTACACTTCTTGTTACGTAAGCCTTACCTTTTTCGTTCCCCAATAACATTCGTCCTTATGGTACGGGATAGTCCACTTCGAACTTAAACTTAACTTCAATATGTTTGGTCTTGAAACTACAATGCTCGTCTTTTAAAGCTAAGTACAGATAGGTTTTTAGGAACACTGTACGAATGAAATATATGCAGTAGTTCTGTGAACGAGTTTTAGTTTACACTTTGTAGGTATAGTTAATTTATTTGAGTTACAGCCGGCAGAGCGCGATTGCATGCAGGGAGAAACCAGTCCTGAAAGCCTATAATGCATGTGTAGGTCGCAGCTTGTAGATTGAGGGAGGTTTATCAGTTAGTAGTTGCGTGTTCGTTTGTTACTGGTAACTTTCGTTGTGTGTAAATTATGTGCTAATTGCTCTTCGTTAGTTATTCTTTAAGGAAATATAATCCTGAGAAAAGACTTTTACGTAGTACAGAAGTAGTAAGGCGATTCGCAAGAAAATATCCTGGCAATCATGTTGTATGTAGAGAAACTTTTCGGGAACTTATTGGTAAGTTATGAGAGATCTCTCAATGATAAGATCGGAAGAAGAAATGTTTGATGAAATACAACAATGTATTTCATTGTTGTATTTCCTAAGTAGATGCCGGTAATGATTTTCCGCTTTAGGGTATCATTTCAACATATCTTATAACTATAGCTCGGATTTTATGTAATTATACATATTAATGCTATATATTTATGCAAAAAGTTTACGAAATATGCAAATAGAAATGTTTTTCATACATTTTAATGTAAATATTCTTTAATATATGATATAATATATTTTACACCATGTTACATGTTTTTAACATTGTGCGTTGCTCATCGTGTTACAGTCAAAGTGAAATTGCAAGAGTTTCGTTATCGCCTCCAATGTTACGTTCATACATTTTCCTTTCTTGTTTTCATTAACGCATCAGAATTAGGTAACAGTCAATTGTTAGCCATGACACCGGCCGCGTCTTCGTTATCATTCAAGCTGAGAGCATTGACCTTCACAACATTGGATCGATTCATCGGAAATCAATTTGTAAAAACTGCATTCTAAGATTGCATCGAAACTCTAATTGATTTACTGTAAATCTTTGAAAGAAGCAAACACTTCAATAATTGCATGATTTATTGATGAGGGCTAACGCCAGATTACGCTTAAAAAGAAAGAAGGACCATATTTGTTGAGCGGGGTGGTTCACGCATTAACGCTTGAGACTTGCATTGGAGATGTCCCGGGTTCAACTCCCGTTGGGCTAGCCAGCCTGATCTTGGAAATTATCGTGGTTTACCTGACCACAATGAATATTCACATTCCACGAATTAATCATTTCACTCCATTGGTTCTCTTACAGGGGCGAAGGTTAGGGCTGGCGCGGCGTGCGCTTTGGAAAGGTTTTTATCTCGTAGTCTGGTATGGAAGGTGACTTTCTACGGCGCTCGCACAACAGGGGGGGGGGGGGGGGGGGAGCGAGCTCCGCCGCGTCGTGTTGTTCTGTCTCGGCCCTGTTTCACATATTTATGGTTTAAAACATTACAAGTGTGTGAACTTCTAACTTGTAAGTTATTAGTAGAATTCTGTTCCACAAATGTTTCTCCTATATTTTTGCTTTACAGCTACATAATAACAAGTGTATGTTCCTTGTTTTGTTACACAAAAGTAACGGATCATATACAAATTCCTCCACATTCGGGCGGTGTTCACCGCACAGGAGAAGGGTGATACTTCTACAATTCTGACACACATTCCTTTCAGTGAAACCGATTTTAGCAGGTAAATCGTCCACCCGATAAAGTTTCGCTATGGAGTGTGCGCTTGCCTTTGTGGTTTGTACGTTCGGCGCGTGGTAAGTGCTGACACCCATTCTTTTTAATAACATTTGACGCCGTTTTAACTACTGAGGCATCACAGGCGATGACAACTGATGATATACGAGATGAAATTATAAACTGGGAAAAAATTTATAGGAAGGAGGCTTTGCAGACCTAAATTTAGGTCTCCCTGGCATATGAGGATTGAGAAAAACCTGAAAAAAGCCTCAGTCAGGGAGGACGGTCCTGGTGGGAATCGAACCCCAGAACTCCAGCTCACGAGTCCGCGCCTTAATGATCACTGCCACCCGTGGCGGTACCAAATTTGCTTCACTAGTAAAATCTCGGCTATACAATGACTGCAGAGTGACTTTTCGATGGTGATTAATATCAGTCGTACACACAAGTGAGTAATATTGGTAACTACAAATACTAGTGCAAGTTTTAATATCTTTTTAATTATTTTTGGAGGTAAGGTATATTGAAAACATTGAATTAAATGTAATTAAAGAACGGATTTTAATTGATATTGGTATTTCCTGTTTCAATTTCACATTTTAGTCCAGTGTAATAGTTTTTAAAAACATTTTTATAGGGTTCTTTCTACATGCCATGAAAATAATATCTTTCTATTCCTCATTCTCTATTAAAAACAATCTCTTTGGCTCCATTTCTCCTATTTTTTTCTTATAACAAAAAATGAGATTGTCAAACAATATAAAAAAATATATAAATAACAATAATAAACATGAAGTAATAAAATAAATGACCAAGATTAATTGGAAAGGTCGATATTCTGTCTTCTCTCGACGACTGAAATTGATGTTGCTGTGTGGCGTATGAGTTCATGGGTCGTCTCAAAGTGAGTTAATTTGCTTGAATATTGACAATTGCATAATTAAGTATTTAAATTATCATGATTTCTGAGAAAAAAATACAAAAACTATTTAGTAGCAGTGACAACAATTCGCTCTGTGCATTAAAAAGTATGAATTCATTATTAAGTCACCATATCTTGAAGTAGGTTATGTCCACATCTTAACTTGCTCTTATATGACGTTTTATTATTTTACTAACATTTTAAAAGTGTTGTACATATTTTCGTGGAACAGAAAGTTCTTACTCTACAAGGCTTTGTATTAATATACTTTTAACCTATTAGGTCATTCATTTATGGAATAGGGCCCTGGAAACGTGTTAGGGTCCTCATCTGGGTCCGCGCAGTCTCCATCCGTGGATTCTGGCCGCTCGGTGTCTTCCTCATCCTTTCCTCCCGGGGTGTCCCTTCGGGGGCACAGGTACAAACGGCCTGCCGTGAGCGAAGTTGAATTGCCCACGGCCAATATCCAATGCCCAATTTGTTGTATACACATGCAGCTGTATTCCTGTAAAATAGCAGCGAAATCACATAATGCATTTTACCTGCACTTAGTGCATTTTACTTGCATGGTTCAAGCATTGCAACGAGTGGCAGATACAGTTTGAGAGGCATTCAGCAGATCTAATTGCTCAGATTGTTTAATCATCACATATCAAACTGCCACAGGTGGCCGAGGTTGATTATGTGTGGACACGTAAGCGGAAAGTCCGGTGTTCTATGTGACTCGATTTCACCAGGATCGTTCTTCCGGATTGAATTTTTTCCCCCTCCAGGTTTTTGTTAGTTCTCATAAATGGCATATACTGGGGAGGTGCCCTAAACTTAGTCCTGCATTAGATATTATAAATACAAGCATAATTACCATAAAAGCGAACAGAACTAGAACTGTATAATAAAATAAACTCTCAGAACTTAGCTGACGGCAATAACTCCGGATTCCCAGGTCGCAACAACCAGTTCCGGGACTGAAGAAAATGAAAGGTTCGGCGTATTTTCACCTGTCGAATTTAAAGCGACATAATATATTGAAGTGTAAATTAATGGAAGTCACACAGACAACTAAAAATACTTCATATAATACAATACAATGCACAGTTAACTTTTTTCAAAGATCGTCAATTTAAATGGCGTAGAAAAAATATCAATCGCAATAAAAGTACAATGAACTCAATGGTGTCAGCGGTCTTGTGTCTTTAGCAAAATACTGCCGTCAGGCTCATCATTCGTGGCCTACTTATGTGCAAAAACAACTGTGCTCATGGCAAGTGGCCAAAATCAACAGAAACAATCTACACAGCAGAAGATAAAGAAATACGGCAGTATAGACAAGATTAAAACAAGAGGTAAAATGGCATGAAATTCACAAACAAGATCATTATATCACCGGTCATAGGATTATCGGTCAAACTACAATTAATACTAACGTAGGCAACTCCGCAGATCTTCCAATATAACTCCGTGGACCTGTTTATATTATCAATGGCCATGTAGGTAACTCCGTAAACATATTTTTCTCTGCGCTCCTTCGAAGCGAATAGTAACGGACCTCAATCAATCAATCAATCAATCAATAAAAAAACTATATCTAATTTACAGGCCTTTTTATTTTACAGGATATTTTAATTTACAGGTGTTTACATTTTAATTTTACAGGATATTTGTTTTAATTTTACAGAGTGTTTTTGCATGTTATTTTTCAAAAGTATATACATGTTATATTCAACAAGTACATACTTGTTACAAAGTAGTGATATATATGCATCTACTTTTAAAGTGCGTTATTATTTTACAGAATGTTTTTATTTTAAGTACATATATATTTCAAGAACTGTTATCTATATTAGATAATTAAATATTTTACATTGTATTTTATATATATCCTGCAATATATTTTATGTACAAGTTCATACATGTTTATTCGGCAAGTATATATATGTTGTAATTATTAACAAATATATTGTAAGTGCAAACATGCTATTACACAAGTAGACACATTTTCCTTTAATCATATACATATTACAAGTACAAACATGTTTTATATATGTACAATGAGGTAGTGTTACATACAATAATGTCAAACGTAGTATGTGATCATTTTCCACCCATGTTTTCCAAACAAATTAGGTGCTTGATGTATTAATCTCGTGTTGTAAGCATCCTGTGTGAGTCGGCGAGCACATGGACGGGGTCCAGGATGCGGTGTCCGGCGCCCCCGGTGATGGAAAGGCGGCGTGGGATGTGGGTGCAAATAATATTTTTTTGTTATTTATATATATGTATATAAACAAATATAATACATAATACAAGTACAAGCATGGTAGTATATATCCATATATTTATTCCCTGTGAAAACCCCATTCAAGTAATTAGGTTGAAAATACTGAATTTCCCTCCTTAAAAATTGGTTGCATAGATACTCCGGCGGACGCATGAAGTTATGCCACTTTTCCCCATTAGGACTGATCGTGTAGCGTTTAATTAAATGGTGCTAGTATCGTTTCAAAATAGCTGAATTGGCGTTAAGGTATATTGGTTAACAAGGGAAAGGAAAAAGCAAAGGGAAGCGATATGCTTATACATTGACAACTTAACTATGGTTTTATTTCTGATTTCGTGAACCATGCAAAGATATAAACACATTGTGATTTTTTTTTGATAAAAATTCATTTAATGCAAAACAGGTTTATTCTTTATTCTCCCTTTGTTCTTCCCGCAGGGCATCACGAAACCCAGCGTCGTGAAACATGTTGCTTTCTCCGCAAGGCCATATGAATTCACCAAACAGGATGGCGCGGGTCACCAAACAGACTGGAACAGGTCACGTTTCCAGGAAGTAGTGAAGTTTATTGTTTTGAGGGTATGTGTTTGAAGTCAAAGATGGCTTTTAAAGATCGCAGGATTTTTATTCTCATTTATTCTTCAGGAGGTGTGCCAAAACGCGTTTGAAGTGCAGTGTGTGTTTATCGTTTGATGACAATTTGTTATATTTTTTCTTTTCAGTGGTTGGGTAGTGATGGTCTATCTGCGTAAAACGCGTGAACCGATGGTGTTCGGCGTACAGCGTCCTGAGGTGCTGGAAAAGCGGCGCAGGGTGGCTCACGATTATGATTATGTGTGAAATGTGAACTAAGTATTTAACTTTTCAAAAAAAGTATTACGTTGCAAAAAAATCTGTATTCCAAAAAAATTATAGCTCTAAAATAAAAAGAGTTATTTTATGAACAAAATATTAAATTTGAAATTAAAAAGAACAATTTTTATAAACAACAGTACATATTCAGAAACAAAATATTAACTTTGAAAATTAAGAAACTATTTTAAAAACAAAATATTACCTTGAAAACAAAAATAAGTATTTTATAAACAAAAGTACATGTAGGGAAACAAAATATGAACTTTGGAAACAAAAGGAACACTTTTATATAAAAATATTAGTTTTGAAAACAAAAAGAATTATTTTATAAACAAAGTAACATTTTGAGAAACAAAATATTAACTTTGAAAATAAAACGTGGGGCCGTTTTTGGGGCGTCGGGAGGAAGCTGTTACTTGGAATGTTGAATTGTTGCGTTATTTTGGCTTCACGTCGTGAAACCCTTTTGGCCTTCTTGATTTCTGGTAGGAAATTATATCTCAGGGAATACGAGAGTAGTTTGTGACTTAGAGTCGACGGGAACAGGGAAAGCTATCTCACAATAGACACAGAATATCAGCTTTTTCAATAATCACTGTTTTTTCATTTTATGTTTTAGGTCTTTTACTGCAAAGTACTGTCCTCCATGGCTTGACAAATTTTCTATCCTCTTCTTAAAACAGACGTAATTTCCCTTTCGCCTAACTATTCTATATGTTTCCTGTTTAATCCTCACTTTTTCTTTTCGCCTGCTACTCGATCGTTATCAATTCTTACTCACAATATACTAGCACACTATTAACAATATACTTTCGTGCTCGGTTCCTCCTGCTATTACAATATTTTAAATATAGTTACATCTCTTAGCAACTTCGATATAACATTCTCATAACACTTCGATTTCGTAACTTCTACTTAGACTCTTTAGAATCTTATCGGCGACTTCATGTCTGCTACTTTTCCCCTCAGCGTAATAATTTAGCGACCGTTTGATAACTTCCAATTTCTCTGGTTTTTCTTCTCGTTGTCTCCCTTCTTCATTTGACCGCCGTTTTCTACCCTCAAGCTCCGCCCGCGCGAAATAAAAACTCCTTAGTATCACGATTTCTTTGTTCAACTGTTAAATTCTCCATTGGCTATCACAAAAGATTTATTATTGCACTGATTGATTCCCATTTGCTTATTTTTAGAACACGATCATTCGTCAAAACAATTCCCTTTCTACAGCTTTCATATTCTCACGTATCCTTTCCCAAAACGGAAACTTTTGTCATAAATCTGCCTCGTCTTTTATAACTTGACATTTCCAATTATTTTCCTCTTTCGCCATTTTAGAAAAACAAACTATGGCTTTGAGATAGAGCACGCCCTATTCATGTACCATCGGCCTCTATTTCTATGGCCGAACTGGCAAAAGTATTGTGATCTGTCCTACGTCTCGCCCATCCTGTCTGCCAGCCATAAAACATTTTTTTTTAACTGCTGACATTTTAGTTTCTCAAGAATTCTATGCCTACCAAAGTGGTATTTTATTTAATTATCCTACACTCCGTTTTACAAACAGTTTTCCTAACTTGGCCCATCTAAAAAGTATTAAGCTTTTGTATCTTCAGTCGACAAATCTCTTTTCGAAATATTCATAGCGCGTGAAGAACTAGTGACCTGAACAAAGAAAAGCCCTCTTCTTTTGTTTCCACTACAGCCAGCTAGTCCCTATTGTCCTATACTTCCTCCTGGCGAACAGCCCTTTGGTACAAATAAACAATAGCTCTTTCTCTTTCTAAAGGTTTAACACAAATGTTTCAGGTCAACAGTGTGATAACAGAACATAAAAGTAAATACAATAACCCAAACAGAATCCTGTTATCTACAAAACATACACATACATCAGATGATGCACATATATAGGAAATATCAATAACAATAAAATCAATACCGTAATAAAATGTAGATCTAGGTTTCTGTTACAAACATAACTATTTTATAATCAAATTTTAATTGTGAAAAACAAATAATAATTAATTTATGAACAAAATTACATGTTCAGAAATAAAATATCAAAACAAAAAACGAAATATATCTTTTATAAACGAAATATTAATTTTGAAAAAAGAGCTATTTTGTAAACACAATGTTGACTTTGAAAATAAAAAAGAACTATTTTATACATAAAATATTAACTTTGAAATCTACGAATTTTCAAAGAAATTATACGTTCTATAATGCAAGCGAGGTCTGGGACTATACAGCTCCGTCGCACGTCTCCTATTTACAAACGACACTAAATATAGCGCTCGGGAGGTTTATTTGGCACCGATTCCATGTTCCTTTCTGTTTTTCTCCACATTGCCTCTCACTTGGAGTACATCGTTGACACCATCGGAAGACTGGCACATAAAGCCTACAGCAAGAATGCCAATCAACCTAATCGGCTGATTAATGTCCTAGGTCGATATCATATCAGGCGCGGCCGAAGGCATGAAGCGCCTCCCCTGCCTAAGGAGGCGCTCGGTCGAAGCTAACAACAGTGAGCTAAGAAAACCCCTCATGTGGGCTTAGTACCAAATTTTCAACACTTCATTGGAACCGCTGAAGTACATCTCGCCAAGCTGGATAGGATGCCAGATGCCCTTCCATCACGCGTAAACGGACAAGTAAACTCACGTGTGTTGGCACAAGCAGTAAATGCTAGGGGTAGCACTTACATCTTCTCCCAGCCCCATCAACCCTCCGACAAAAAACCACTGACGTCAGCAGACTAAGAGAAAAGGAGATTGTCTCGGTGCTCCCCACCATCCGGCCCCCCAAACTAGGGTCGGCCTGTGAATGTCGCAGATCAATTTCTGACAGAACTCTTATTTATGCGTTGGTTGCCACCACGGATCCGCTGCACTATCACAGCGACAACAACAGCGCATCATTGCACCACCACGCCCACCCAGAGAAACACAAAACACGTACACGACACACAAAACCCAGTACACCAGCACATCTACACAAGTCTCACAAACAGAAAACACGCTACCACCCCCATTTCAGATCACGCCCGCGCGCAATAGCGATCCCCGCACCAATCGCACACCCATCCAACCGACTTCCCCCCTCACACTCCACTCTCCTTCACCCCAGAAGATGAGCTGTGAGCTAGTTATGATAGCGCCACACACAGATTCCTGACCCGTATGGGCGCCGGGGATATGGAGTCGTGCTTTCACAGGATGTTGCTACAATTAGATTTTCTGTTCGATAATATGTCACTTCATGGAACTCCGTACTACCAAGCTGTCAAATATGCGAAAATAATCCATAAGAATGCACTCGCAATGGGATATGACTAGAAATAATTCGACAATTAAACATCACCAACAAACCTACCCAGTTACAGCCATCAAACTAACACATACCACGACACCTCCACAATGAAAAATAATGTTCTGGAACTGCAGGGGGACGAGATCAAACCTAAGCAAACTCCGACAATATCTATCCATAAATAATATGGACATTGTACTCCTTAGTGAAACGTTTCTCACACCCAAAGCCAGATTTTTAGTAACCGGCTACAAAGTACACCGCACTGACCACCCTGAAATGCGTGCCCAAGGAGGAACAGCCATACTGGTCGCCCGACAAATCCAACAATAGGAAATTCATGTGCCAACACTAACATACATGCAGGCTACTGGAATCAGAACAATAATCCAAAACACTGGTATCACTTTTGTAAACATCTACAATCCCTCCGGACAGATGCTAATTCAAGATCTAGAAATTGTCACAAACCTCGGAGATAGCGTAATTGCTGCAGGAGACTTGAATGCACGACATAAAACCTGGGAATGCACATTAACAACATGGCGGGAAATATACTGTACACTCTTATGCAAAGCAACAATTACATCATCTCCTTCACCGGGGAGCATACTTACATACCACATGATAGAAACCGCGCCTCAAACACGCTTGACCTAGTAATCCTCAGAAACACCCTCTATAACCATAACATAGGCTGGGAATAAACACTAGGGTCCGACCACTACGCAGAATTACTTGAAATTGAAAATCCCCCCACAAGAGAATAGAAACACCCAGACGAAACTACCATCACATAAACTGGGAAACTTTCCAAATAACATTAGACGCACAATTGCCACCGAATCCCCCCTGCAGACCCCAGAAGAAGTAGATGAAGCAGCAAATCACCTTGAATAGTCAATTGAAACAGCCATTGGCCCTGCTATCCCAGTTCGCCCCCCGCTTAAGGACAAAATGTACTATGCCCCAGATATTATAGCCTTAATGAATAATAGAAATCACGAACGCCGAAAGTGGCAGCACACACGAACCATACTCCATAGAGAAAATATGGAAACACAGAACAGTGAAATTAAAACGGGGATTAAGGAGACGATGTAGCAACAATGGAAAAGATATTGGAAATCACTCCCGAATCAAATAAACTATGGACAGTAACAAAGCGACTAATTAAACAAACTTTAAAATTTGCCCCACTAGAAATTTCCACCAATCCAACCAAGCACGCGGAGACGCCCACAGAGAAAGCTGAAATGCTGACTGACGCCATGGAGGCAGCATGCAGCCCAACTGCCGAACTATCGACCCAGGCTTCGACGCCAACATTATTACGAACACCGCGAAAATTCAAACCAAGCCCACGTATAATAAATTGAGCAAACCACACCCCTCGGAGGTAAAATGCATTATTCAATTCAACATCTGGCTAATGGCAAAGCCCCTGGCCCGGATGAAATACCACATTTGGTGCTTAAAATCCTAACAAAGAAAGCCCTAAATCTGCTGGTCGGGATCACTAACTACTGCCTGTGTAACAGATATTTCCCCTCACCATGGAAGCATGCCACCGTACTTATGTTTCTCAAACCAGGTAAAGATTCTGCGAACCCGCAAAACCACAGACCAATTAGTCTATTAAATACTATCGGTAAAGTGGTTGAAAAAATAGTCCTAAAAAGAATAGGAGGGCACATTAAAGCACATAACCTAATCATTGATGAGCAATTTGGATTTCGCGCCCAACATTCTACCACTCTACAGGTAACGCGAATGCTAGAGTACATAACTCACGGATATAATCACAATAAATCAACGGGAAGGCTCTTTCTTGTGACGTAAAGCGAGCATTTGTCTCAGTATATCACCCGGACTCCAGTACCAGCTAAAAGTATTAAAATTTCAAAACACCATGGCCAAACTCAAGTCCACTATTTAAGCCGAAAGACCTTCTCCGTATCATTAGGAGTGAAGTCCACTCGACGGCAGAGACTGCCGGAGCGCCACAGGGAAGCTTCCTAGTACACGTACTGTTTAATTTATACATAATTGACATTCTCAAAACACCCAACACCGTGCTCTCCATATATGACGACGACACCGCCACAGCTGCGCAGTCCTGGAGCCCAAATGCAACTGTATCAAGACTACAGGACGCGTTAACTGACCTTGAGCCATGGCTCTGTAAGTGGCGCATTGACATAAACGCCACTCGCAAGCACTACTGTGCACCAAGAAGTTCAAGCACGCTAAACAACAGTTACCACCGCTCCACCTATTTCGTGAAAACATACAATGGATAGACAAAGTCAAATACCTAGGCGTCATATGGGACAAAAATTTACCTTTGAAAAGCATATTAAGTCGATAAAGCAATAAGCTAATTTTTAACTAAATCGCCTTTATCCCATCCTAAACCACCGGGCAGCGCTGGACACTCGAATAGGTCTCACCCTATATAAGGCACTAATTAGGCCAGTAATCACTTACGCCGCGCCCGCATGGGGCCATTGCGCGCCATCCCATATTAAAGTGCTCCCAAAAAATCCAAAGCAACGCGCTTCGAATAATAACAAGGGTCCCCACGAGTGCCCTTACTGCCCTCCTGCACGAGGAACTAAAGAGCCACAGTATAGAGGAATTCATTAAGAAGCTAGCATACAATCAATGCAAGAGATGTAACAAACACCATAACACTGGGTCAGTATAAAGTGGCTGCAGACAAGCACAAAAGACCCCTTTCAATGTTTAATCGAGTCATACCAATAAGCAAACACGACACACTGCAATCAGATGTACAAAAACACCTTGCATGCTTAGTGCCAATGAACCCGCCATAAAATTATAGTGCCCTGAAAGTCCCCGCGTGGATGTTGCCCCCTCCCGGGGCGGCTGATGTTAGTAAGGGCGATCGCGCTACGATGACGACCCACTGGCCTGTAAACGAATAAAGAATATATATAGTCACATTTTTAGGATAAGTTAACCTAGTAGTATAAAAAACATGCTAAACTCTTAGGACAAGTTAACCTAGTTGTGTAAAAAAAGCTACATGTTATATCCTTAAGATTAATTAGCATATATATATAGCCTTAGGGGAATTTGCGCCGTCAGGGGTTACCATAGGATAAATAGACATTAAGTTATGAATTATACGCTTAAGACTCCGCCCCATTTAGGGACTAGTGTACAAGCAACTATGAATATGCATGTGAAAACCACACCATAAATAATCTCTAAATACCATTTATATTTCCAGAAAACTCCCACCCCACAGCGAGAGCGCCATAATATGTCAACACTCCCTACTCCGGTTGAAGACCACAAGTAAGTAAATCAAGTAAGTAATTCACCAAATTTTTAATTAGCATGACACTAACACCTCAAATTCCTCACTACCTCAGCATGATTCCACCACTAATACCTAGGTCCTGCCCTGGATTACATGCCAAGGCCATTACCTAGCCCACCTCTGTCTGATTACTCCCTTGTAATTGGGCGTCTTAGTAGAATTACCAACTAACTCCAGGGTGCTTCGGCGGTACCTGGCACACCTTCGCCCACTTCCCATCCATCACGTAGACAGTAGTCATAGTGCATGGTAGGGGAGGCAATGTAGATCCGCTTCTGATATTTGCCACTGGGGAGGACGGAGGCGGCCCCCCCCCCCAAAAAGACGGATGGCCGGCAAGGTGCGCGAAGCAGGAAGGACGTACCAGCCGAGCAGCTCCGAGTTTAGGCGAGAAGCGACAAGCGGCTGACTGACTGCGCGCATCTTACCGCGCACCGCGGAAGAAGCCAGTGACCGGGTGGCCATTGACGGCGTGATAGCTTTTGGCAAGGTAGGACATCAAGGTCGCAGCTACCGGCCTCTAGGCTTGGTTAATGGCGCTTCTCTGAAGCAAGCCCACTGTTGTCCGTGCTTATTAGCACCTTCCCACTGCTCTTTTTCTCCTTCTACTTCCTTCCTGTTTATCTTTTAGTTACAAGGATCCCAATAGTTAGTAATTTTCTGCTCCAGGTACCATCAGCTAATGGCTATTACAAATTGATGACCCTCTCCTGGAACTTCTTCTTCCCTATTCTTTTTCGCTCCTTGCTTTCCCCATCATTTCGAACAATGCCGAAGCGCGAAAAATGAAGCCAGACTCCTACTTCAAAAATGCGGAGCAAGCCCAATGGGCAGGCACAGTCTGAGTGTCAGGCTACCCCTAAACCACCTCTCCCTCAATCCCCATCTCCCTCCACCATATTCACACCCTCTGTCTCGTTTTCCACGGACTTCCTCCCCTGCTCCCTTCACTGCACCCCCACGTAAGTTCCCACTTCTGCGGCGAAGTCTGCTACTTCTGCGGCCTCCTGATCAAGGCCCGGCACGCCCAGTACGATAACGAAAACTCCAGCTCAACCCGGAGCGGCAACTGCCCCCATTTTGATAGTAATGGACAGCCCTTAACTGGGGCAGTTGCAGTCAAATTACAGTCGCCCATTTGCATAGACAGAAGTTACTCGGCTAAGCTTGGGAAACAATTGGTGGACTTTGATCGGAACTATAATCTCAGCGGGTATGTTGTTACCAAAACAACAATTTCCCATAACTTTGAAGATAAAACTAAAACTCCAGCCGACTATGCATACTTGGTGGAATTTCTCAAGGCCTGGCACATTAAGTACCCCCTCACGAGAGCTGGGGCCAATAAGAGCCCACGCCTAGTGATCAAACGGCTCCATTTTGACAGGGCCGAGGCGGAGATTAAGGAGCAGCTGGCATCTCGCAAAATTACGCAAATTCAACAAAGACCGCACACTACTAACAGTTTACATGGTAGCGGTGGCCACTGCCGAGGACCGTGATAGGCTAATAACCACCCATGATATCCTTCACATGAAGGTAAATGTGGAGGACTATAGCAGACCACCGGTTCCACTACAATGTAACAAATGCCAAAAGTTCGGGCACTCGATGGAAAACTGCCAAGCTCCATCTCAAGTTTGTGCAAAAATGCTGCGACAATCACGACTCTATGTCAGAGTAAGATCGCGTATGGGCATTGTGCTTTGGCACAGGTCCCGGCGCAAGGTTTCTGTCATGCCCGGAATACAAGCGACAACTGGCCTTACTGCGAGCTCGGGGCTCCATCGCTCAAATTTCATGCCAAAACCCCTGCTCACCATCATACATCGCATAACACTACATATTCACCCGTCATCACTACACACTACCTAAGTAACCTATCTACATATCTAACAACTTACGACCCCAGTACCGAGCACCAATGGGAGAGCGAGCCCACACGTGCTGCAGCCCGGCCCACCAGCCGCAAGCCAGTCTGCGCAAGGCAGACTACCACAGACTGCTACTGTTAACAAATGGCCACTTGGCCAGGCAGTTCTTTGAAGCCAATACGTAGGGACAGGATTTCTCACCTCACTTAATCCGCTACTTAGCCACGGATATCTTGTTGAGTATCCTGTCCAATCCTGCGCAAGCTCACCACACATTATCTTACTCTACAGACTTTTTTGCTCTTTTCACGAAATTAAACTCCACCAACTATGTCGACTAAGCGTGAAATTAGGATTGTCTTTGAACGCAGGCGACTTACGTCGCCGAAAAACTGAACTTGCCGATTTTCTGAATAACCATAGAATACACATTGCTTTGATCTCTGAGACTCACCTAGCCAACACAGACCGTTATAACTTAACCGCAACGACAGAGATAAACATGGCGGCGGCACAGCCATAGCTGTTAAACGGGACATTGTCTCTCCCCACTACCGCCGTTGCTCCGCACAGAGGCCACAGCAGTTATCATAATGGTCAACAACCTGAACACAGGACTTGCAGCGGTGTATAACCCACCCGGGGACATTGCTGTATTTGACATTGACATACACTTGCAAGTAAACCACCACATGCCGATTACTGAGGACCTAAACGCTAAACACACACTCTGGAGATCGCGGACAACCAACTTTGCCGGAACAAAGTTACTCCGCCACGAAAACATCTCCGATTATATATTATATGCCACTGAAGAGCCCACACATATACCCTACCAGCACAATCAGCAACCGGATGTTCAAGACATTTCCATAACTAGAAATTTTACTAATCAGTTAACAATGGAGGTAATCAATGACCTCTCCTCTGATCACCTCCCAGTATTAATGAAGTTAGAGGGCACTGTCCCTGAAACTCCAGCCCTACCTAGGCATAACTTTCACCTAGAAAACTGGAGCTTATTTGCAGAAAAATTAGACTCACAGACACAAAGCAGCAACATCAACTCACCACAAGATCTGGATTCTGCTGCCCAGCAACTTGACCAGGCCATTAAATTTGCCATAATTCCCTGTGTACCGATACAGGTGAAACGCATGCACGACCAGCCACTTCCACACGATATTGCGACAGTACGGAACCATGCTCGATGCACGTGACAATTCACACGTCACCCAGCTGCCCTGGACCAATACCGAAAACACAACAGGTAGGTCCTTCAGACCACTAGCAAGCTCATAGCGCAACAATGGAGCAACGCACTCCAAAGACTAGACTCGCAACACCAAACTGTCTGGCGGATGGCGAAGAATGTTCCACGCGAACCGTCACGCCTACCTCCCTTACACTAACAACCAGAGTGTTGCCACTACGAACTCTGAGAAAGCTGAAGCCCTAGCCGATGCCCTAGAGGCTGCTACTTTAAAGCCAAACATTAGCCCATCATCTGCTCAGTTTATAGAAGACACTAAAGGGCTAACTAGTGGCATTGGCGACAGGCCCACACACAACCGCTTACGTAAGACTTGCTCAGCAGAAATAGCGTGGTTAATTCAACACCCTACCGAACAAAAGGGCACCGGGACCCGATAGTGTTCCGAACATAGTACTGAAACACTTAACCACTAAGGCACTTAATATTATATCGGAAATTTACAACTATGCGCAGCAAAACGGACATTTTCCCTCCTGCTGGAAAACTGCAACAGTCTTACATTTCCCCAAGAAAAACAAGGACAGAACCAATCCAAACAACTTTCTTCCCATAAGCCTCTTAAACACATTAGGCCAAGTCTTCGAAAAAAAAAAAGCATACATAAAAGACTGAGCGCGCACCTGATAAAACACAACATAATAATACCGGAGCAGTTCGACTTTAGAGCCCACCACTCCACCATACTGCAGCTACTGCGAGTCACTGAGCATATTACTCAGTGTTTAAATATAAAAAATTACAGTGGTGCAGTAATGCTTGACATTGAAAGAGCCTTTGACCGTGTCTGGCAAGCGGGCCTACTTCGAAAACTCTCAACATACAACTTTAGCGACACAATGGTGAAAATTATAGCAAATTACCTATCTGGTAGGCAATTCTATTCCATAGCAAACACTGCCAAATTCACCTTGGGACAAATACAGGCAGGTGTTCCCCAAGGAAACGTACTCGATCCAACATTTACATCAACGACATCCCTAAAACTCAAGACACAGCTCTGCTCATATACGCTGACTACACTGCCTTCAGGGCACAAAAGATTACAAAATGCCCTGACATCAATCGAACCTTGACTCACCAACTGGCGAGTAGCAGTAAACACGCACACATGCCAGTCTATAATATTCACCAAGGAGACACTCTACAGACGGACCCTCAAGCAACTTCCGCCATTAACACTACTCGGTAACCTCATCCGGCTTTCTCCAAGAGTCATCTATCTAGGAGTTATAATGGACCAGAGCCTCACCTGGAGACCCCACATAGAGAAGAGTCATCAAAAAGCGCAAGGGCAACTCAGTAAACTGTACCCATTAATCAACTACACAAACTCTCTACAACACCACACTGGGCTCACAATTTACAAAACGCTGATCAGACCCATCATGACATATGCCTCAACAGTATGGGAATATGCTGCAACTAGTTACATAAAGAAACTCCAATCTCTGCAAAACAAAAATCATACGCATAATTACTAAAGTCCCTAGAACAGCTCCGGCAGACATCCTGCATGATGAACTACGGCTACACCCGGCAGAACAATTCATTAAGAAACTGGCCCATGATCTCTACCTCGGCACAGATCAAAATTATCACCCACTCATATCCAACTTAGGAAAATACCAGACAACCACTAACTCTTACCATAGACCGATAGCACTGTTTGAGCGCACTCTGTGCGTGGACGGTTCCGCTGCAGAAGTACAAGCGCTACTGGCGAGACTTGAGCCAGCACATTCACACTGACTCTCCCAACGCTCTCTAATTATTTATCTATCTTCCAGCAAAACTGCAATATCTGAAGAAACCACCCGTACAACCAAGTTCCAGTATTCCAGCTACTACACCACAACAGCAATACTGCAAAGTAGAACCAATCACCCAGTACAACCCAAGAGGCAGAATTCCAGTTTTTACACCACGATAGGAAAGTTAGAACTAGCTAAGGTATTTTCTAGCTTCCACTCATATGCATGCCTAAACCTACTTTCCACGATCATCAACCTCGACTCACTGCACAACATATAATGAACACCCACATCACTTATATCTCACCAACGCATGCTAGTAACAACACTGTCAATTTCATGCCAAATCCCCCGCCCACCATCACACATCACATGACACTACATACTCACCCGTCATCACTACACAAGTAACCTATCTACATTTCTAATAAACTAAAACACGTTAACCTCATCTATCTACTTAAGTAACTAACTAACCCCCAGGCTGCAGCCAGGTCGTGTCATGACTGTAGCCAGGACATCACAAGGACATGCTCGCATGCACTGCTTGCCAGCATGAACTAACAATACTAATCGGGGTGCTAACGCGGAACCCGGCCAAACACCACTACTTCAACCCTACCCACTGCATGAATCCAATTAACAAGCACCCCCTCATGCATCTTTAGTCACTAACAGCATGGTGAGGTGATGTAGCCTCTGCGGGTGATCGCCACCGGGGTTGGCGGGCGTGGGGCTGTCCCTTAAAGAAAACGGATGGCCGAAGTCCTTTAGTTATGGACACCTGAGCAGGAGGTTTGGAGTTCAATTCCCTGACTAAGGTTTTTCCAGCTTTTCCTCAGTCCTTATAAATGGCAAATGCCGGGGAGGTAACCTAAACTTAGGCTTGGAATGCTTTCTTCCTTAAAAAAATTCCTTTACTGGTTTATCATTTCGTATTACTTATCATCAGTGGCCATCTCCTATAATGCCTCAACAGTAAAAACGAGTGTTAAGCACTATTAAAATAAGTTGCATCTCTGTTAGGGTTAAATATTGAAAACTAGGCCAGATTTCATCATCGGGCTGAATGATATACTGTTTCACAAGATGTATTCTTAAAACTATTATAAAGGCAACATAAGTTATTATGTATTAATTAATGAAATATATGGTTGAATGTACATAATACAATACTTACTTGAAATCATTTGAGAAAATGTATTCAGTTTCTTGCCAAAGTATAATAATGAACTTATTTAATATTACAGTCCTTCATGAAAACCATTATTACAGACTTTCCATAATATGTTCTTACCGCTGGGACGAAATTTTGCGTCTCGACAGTTTAACATGCTTTAGCCGACTTTGTCTGTATTCCTACACGACCATTTATTTTATTTTATTTTGGGGGGGGTCTGTCCTGTAGGTGTAGTGTTAGCCTCCAAAACCCAAGATCGCGGGTTCAATCCCGGCCAGGACCGATGGATTTTTTCTGGCGTAAAAATTTTAAGTATGGCTTCCGTCGGAAGGGAAGTAAAGCCATGGGTCCCGTGTCATACATTTACGATACGATAATGAACCTCAACCCTTAAAATAGAAGCCTCTGAGCAAAATTTTTCGGCCGTTTCACGCCCTGATTTGAATGGGACGCTGACCTGAGTTGTTAAAGAGCGGCCATAAAAAGGGAAAAAAAAAAAATAAATAAAAGAGAGACCATTTTTTAATTTATATATTTATGGACGCTCTTTAACATCACAGGTCATCAGCGTCCCATTCAACTCAGGGCGTGAAACGGCCGACTAATTTTGCTCAGAGGCCTCTCTTTCAGGCTTGAGGTTCTTTTTCGTGCGATAAATGTACGACACGGGACCCACGGCTTTACTTCCCTTCCGAAGGAAACCATACTTAGGATTTTTTACGCCCGAAAAAATCCATCAGTCCTGCCCGGGTTCAAACCCGCGATCTTGGGTATAGGAGGCAAGTATGGTAACCACTACACCTCCAGGACGGACAAGAGAGACCATTTAGGTGGAATCACGCTTCGTCTGAAAATAACACAAACCTTGGGTAAATTAAACCTTCAGTCACTGATGAAAGAAACTACTCACAATAGCGCACACATATTACGGGATCACCTATTTCTAGACAATGGACAAGTGTACACTGTAAGATTTTATTTTTAACATTTTCCCCCCTGTATGTGCAGTAGACACTGGGCCCTAACTTGTGCTATTTCGGCAGTGATTTAGTTTTGAATGTTTTAAGCTTTGCGCTAATCTCGGCTAATTTTTCTTCAGTTGAAACTATGCGACTTTGTCTGTGTTTCTTAATTTCCAAATCTATTTACAAGGTTGTTAATATCAGTTTTGAAAAGAGGCAATTACTCAGAAAACTTTCGAAAAATTCCTCACGAATGTGACAAATTGATTCGCATTTATAACATTTACAAACAAAAATATACTGCTCTAAAGACTTCGCAAACGAACGTAGATTCGAAATTTCACAAACAAGCAGATAGTGAGAGAGCCGAGAAGTAAAACCCAGTGCTAATCCGAGTATATCGTAACGCGGTTCATATGAAGTTAAGTTCAAATGTCGTGATCACTACGACCTTCTGCCACTGCTGGTAGTAGGTAAGTTGAATAGAAACAAGAAACAGACACATGCCTATACTGTGCACACCTTGTGACTGACAACTACAAGTGCATGTCCTTTTTACGTTTTGAGAGAGAAAAGGCTCAGCTCCGTCAAGGTGAAAGTAAATAAAAGGATTTGAAGTGGAAGTCAGGAAACGAAGAAACTTTCAAGGTCACAGTCGGGACTCTAAATACGAATCTTCCATTTACCGCGTTAATGCTCTAGTCCTTGAACACTGCGTCCTACCAGACCACAATTATGAACTTCTATTTGGATATGTGCACTTTGAACTTTTCTAACACAAGCATCCTTGACAACACGCGTACTTAGAGATAAAACTGCATTCAGATATAATCCTTAAAAGAGGTCTATATCAAAAATACCCCAATTCTCACAGGCGACTCCTCGATGGAAAGACATTGGCAAACACCCCGCCCCTACAAGATTTTATGCCAAAGTAAAAGAAATATTACACCAATAGCAACAGATACGTCGAGAAAAGGGATTTTAGGAAAAATTAGACAATTGTTACCAATAATTACTTCCCAAGTAAATTTTCTTGGCATACACTTCCTTATTCATAGAGAAACATTGTGCGAAATGTCGGCTATGAAGCATGTCATAAAAGTGATAGTTAATGTAATAATTTTGCAAAATCAAACACTCTTCAATATCACCAGTTCAAAGAGTAGCTTGCAGATCTTGGTTCTACAAACTCATATTTATGATATTCATGTCAAGTCAGGTGGCATTGTAAAGGTAATATGTTAAGGCGATTCGGTAAACGTATGAACCAGATCGATAGCATAGGTACATTTATACTCAAATGAATGTTTTAAATGTTGTCTAACATATTCGTAAAATTGTAATAATTTTGGTGAGAACTGTTAAATTTTTGTCCAAGTTATTTTTATTTATTTATTTCAAGGCACAGTGATTTCAGAATCGTCACAGTGCAACTGGATATTTCTCTTCACAAACTCGCACACTCATATTTGGATCCTTAACTGCAAGGGAAAGACCGCAATATACTTTTTGATTGGGTCGATTGATTTTTTCATTTGGTTTATTTACGGAAACTCTTTAACATCTCACAGGTCATCAGCGTCCCATTCTATTCAGAGCGTGAAACGGCCGACGGCCGATAAATTTTGCTCAGAGGCCTTTTGTTTCAGATTTGAGGTTCTTTATCGTGCCGTAAATGTACGACACGGAACCCACGACTTTTACTTCCCTTCCGAAGGAAGCCATACTTAGGATTTTTACGCCCGAAAAAAATCCATCGGTCCTGGCCGGGATCGAACCCGCGATCTTGGGTTTAGGAGGGAAGTATAGTAACCACTACACCATCAGGACCGACAGGGTCGATTGATGAATTCCTGTTTGAATTGCAGTTACTTGAAAAGAGATTGAAATTGGAAAACTGTCTAATTTCCCATCTTCAGGATCACTATGTAACACTGAACACTTACGTAAAACGTATTAAAATGTTAAAAGCCAACTTTGAGGCAAACTTTTCAGATTTCAAAAAATTAAGGAACAAAATGCTGTTAATTTTAAACCCCTATTATTTTAATTTGAGTCAAGCATCACTTCATCTATACAACAGTAACGTTTAGCCTACTCCTCGCCATCAGAATCACCGTCGTCGTCGCCGTTCAGTAAGTTTATGATAAATGATTCAACCATTTTATCTCTGCCAATGTTCTTTGTTATAATCCTTTCTTGGAGTTTTTCACCATATAAAACACAATTCTTCTAACAAAAATCAACATTTTACGGTGCCTCATGAGGTAATTAATTCTTATCTGCCATTTTAAATCTTATCTTTTGTTCTGTCTTGGCCGGTGGGCTATCAAGGATGATGGCCTTATTCATGGCCATAGCTGAATTTGGAACGAGGTATGGTAGAAATGTCTCAGTAAATCATTTTAAGTATCTCCTTTCATTTCCCCATGGAGCCAGTCTAGATGGTCTAGTGGTGACATATTTCCCTCATATGGGCTGAAACCCATTAGGGTCGATAGAATTTTAGGCACAAAATCTTAAGTAAGAGTTCCTTTGGAAGAGAAGAAAAGACATGTCGTAGATTTATAATGTGTTTGGGCCAATGGCAATCATGTGTCACGGCAAATCAAGGAAATTTATGTGTTTTTTTTTTAATGCCACCGCTATTCATTTGAATTTGTGGAATGCTTACCCCAGCCTTGGGAGAGTGTAATCTACTTCTGATGTTGGGAGTCCTGTAAGGCGCTGATACGTTATCCCAAGAATAACTTTACGAAGGATGGTAGATGATTATTCGGCCGAATGGGCTCAAGGGACTTTATGGCTTAAGTATCCCAGGCATTCACCTTAAGACCTGAGGGGAGAAAAAACCGAAATACATTAATCAGGAAACTGACTCCATTGGGAATCGAACCAATTCACCTCTGAGGAACACAAATGCTACCACTAGATCACGGTGGTGGTAAGGAAACAGGTCCACATTTTGTGTACTTGATTCGCATTCTGCAATTATATTGATGCTATTGTCTTATAAGAATGTACAAATAGAAATATAAAGAAGGAAGTCGGTCTCTCACGGCTTTAAAGGTAATCAAACTCCTTAGGCTACCACTCCTAATTCTCATGTCTGACGTAAAAAATACTCGCCTTTGGTCACTGGGACAGACATGTGCATGCACAAATGACGTAAATTGTAGTGCAGATTTTTCATTTTATCGGTCAAATTTTCCTTCCGATACTGTACACAATGCTGCATTTGAAAGAAAGTTAAAAGCTTGGGTCTGTTCATTTCACAAAGTTAATACTCTTCATCTGGGATCGGCTGAGACTGCAATTGCGATGTTACAGTAAATCAGGCGGAAAGGCGATAGCAGAATGAGCAGTGGAGTCGCGCTACTGCAAACACGCAGGGTCACAGAGGCAATAAAAGGGAACAATAACTTGAATCGCGACAGAATATAAAAACCACGACACAGACACTGTAATACCGCCAGCAGGATATTATTAAACGAAGTCCAAGCTGTGTTGTACATCGATTGACTTAGAACTTGATGTTGTTATGTTTAATGCGATGCTACAATTTCCTTTTCAATCTCTATGGCTAAGACGAGCACGGATATTATATGGGCGTCACCTCGGGGAATTGAGCTAGGTGGACTCCTCCAGGAAAAACGAGGTGTTTCCAGACGAATGATGAATAACTCAAACAACTCTGTTAAAAGTATAAGTATTTATTAAAGGGTTTTCTTATACCGTTGGACGTGGCTCCTTCAAGCAGCAAGGCCTCTCTCCTGTCTCTGAATAAATTCATGAACCTTTTATACAATTGTAATGCCCAAGGAGGGGTAATAATCACGTAGTCTAGACATAAGAGTTATTGTTAAACACTTCCCACCATCATGAAGTCAACAGTCGCAGTTCTAAGAGGTTTATGGTTTTGGTTTGTTAAGCTTAACACTAAACAATACTTCATCAGCATAATAATTCTGTCTATCTATAACATGCACATGTAGAAAAATTTAAGTGATTGGAAAAGAGGGATGTTTTTTGTTTATGCAAGTCTTTCTCTGAGGACCATTTCAGGTCACGTCACCTCTGGGATGCACACTGTAGCAAGGCAAGCCATCCTCAATGTTTATTACGTCTACGTCTTACTATGTTTGGGTTTATACAGTATATTTCACTTACTAGAATATACAGCATGCTCTTACACAATATCATGTTCTTATTATATCTTGCCAATGTTACAATTCCTTATAATACCACGCTTTCGTTACAAAGCCGACTCTTCATTACACACCCGTTCGCTATCTCTACTTCCTGGGAATTTTTCGGCGAACTGCATTATTATGTCCTGTATTATTTCGTATCTTCCATCTCCTATGATTCTCAGAAATCTGTACTTACTATGTCTTTATCCTTTGCTCTGTTAGATAAACAATGAAACTTGAGAGTGGAAATGCTCCATTTAAAAATACGCCGTCAATGTCCGCTCTAAAGTGTTCACAGATGTTAAGGAAAAATGCTCAACCTACCCCTATCTCCTTTTCTACCTGTCTCAACTCCGGGCTTCCCTCGGGACAGTTCGTCATTCTTATACAATACAACCCTTGTATAAAACCAATAAACCCTTCTCCTGTCATAAGGCTTACAGACAGGTAACGCAATTCGGCAAAAGTATGTCTCCACCAGGAATTCTGTTCTACACAAAGCATATCGGAAACATTAATCTTAATACTAATATTAACATACATGAAAATTATTATTCATGGAGCTATAATTTTCGGATTTAACTTCAATGGTAAGAACGGGCTTAATGCTGTAACAAGGTGCATCAAGACCTGAGATGCGATTTGGAAAAACAATTACAGGAAGGAATAAAAATAATATTTTTTTTTCTCTTGCCTTGTACAAAACATTAGAGAAATGGCAAGACTCAGCTGGCTACATGTTTGAGGGGAATTGACAATAAATTATGTATTTTTGAGGACTTGTAGTATAGATATAGCTTCTCTTAAAACTAAGACCTCCGAGAAAGAAAACTTCAAAGCTATTCACAATACTACGAACAAATAGTTTTAGTTTATCCCATTATAATATAAAACGGGATAAACTAATGAGTGTGGCGAGCAATGGGCAAGAACATGATTTCATCTGTAAGATGAACAAGCTTTTATAAAATATAGTGTCGCATCTGAGTTTTACTCATACACTGCATAATCCAAAAGGAGGCTTTGTGTGCAAAATCATACCTTTAATAATATTATTTCAGTTTGAAATAATATTATTTCAATTTTATTACGTTAAGAGTCTTCGATGTACACTGTTAGAAACAGCTGTTTGAAAGGCTGGAGTCGAAATTTCAAATGTGCCCTATTATTGTCATGTCAAAGTGACTCAGTAGGAGTGTCGGGCTGGTGGTGTAGTGGTAATCATATCTTGCCTCCTAAACCCAAGATCGCGGTTTCGATCCCGGTCAGGACTGATTGAATTTTTCGGGCGTAAAAATCCTAAGTGTGCCTTCCTTCGCAAGGGAAGTAAAGCTGTGGGTCCCGTGTCGTACATTTACGGCACGATAAAGAACCTCAAGCCTGAAATAAGAGGCCTCTGAGCAAAATATCGGCCGTTTCACGCTTTGATTTGAATGAGACGCTGATGACCTGAGATGTTAAAGAGTATCAGTAAATAAAACAAATCAAATCAATTAGTAGGAGTGCAATTTTGAGATGTCTCTTTCAACTACGCCATGAAAACGTAATGCCTTCCTTCATGAAGATCCAATTATGCATTAAAAGCTAAGTGATTTACTTATAAATTTAATATATACGTTATTTACTTATCATTTAATATACACGTTGTGTAGAACTTATAATTAATATAGTTATGATATGTATTTATATAATTTCTGTTGCATTACATTATTAAAATACTACTGACTTTTCAATTGTGTTTGCAGGAAAATGAAGTTCTTGAATTGAATCAGGTGGCTATATGAACTTGTTTTTTTTTTTTGTTTTTTTTTTAATAGATATGTTTGAGCATTTAAATATTCTAAATACAAACTTGCAGCGAAAAATGCAGGACATATTTTATTTAGTGCCGAAAATACATTCATTACGCAATTAGCATTCTGGGAAGAGCAACTGAAAATTGCAGATTTATATTCCTCCCCGTGTTTAAGTTCAGTTTTTGCTATAAATTCTGTTCTTGCAGATAAATACATAACTGTCATAAAAGAACTATTTGTCGCTTTCAGATTCAATTTTGAATCTAAAAGCAATTTACCAAAAAATTCAATTTTTTGGCAAACTTTAAATTTTTCCATGCAGCGAGAATTTACAATAGCTAAAATGGAACTACTTGCTTTATAGAATTCCACGGCTATATAATGTACAAGAAAGAAACTTGGACGTTGTTTATATTTTTCTATTATAAATTTTCCAGGTACGTTTGTTTGCATCAAAGTTAATGACAATATTTGGTTCCATATGCATTTACGAGTAAATCTTTTAAAAAAATTAACTACGTTGAAACGAGTATCATAACAGCATAAGTGACAACGAGGCGGTTTATCTTCTGAAACTTTGAACCATTTTTTTCCAAACAAATATTGAGGACTAGTTAAAAGCAAATCATGTTACGGAAGAATTCTAGAAACATAAGCTGGATTGAAAAAAAGCATGTAAGGAAAATTCAAGTTTTGTTTGCCTTTGTGTTATTTTCGTAAACCATGTACAGCATTGCAACCTCCTAATTCGCAATTAGAACAAGGTAATAACCGGAGAATTGCTAAACATAAGGGCCAGATATATAAACAGTTAACTTGGGTTTAGGGTATAAAATAACCATCATTTATACTTAACTTGGAAATTTTGGTTGTGTAAACACTAAAATGGAAATTGTGGTTGTATAAATACTAATTAAAATTATTTAGTTCTAACTTCAAATTAAATCTAACCCGCGAACTTTCACATGTTAAAGCACTAACTAGAGTTTAGTTATTGTCAATTAAAACATTTCTCAGGGTACAGAAGCATAACAACTTCATTTAAAAAAATGGTTAGTTGCGTTTATTTTAATTTCGTATAGATAAAAGTTCTTCAGTGTTTCACTTTTCATTTCCGCGTAATGATAACGGACAGAGTTGCGTTCAATTGTAGGTTATGTTAGGTTACCCTTACAGGAGATATATTGCACTGATTTCTGACATCTCATCCGAAGATGAATTTCACCGTGCTCCTCATTATTTCATAAGAGAAATAATCCGTTCCTAGACCTGAATGACAAAAAATTCAAAATGCGATTTCGCTTAGCAAAAGATGTCGAAGAACTGGAACAGATGTTACGACCGCGATTGGAATCACAAGCTAAGCGAAATCTTGCTTTGAATTCGATGTTCATGATACTATTAACTTTAAGGTTCTATGCGATAGAGAGCTTCCAAATTGGAGGTATATTAAGAGTGGAGAAAAGAACAACCAGTAGAACCTTCCATAGTTACTAGAACAATAGAGTTCTGGCACCTCTGTTTATTATAGTGCCAACCAAAGAGGGTGATGTAAAGAAATTAACGCCAGTCTTCTGTAACATTCTCAACTTTCCTGGAGTTTTAGGTGCACATACATACACATTATATCGCCTAGGGGTTATAATGCAGAAGTCTTTAGGACAGAATTATCATATTCTTTGGCAACTTTCCTCCATGTACGTTCTTTATCATTATTTGAGATCAAATATATATATATATATATATATATATATATATATATTTCAATTCCCTGATAGTTTAGCACAAGTTCATTAATAATATTCTTCTCGTTTGCTAAAAGTTGCCGATCGCATTCGCTTTGACTTTTCCTTATCCATGTTTCAAGATATATTAAGGGTTAAAAAATTCACATGTCTAGGAGGCGGGAAAACTAAATAATTATTGCTTTTCTTAGGTTGAACAGTTGAACATCACTCGCTCTAAACAAGAATTTCCATTTTATTTAGCAATGTTGCAAAAGGTTTGAGGGTGAAAATCTTAAGTGTGGCTTCCTTCGGAATACAAGAAAAGGTGTGGGTTCCGTGTCCTAGATTTACGGCACGAAAAAGAACTTGAAGCCTGAAATGAAAGGCATCTGAGCCAAATTTATTGGCCATTTCACCACTGAATTGAATGCGACGCTGATGGCCTGAGGTGTTAAACAGCGTCCTTAAATAAATATAATCGGATATTGCAAACTCGAGGTTACAGTCTGGGGTTATTTTTATGCAACAGAAATGACGACTAACCTCTAGTTAAACTAGTCCTAATAGTGCATAAATGCCTGAGTGAGTTGAAGGTGATTTAATGTGACCTAGCATTATATATGCGAAAGTTCTATGCTTGTATGAAGATGAATTTATAACCACAGCATAGAAACCAACTCTAGCTCAACACGAAAAAAAGTTCTTCGCTTGTGGAAAAATATAAGTAAAGAAAAAGCTTTGCCTGTTTTCAAGTTTCCAAGTAGATAAAATTGTGGCAATACTGCTTAAAGTATGTTCGTAGCATTTTCACAGCCTCTTTTATACATATGAGAATATTTATGCATCTAGCTGTATTATGTATTTCGTGCTACAGTAGGTACACACAAATTTAATTACAAAGCAAACTATTTTATTGCATTGAACGCTTGTGCAGTTTAACGTTCATACAAATGTATTGCCATTCCCAATGATATGGAATTCCAGTAGGTTGAGAATAGCTTATACCGCCACCATATTATCTCAGAGGAAACTAGGCCTTTGGAATACTCTGTAAATTCATACGCGCCAAGCCGCCACTGTTAAGTTTACCAGCCCTTGCTCTTCCCTCCTTGCTGTTCACGCCCTACTCCACACACGGAGAGCGGCTGCTTTGAAATACAGCTGGTTGCCATTAGTCACGGGTAGCCCATCCTACTAGACAAAGAGCGCTTTGAACTGAGAGAGAAGCGTAAAAAAAAAATACTACTTGTGACTAATCCAAGGCAACTGAGGGCATCGATTCAAGGTCGTCTGGTCTTCACAAAATTTCAAACACATAGTTAGAATTCATTCCGTAAGATAGCAGCAATGTTGCCTTTGTATAATAATTCAATCTCTCGATGGTAGATGACAGAAGAAACACTTCCGTCAAGCCCCCATGCCCACAGATAACCCTCTCGTGGAAATTTTCCATTCTGCCAACACACACTTTTGTGGTTATTCCGCGAGATAGCAGCAATGTTGCTGCTCTGTAGTATTTTAATCTTTCGATGGTAGATGGCTCTAATACAAATTACGTACATGCTAAATGGAGTGAAAAGTATTATATTTCTTTTTCGTTTTCCTGCAATTGTATTTGCTACCGATTAGAACCGATAGTATAATCTTATTGATTACTATCATATCGAATGTTATTGAAACGAAGTTTTGTTTATGTGGCTATGGTAGCGCTACCTGGCCTTGGAAATATAACTGAATTTTAAACCAGCTGCATATATACCATAGATAACCCTCTAATCTACTGCGTGCAATAGCGGGAGGCGGGAGCATACGTAACAGCACTTTAGAGCAGCGCGAATTTCAATTATATAAGCGAATAATGTTTATGATAATTAATTATCCCTCCAAGAGCTAGACTATGATCGATATTTCCCAATTTTTAACTTAAGAGCAGAGAATTAAATTAGGCGTCCTTGCACATTTATAGCTTGAAAGCTACTGCCAGTATGTTTTAAATATATTTTCAAATATATAATAGGAAGCCCTTGCTGTGTAGGAATGACATAATCGTCATCATTTGTTATTTTCTCGTTGAGTTATTTCCGAATTTATTATTATTTTAACTACTGAATAGTTAATAACATCCAGAGAGCAACGTTGTACAAGTAGAACGAATTGTCTTAAGTTACTGAATTAAACTTGACAACTTTTATAAAATTACTCTATGCGGCAATATATAAAAAATGTTATATCTATTTCACTGAAAATGAAAGTGCCATCATCGATGTGCACGATTTAGGCCTAAGATATGTTTAAGGATTTTTTTTTAATTGATTCGTTTTATTTAAGGACGCTCTTTAACATCTCAGGTCATCAGCGTCCTATTCAATTCCGGGCATGAACGGCCGACAAATTTTGCTCAGAGGTCTCTTCTTTCAGGCTTGAGGTTCTTTTTCGTGCCGTAAATGTACGATCTGGGACCCACGGCTTTACTTCTCTTCCGAAGGAAGCCATACTTAGCATACTTAGCATTTTTACGCCCGAAAAAAGCCATCGATCCTGGCCGGGTTGGAACCCGCGACTTTGGGTTTAGAAGGCAAGTATGATTACCAGTACACCACCAGGACCGACTCTGTTTAAGGGTCATGGATTATATGAGCCAATGAAAATATGAAAATAACGTTAATAAACTTTAAGCTTTAAACTTTAAAATGAAACAGTAACCTAAATAATTTAAATATATGTTCTTGACAAAAATACTATTTCAGAAAAATCTTAAGGACATGAAACTTCGCATATGTATATATTTATGTAGAACTAATTTATGATTTGTTAATAAAAGTGCTTAAAGTCATATTATAATTAGGAAACATCCTGCTGAATGCTTATTTATTTTTATTTTATTTAATAACTAAATTAAAATAAATTTAAAACATATAAAATAATAGTGCCTTTACAAATGGAAAAAAAGCAACAATCATTTCTATGATATTTGAAAATGGTAAGAAACATAAAGATTGACGCAGATATTTCACTGGGTGCTATGTTCTCATATAAATGCTAAACTTATCGTAACCCATTTCATAAAAATAACCCCAACATTCCTCGAACATAATTTTAAAAAAGACACATATGGAATCATGGTGGGGAAATTTGGTTAATTTATACAACTGTTAATATTATATAATTTATACATATACATCAATAAACAATGATTTACATAAGCTATAATTTATTTTAACATTATAACATATTTAAAAGCATATTGGAAATTTGGCAGAATGCAAATGAAACGCATACATTATTGTTTAATTAATTTCAATGGGCTTATTCTGTCTGGGCTTAATATTATTTGTAATAAGTTGCATATTAAGTATAAATAGCCTGTAGCACAGAATCCAGTGACATTATCAGATTCCAAAATATTAAAACCGTTGCCTGTTTGAACTAGTATAATTTGTTATTAATAAATGATAAGCCAGTTAGATTAGAGCAACGTTATATTGCATGTATTAATTACACAAGCGCATAAAACATTAAACGTATTGTAAAAATAGATAATGTTTGAAATACGACACTTTATCCACAGGTTAGATTACCCATGATGCACTAAGAAACAATATTAGATCCGAAAGAAAACATTTGGCTGTATGGCTGTACCATAGGGACTGTACAGATGGATGTATTTTTTAGTGGGGCGAAAGAGCAAAAGATGCGCAGTGGCTTCTGATCGAGTTCATTTTCTGTTTATATATTTTTGTAGGGGAATCAGGTTAGTATCTTTCTTACTTCCATACTGAATACGTCCTAGAGACGGTTTAACAAGTGCGTCATTAAGTACAGTACTGGGATAATTTTTGCAATGCCTCCTCTGTTTAGTAAGTTGAGTGGTAAAGTTTTGCTTTCCCAAACTCGTGAAGTGGTTAGCAATGTTTACCAGCTCATGAAAATGTAAACTGAATTAGAAAATGCCATAAATATAAGAGCGGTTCAAAATAAGGTGGCACAAGCAACTGGTGTCTCCTCACGAAGCGTAACCGCATAGTTAAAGACTGAATGTCATCGAAAGCTGACGGTCCTGGTGGTGTAGTGGTAACCATATTTGCCTTCTAACCCAAGATTGCGGGTTCAAACCGGGTTTCGGGCGTAAAAATTTTAAGTAGGGCTTCTTTCGGAAGGGAAGTAAAGTCGTGGGTGCCGTGTCGTACATTTACGGCATGTAAAACGACCTCATGCCTAAGAGAAGAAGCCTCTGGGAAAAGTTTATCGGTCGCTTCACGCCCTGAATTGAATGGGACGCTGATGACCTCAGATGTTAAAGAGCGTCCGTAAATAAACCAAATCAACAATTCATCCAAAGCTACCTTGTACGAATTTAATGAGTCCGTGGTTCCCAGGATAATAAATGATTTTTTACATCAGTGAAAAATGTAGACCAACGCTAAACAAACTCCACGAAAGGCTAAACAAATCCATTGGTTTCGATGGCAGTATTTCAACATTATGGAAAATTATTTTGGCTCTGGGTCCCCGTTTAAAAAAAAAAAAAAAAAAAAAAAAAAGGAAGGAAGGAAGGAAGGAAGGAAGGAAGAAAGAAAGAAAGAAAAGAAAAGGCGGATATTAGTAGAGCAGAGAAGCATCCGGGAGAAAAGGATCGCTTACTTGAGAGCCTTTAAGAAATATACAGAAGAAGGTTACTCCACCATCTTCATGGATGAAACCTATGTTCGTAGTTCACATACAACCCCATCGGCTTGGAATGATGATTCTATGGAGTGACTCAGCTCCCGTGTCAAAAGGGCAAAGGCCGATTGTGCTATATGCAGGAAATGAAAATGGTTTTGTTGAAAATGCATAGCTACGCTTCAGGTTCACCAGAAAAGTGGAGATTATCATGACGGTATGAATTATGGAAATTATGAGAAATGATAAGAAAGCGGTTTATTTCGAACCTTCCTCCTTACAGTGTCCTTGTAATCGACAATGCACATACCAAATATGATTAATCCTTCTCCAAATTTCAATATTCGTAAACGTGAAATGATATCCTGGCTTACTAACCGTATGAACGAAAAACATTCAAGAATTTGGTAATTTAAACAGTTAAATAAAACCAGAGCTATAAACAGGTTAAATTCAAAGACATTAAATACAAACGTGATACAATTTTGGAAAAGAAAAATCGTGCAGTCATGCGTTTTCCACCCTAACACCTCATAGAGCGAATATGGGGCATAGCGAAAACCTCATTGCAGAACACAATGTCACGTTTCACATGGAGGATGTTATAAAATTACTAGATGAAAAAATTGCTTCAATTACGAAAGAAGATTGGGAAGGCTACTGTAAAAAGGTGAAGCGATCAGAAAAACAACATTCTGAAAAAAGGCCTTTTAGATGAAGGTTTGGAATTACCGATTCATTTAGTTGAAGACAGTGAAACAAATTCAGCAAGTGATACGAAACTTTCGATTGGCATAGTTTCCTTGCAAGTGTTGATTCATCACAGGTGAGTACACAATTGTTTGCACAGATGTACCACTCTTATCTTTCTCACTTGCATATCAACAGTAACTTATTTGTTTCATTCATGAAGTTGAGATGTTACCCCCACCACCAATTTCCTAGAAGTGTCGCGCGCAGATCGGTACAAGGCCATTCGCCACCTGAATTAAATTCTTCTATACTTTTACTTTCGTATAGCAACCAGATAAGGTTGTCGATCCTGGTGGTTTAGAGGTAACCATATTTGCCTTCTAAACCCAGGATCGCGGGTTCAGTACCGGCCAGGACCGATGGATTTTTTCGGTTTAAAAATTCTAAGTATGGCTTCCTTCGGAAGGGAAGTAAAGCTGGGGGTTCCGTGTCGTAAATTTACGGCACGAAAAACAGCCTCAAGCCTGAAAGAGGAGGCCTCTGAGCAAAATTTATCGGCAGTTTCACACTCTGAATTGAATGGGATGCTGATGACCTGAGATGTTAAAAAAAAAAAATTAAAAAAGTTAGATTAGAGCAACAGCACATGTATTTCACATTTGTTAATAAAACAAGCATATTACGCGCTTACAACGTGCTTATAACCGTATGAAACATTAACAATATTAAATCCGATTGAAACAATCGAATGAAAAAATTCCATTGTACTTGCAACCATTTATTAACCAATAGTAAGAAACATTCGATAAGCACATCACTATAATATACATAAAGTTTCTATCAGCTGTTAAAAACTGTAAAACGCCTGCATCTAATGGAGCAGTTCAGCAGCAAAGGTTCCCATGCAGCAAAGCAGGCATTCTTCTTCCTCTGCTGGCAGCTGACAGTTCCTTTGATTCTTGAAAAAATTTGCTTTTAGGAAAAGTTTGCAATTGTGGTCTACTTCACATCCTTCCAAGGCTTTGGAATGAAGTGAAGTGCACCCGGGATTGAGATATTAAATGATGAAGGATCCTTTTCAGAATCCTCAGGCACAACATTTTCTGCACTAGGCTCCTTCTAAAAAGTGATTTAAAAGCATGTACCATAAATCCATAGGCTGCAACTAACTTGTACAGTTATCAAGCAGAAAATCTAACTGTATGTTTGTTAAGTAAATATCAATGGGATGTGTAGCACAATGGTCAATGAAAGGAAGGGCCTTCCGTCCACATACATCAATTTTTGCATACAGAGCAGCCAACTGCTGTCAAAAAAGATTTGAGGTCATCCAAGCTTTATAGTTTACATTGTGAACAGTTGGTCATGATTTCACGTTGCTTCACATTCTGAACAACCAGAATTTTACGACTTTTCTATTACAAAGGTTCAGAGCTTCTCAAATCCATCAGCATTGACTCCCAATGCTGCCATCACCGTAAGCGTAATTTTCCTGTCTCCTACCATGAATTTTATCGCTTTTGTATGCCAAAGTTTTTGCTGGGCAACACACTAAAGAATAGCCCAGTTTCATCTAAGTTGAAAATGTCATTGGATTTATATTTGCTAGCCAGTTCTTGTAATCTTTCATTTATTCATTGATCCACAGTTAAGTCACTAACAGCATTTGATTTGCCGCAAACAGTTTTTTTTTTTTTTTTTTTTTTTTTTTTTTTTTAACGTTGTATTGCATATTTTCCTGAATCGGTTGATTCAGCCATTGGATACACTGAAATTTTCAATGTGAAGAATGGTAGGCACTTCATCCTTAATAAACGCTCTA
This sequence comes from Metallyticus violacea, assembly GCA_030762175.1. Lineage (NCBI taxonomy): Eukaryota > Metazoa > Arthropoda > Insecta > Mantodea > Metallyticidae > Metallyticus > Metallyticus violacea. Next base: position 286,039,514 of record CM060846.1, on the reverse strand, counting down.
TTCATAAGCATTTTAAAGCATAGCATAAAACTGAAGTAGAGACAACTAATAAAACATTTTCAAATTTTCGGGAACTAAATGATTGGAAAGTTATGATTAAACAAACTAGCGATTTCCTGCAGAAAGTGATAATGTTATTAGTATCAATAAAATAACACATTACTTCTTTGCGTATCATTACATTGCAACAGGAAATAATGTGCGTCACATAAAAATGCAGTTAAAAAAAAAACAACAACTAAATGCTTTCTGTGCAGCAAGAATGAAAGTGGCAGAATTTGCAGACGCACTTGTGATGTTCAGTTTACAGAAACTCATATTTGCTTATTTAGTAATTTAAGTAAATTACTTATGTCATTTATTTTTAACAAGTGCTGAGGGGAATACATCGTTTCACAAAAACCATTCGATTATGTTTTTGGTGTAAGAAACGGTTTATCTGGCTCGTTAGTAGAGAGGTTGTATCTCCCAACAAAAAAGCACCTGCTATGGAGAAAGCGTTCGGTGTCAATTCATACAGCGTTCAACATGAGAACAATGTCATTAGTGTTGAATATTTTTTATATGTGCAGACAAACAAATGTTTGCAGTATTTATGTTATAAACAATATTTTATGTTACAAAGAAGGTGCAGTATCAAAGGGAACACCTTTAAAAATGTTGTTTTTTTTATATAGTGTTTAACGCCCGTTTTTATTGGTGAGGCACCACAGGCGGTTGGCACTGATGATACATGACATGAAATTATATATTGGGAAAGGATATTTTTTATAAGGAAGGAAGCGTTCCAGGCCTAAGTTTAGGGTTCCTCCCCGGCATTTACCAATTATGAGGACTGAGGAAAACCGGGAAAAAAACTCAAGTCAGGGAGGACAGTCCTGGCGGGATTCGAGCCTCCAGACCTGCCGCTCACGAGTCCGTGCCTTAACGACCGCGGCCACCGTGGCGGTCTTTGAAATGGTGCTTTTTTCTCTTCAACATGATGTCCAAGGGGAAATGTTGAAAAACTTAGTAGTGAGGAACCCATAGAATGGGTAGTTATGATTTCCATTTAGTGACCCTTATGACCATAGTTAAACTAAATTCGGAATTTCCTGTGACATTTTTAATTTGATAAAAATAATGTTTGAAACTTTTAATTGTATCAAACAGATGTAGGCCATGAAATAAAGATTTTACGAGTGATATATAAGTGCTTCTATGGAGCACGAGTTAAAGGCAAAGGCAGCCAGATAAAAGGATATTTTGTATTTGGCACATAGACAGGAGGTGGTGGAAAAAAAAAAACCCCTAAATTTGAAAATATTATTGGAATGTAAACAAGTATAAAATTACATATGTTTTTAGACCCTACTCATAAAGAATGATGAAATGACCGTTTATACAATGGCCAATAATTTTCTGGTATTCATTAATCAAGATAACGAAATTATATTATTTGCTAGTTATTTTGAAACATGTTACATAAAAAAGCATACCTGGTTTTAGAAAGGCATGTGATCGAACACAAATATACATTTAGAGAGAATGCATCGTATTCTTAAACACGTTTATTTAAATGGGAAAAAGGGTTAAATTACTAGATAAGCTTTGCATGCCCTTACAAAATTGTCTGCAGGAAGATTATATAACAAATAAGTTTTCATTCAAAAGGGAAAACTTACATGCAGGTTAACTAACCTGAGATATGTGATGAATTCAGGGGGTGGAGCGCAATCCCCTTTGAAAATTAAAGTAGTCCCGACAATTTAAAATCTGTTTGTAAATGCATATAATATTTACAATTAAAAGTAAAAATTATGAATGCATTTACAATATCGTCTATTTTGATAACTGGTAAATTGTAATGTATAATAAAATTCAATTTAAAACTCAACAATGGGCATGTGTAGAGCAGTAGGACTGGTTCCATTGTAGTAACGAATTTCAACTTCTTAAAGTTGTAACTATTTTAAAGATTAATCAGTTAACATTTTACTGTGGAAGATTGATGTGCTTATACGGTCTTATCGAAAGAAGTGTTACCGAAATACAATGTCTAAACAACAAACATTTTTCTCTTTCTCTTGTGAAAAAAGATAGCTTATTTCAGAAGATTCGTCTATTGAAAGAAATGCTGGTGGCAGTGGATTATTTAGTAATTAATCAGTTACTATTCCTAAATCTTCGAATGAAAAATGTATTACTTATGACCCATCCTTAAGTCGTCATCCTGAACAAAGTGTAAAATGTGTTGAACGCGAGATTAATTACCAGCGAAAATGGGAGTATAGGTACCATTGGATGTACTTTGACCGAGTTGGTGCTATTTGCTATTATGTGAAAGCATTTAAAAGATTATACAAATAACTGGCAGAGTGTTCATTCTGTATCTATCACTAAATTTGGAAAAGCTATCGAAAGCAAGCGAAAACTAGAAAAAAACATGCAAAAGACGTTGCATTAGAAAATTATAGGTTACATGGACTAAATGCTGCAGTTCATGTGCAGATAATTTAACAAAATGAAACTATAAAAGCGTTGAATCGGCTAGCTGCGTCTTCTTTAATTCGAAGCGTGTATTGTTTTAATAAGGGACAGATCCTCCACACAACGAAATAAAAACCTCTAATTCGTAACATAGTACTAAAATTATTAACCATGAAAATGGGTTAAATTTCAGAGTGAAAGGTGCACATATGTTAGCAAATATACTGCTTTAGAATTATTAAATTGTATTGTTGCGGTTCTAGACAATCAAGATGAAACAATTCTCCATCAGAGTGAAGACCGCCACGGGTGGCCGAGGTCGTTAAGGCACGGACTCGTGAGCGGGAGGTCTGCGGTTCGAATCCCGCCAGGACCGTCCTCCCTGACTGGGGTTTTTTCCACGTTTTCCTCAGTCTTCATAACTGGCAAATGCCGGGGAGGTACCTAAACTTAGGCCTGGAACGCTTCCTTCCTTAAAAAAAAAAAAATATCCTTTCCCAATTTATCATTTCATCTCATGTATCATCAGTGTCCACCGCCTGTGGTGCCTCAGTAGTAAAAACGGGCGTTAAACACTACTCAAAAAAAAAAAAAAAAAATCAGAGTGAAATTTCTTTTCTAGGTCTTTATGTTGCGCCATCTTCCTCTTATGAAGTGAAGGAAAGCTTTTTACTAGTGAACTAAAAAATCAAAACTCTCTTATGACAAATTAGTAACATACTCTTTCGTTGGTGCTGCTAATTTTAATGGTTCTGTCCCTGGGGTCCACGCTCGGTTATCAGAAAAAAAGGGGACAAGAATTGCCATATATTCACTGCAGAGTATATATTTTGTCATTTGCTGTTACCAACTATAGGGCTAAACACCCTGCAATAAAATACAAATTACATATTGATAAGAACATTTATAAATATTTTCATGTTTCTCTTAAACGAGAAAATATATTGCATGAAATTCAGTGTGCTCAAGAACGACCTGTTTTAACCCTTTTTAATGGATTTATTTATGGACGCTCCTTCACATCTCAGGTCATCAGCATCCCATTCAACTCAGGGCGTGAAACGGCCGACAAATTTTGCTCAGAGGCCTCTCTTTCAGGCTTGAGGTTCTTTTTCGTGCCGTACCATACTTAGGATTTTTACGCCCGAAAAAATCCATCGGTCCTGGCCGGGTTCGAACCCGCGATCTTGGGTATAGGAGGCCAGTGTTTTAGCCCGTAACCAACATGGTGCATTTTTTGTAGCACAATTGGTATAGTGGGGTCGAGTGGATCCCATTTCTTTTATCAAAATTATAAAGGATGAGGATGGTAAATCACAATTAACTAAACATAAATTTAATATTTAGTCATACTTGAAATTAATCAGGCAACAATTACACTGTAAGCCGCTGTATGCACAGAAATCTTTTTTTTTTTTTTTTAATGTGATTTTCAAATACCGACATGCAGTCGTTAAAAGATTTAGTAATTTTAAATGAATTGCATCATTTACTCTGGGAACAAACTTTAAAACAGCAAATACAAGAATAACAGTAACTAATAAACTTGTTTAAAACTTATTTATAATAACTGGAGAGAACTGCAGTAGGTGTTTATAAATAATCCTCACACATAGTTATTGCGCATTCACTACATATTGATGTTCTGCAAGTTACACAACATACTTTTGTTCTAGGGCACTTTGCACATCCTATAACCCGTTTTGCTATATCTCTTAATAGTTTGGAAATTTCATATTTGAGTATCATGGCAATGTTTTGTCTTTACTCTCGTGAGATGTGTTAAAAGCTCACCCTTCTCTGGAGATGTGGTTCAATTAGGTGCCATATCAGGAATTTGGTGAACTCAAAACGTGGTATCTGGTGGTTTCTGATAATGTATTTCAAATGCATTTACTCTAAATGTTCATAATTGTGTAGTAAGCGCAAAGGTCACCTTCTGCAGCGCCTTATTCGAGTACGGAGTGTATTTTTCATCAAGTGCATTTATGCGTCCTTTTGCGGCATTGTAACATTCAATTACCTGATGCTTCTTTGTTTCCTCGTTCATTGAAACACTGTAGTGCATAGACAACACTAGAAGCACTGCCTTGCTTGGTTTTGGGACGTTATGTCAAATTGTCCCCGAACCCAAACAGTGAGGAATCAGCAGGTTTCCTGGCTTTGGATGGTAAAAACTCTTAATTTCTTTTTGACGTGCCCACATAAGTGAGGGCCCTCTTCCTTGGTTCACCGAAAAGTTCGATGGAAGAAAACCATTTATCAGCGGTAACATTCCCATTAGTTCTTTCAATCGATTTCACAAATAGCAGAACGACTTGGAATGACTTTGTTAGTTGCTGTTTGTTCTTCCTCAGTTAAAATAAATCCATCACTACCCCTGACACAATAAATGTAACCATCAAGGAGATAGTGCGTCTTAGCATCGTTGATGGCCAACATTTTAATGCCATATTTTCTTGGTTTCAATGGCATATGCGTTCGAAACTTGCATCTGCCACGGAAACCAACAAGCATCTCATAAACACAAGCTTGCTTACTAAGAAAATAATTTGATTTGCAGTTTTTCAGGAAAAATTCAAATATATGTGAGATTGCTGCGATTGGGTTTGTAACCTTCCTTTCTTGTCTGGTGTTAGCATCATCAAACCTCAGTGCTATGAGAATAATAATAATAATAATAAAAAACCATTTCATGGACACACAAATCTCTCTTCCAGCCCTATCAGTTGCGAAAATTGAATTTAGATCACTGGACTTTAGAAAAATAAGCCAGCCCAACATGCCTTCAGCTCTGTTATATATGTATGTGCTGCTTCATATCTGTTATCTCATAGCCTTTGTCTGTCTGATTTGCTGTAGCTTTTCGTAAATCTAGGGCACGAATTGGAACATTCGTGGATTTAGCATGGAGCTCCACTTGAATCTGTTATTTCCGTAATAGTTTTGTGCAACTGATGGTTTCCCATTGCCTTGGCCTGTACCTTCTCTTCACCATTCACATTAACCATCACTACTTCTTCTTCTTCATTCCCATTTTGTAATTCTTTTCTAGCTCCGAATCACTATCATGAACACTTTTAAAGTTCGGGTGCAGACCTGAATCATCGATGTGACTAAAGTCACTCTCTACCTCATTTACCATCGATAACACCCATTCTTCATATTCCAGGTCACCAGCTTCCACGCGTTTGCGTGAGGGTGTATTTTCCTGCTGAAACATCGCAATGCGTTCCGTTTTCAGTATGGTGAGGTCATCCTGACCTCGCAAAGGGGAAATATTTTTATTTCCTGCAACACAACCTCATCACTCAACAACTGAAAGTATACCGCCTGAAAGGCACTGAGAACCGCAGTGTCACATTGCGGTAAAATGTGATTTACATTGTAAACAAAGTTCACTGGGGTCCTCCTGACCCCTGCATACCAGTTACGGGTTAAAAATACCCGCAGCTGTTGACAGTCGCTGGTTGAGTACCTATCGCACAGTTTACGATAAATTTCTGTAGCTAGTCCATTATTATGGCATATGAACATTTACACACGAACGGTGCGGATTTAGCAAGTTTGGTACGGAGGATCTTGTTAAAAACGAATTAAGATTTCATTAAAGATTTAGTAATTCTGCGCGAAAGATTAAATGCAGTCTCAAATTTAAGTAACATTTTACAACTCCGTGTACATGTTTCTGGAACTATGGATATTTAAGTAACATCGCCCGCCTTTACGATGACATAGTGGGGAAAATGAAACAGTAAGTTAAATTTAAAAACTAGGACGCAACAGAAGTTGAAAGTGGGAACTTCAAGGAAGGAAAATAAATAAAAATTATGATAAATATAAGGTAATGTGTGAAAAACGTGACCAATGAAATAGGGCAAAGATTCAATAGCAAGGCTGTGAAAACGACAGAACTAAATGCATATTTTGACAGTTTTAAAACATTTCAAGGGTTTGTTGAAAACGAGATTGATGTTCGCACTTGAAAAACGACGAAGCTGTTACTGCAGACTTGCGTCCTTTTAAGAGAGATGCTCATAATAAATCATATTTATCTTCTAATGCTCTTTCTTTTATCTTATGGGCCGATATCGGCTATGAAGCTATAAAGCACTCGCTGAATGTGTGTTAGTGTATCCCATTTTCCACTGCCTTTTAGAAAGGCCATTCAGCGCCATGGATAGGGTTATGATAATATTAAGAAATAGGATACGTCAGGATTCGCTTCATGCTTATGTGAAGGTGTCAACACGAGGAACCCACAGAAAGTGATGATGACACCCCAGATATGTTGTAAAAAGTCCTCGACGCCTTAGTTTGCTGTAATTGTAAATTATTTATTCATAATTTCATTCTTAAAGATAAAAGTATACCTAAATACATTTTATTTAATTACCTATCCTAGTTAAAGGAAAGTTAAAAAATATTAGTGTCTGTGTTATTTTTTTATTACTATTACCAAAATTTGAAGCCTATGACACGTCTCTCCCCGGAGGAAAGATGAAACCCTTATTGCTGAACTTGTCTCAGCAACACGATGCTAGCTTGAGCGTGGCTCTATGTAGTTGAAGAGTGCATGCTCCTCCAACACTTTCCCTATATCTCTACTGCGCATCTAAATGCTCATACCTACTTGAATAGATACAGTAACCAAGACAAATATGAGAGTGGGAATAAAGTAGAATATGAAGATAGTTTACAATAAACAACATGACGTTCAAGATTCCCTTGAATTCTTATTATATAAAAATGCACTTCAAGGGACAAGCTAATCTTTAGCTGAACGGAACTACGCTGACCTCCGCAACCCTGAAACCTCACTCACATTAACTAATTGGAAAATGAAAGCTAACATTAACCCATTAACTATCATGATTCTCATTTGGGGATTTGTTATATTTTGCAATTTTTGTAATAATGTTGACAACAATCGCTACTCTTTGGCAGTGTTATCTAGACCTTCCTGAAGAGCTCGTGCATAAATCGTTGGTTAGTTGTTGAGTGAGCTGTGCGGGATAATTTGAGAGAGGAAGGAACGATTTTGAGATTTGTAGGATATTACCATTTTCAAAATACGGTAAGTCATATTATTATGTAAACAATTTTTAGTTCCTCTTGACTGACGTGTTTTCTCATAGGTTTAGAAGATGTTTATTGAACATTTACTCTCAAGGCTTATTTTATTTTCCCACGAGGGCCACATGAATTTCAGTCCCCATTTGGGACTCATGGTAGACTCCACTTAAACCACTTTTCGTTTCTCTTTTCTCCTCAGGTATGAGTTGCTATAAAACACCTTCCGTAAGGGAAAAGGAAGAAATGATACATGATCTTCAAATCATTTAATCTTCTTCTGATGAAAGTGAAGTGAATGGGAGCATTGGCATCGTCGAACTAGCTCCAGATCGCGTAGATGAGGTGTCTGACTGTGAGGATATCGACGAAAATATATAGGAAGATACTCCTTGAGCTGATGTGCCAGGTACCTGGAGGTTCATATTAAGGAAGAAAGGGAGGACCGCAACAAACGTGCAGGCCATCGTGAAGAAAATGAAGACTAATATCACTTTCAATTGGACAATGAAGAATGTAGCCTACTGTAAATCTTACTCTGATCTAACAGAAATTGAACGGCGTAAATCCAATCTGAAAGCAGCACTAAAGGAAAAGTCAGCATTTGAGTGCTTTGAAGATTATTTTGATGAAAAAGTACTGAACTTGATTGTCAGTGAAAGTGTTCGATATGCTACACAGAAGAATAATCACAGCTTGAGTTATCGAGTGAATGCATAAAGAAGTTCTTAGGTATACTGCTCTTCACTGGATATCATGCTCTGCCACAGGAACAGTTAAACCTGGAATGAAGCAGAAGACTTTGATATAAGGCGCGTAGGAGCCGCAACAGGTACCTGGAAATCAAGTGCCGTCTTCACTTCAATGATAACGCACTCCCGAATACAATCCCAGCTGATTAAAGGGATAAACGTTTCAAAATTCGTCCCTTGATGAAATTGCTGAATAAGAATTTTGTGAAATTCCAGTTTTTTTTCTGATAGCCTGAGCATTGATCAACTAATGGTTTGATATTATGGACATTTTCTGAAACAATTCACTTGCGGGAAACCAGTCAGATTTGGATTCAAACAGTGGGCCATGTGTTGTTCCCGAAGCTGTTATTTTTATCGCATATCAGTCTGTGAAGGAAAACCGAAGAATTCACATGACGTTTCAATTTTTTAAATTTGGCGGTTTAGCGGTACTGAATATGATTTCTGTGCTACAATCTCCTGAACTTCAAAAAAACCTATTTTGACAACTTTTTTACGAGTTTCCTGATGAAAAATATCAGAAATGAGAGTGAGACTATGGGAACCGCTCGAATGAACCGAATAAATAATTGCCCCTTAGAAAGTGAGAACAGCATGAAAAAGAAACAAAGAGAAACTTTGACTACCGATTTGACAGCAATACGAAGTCATGGCAGTAATGTGGAAAGGTAACAGTTGTGTAAAACTTAATGTCAAACCAAGAGACAGTACATCCAGTAATCCAGGTAAAGTGATGGAGCAAAGCTGACAATAAAAAAGTACAAGTTCCACAACCAAGAATAATAGAATACAAGAAAATGGGGGGGGGGGGGGTGGATAAAATATTTCCATGTGCGGCTGCGAGGTAAATATTGCGATCGATTAGAGGCATCTAAGAGCCAGAGTAAACCAGCACATCCAGTAAGGCAAGCATGCGAAGAATGTTTAGATCCACAAGTTGCAAACCTAAGCACGTGCCTTCGTTTACAGATACGTAAAGCAGTAGTCATTAAGTCAGGTTTTTACATATCTTACCATGGCATTATTTCAATCCACAAGGTCAACAATCCTGCATTCAAATTATTCCACGAAAAGTATCAGATGAGAGCATCCCGAGAACAAATTACATAAAGTGGATTTCATTTTAGATGAAACTGATGCGCTGCAAAGATATATATTAAATGTGCTCGTGTTTCCATTATCTGATGAAAGGGTGAAACCCTACTCTTTCAGATGTATCCTCGAGAAGACTTGTAGCGCCAGAAGTTCATGCAGACGGTCTTCTCTGCGGAGAAACGGAACCCGTGAGACACACTCCAAGCGTAAAGGCGGTCGAGGCAGCATTGGAGGCGGCGTTCCAAGAGACAAGTTCTCCGAGAGGAAAGATAGATGGCAAAATCGTCTACAAACAACAACGACGATTGTATTCCTGGCGGTAAACACTCGGTGATAAGAGTTAATAGCAATGGCAAACAGTGTGCAACTAAGTACCGAGCCCTGAGGTACACCGCTCTCTTGAATAAAACTGATTCCACGCGAACATTAAAAACCCGGTCTTTCATAAATTCCTGAATAAAAGCAGACATACGCCCACATATATGCCATTCATTAAGCGTACGAAGGATACCGCCTCTCCAACAGGTATCGTAGGCCTTTTCCAAATCAAAAAAGACTGCAACAGTTTGGCACCTTCTCGCAAATCCGTCCATAATATGGGTGGATAAGGCCACAAGATGGTCGACTGAGGAGCGATGGCGCCGAAAGTCGCACTGAGTGTCCACCAATAAATGCCTCGACTCCAACCACCACATAAGCCGTCCGTTAATCATGCGTTCCATCACCTTGCAGACGCAGCTGGTGAGGGAAATCGGACGGTAGCTGGAAGGAAGATGTGGGTCCTTACCAGGCTTAGGTATAGGAATGACGGTGGCCACTCGCCAAGCGCTAGGAAATGTGCCATTACACCAAATAAAATTAAAAGTCTGTAATAAAAAAAACCTTGCCTTCCGCTGACAAATGCTGCAACATAGCAACATGAATACCATCCGGCCCTGGTGCACAGTGTCGAGAGTTGGTAAGGGCATGCTCCAATTCCCTGGAGGTAAAGGGAATATTGTAGCACTCCTGGTGATCGGAGGCAAAACAAAAGCCCCTAGACTCGACCTGCTCCTTAATTGTGCGAAAAGCAGCAGGATAATTGGCCGTGCTCGAAACATCAGCGAAAGTGCGTCCTAAAATATTTGCGACATCAATTGGGGTAGTGAACACCCGATTTAAAATCCTAAGACCGGGTATGGGCGTAAACCAAGGTTTGCCCGCAACGCGGCGTAGTCGTTCCCAAACTACAGATGAAGGCGTTGTATGGTTAAAAGAAGAGGTACAAGCAATCCAAGAAGCCTTTTTGCTATCCTTAATGACTTGGCGGCATTTGGCGCGCAGTTGTTTATGCGAATCATATTTGCTGAAGTAGGGTGGCGACGAAAAACTCGGAGCGCACCTCGGCGTGCACGCAAAGCATCCCGGCAATCATCGGTCCACCAGGGGACCGGTAAGCGTCTGGGGTGACAAGACGACCGGGGAATAGCCTGATCTGCGGCTGTGGTGATGACTTTAGGAGGTACTCGATCACGACGTCGATAAGAGAGAAATTCACACCCTGAAAATTCGGCCATAAATCGAAAGAGAGGCCAGTTCGCCTGTTCAAAGAGCCATTTTGGCGCGCGCTGTGAATGTGCGTTTGAAGAGAGTACATGTATCTGACACGGAGAGTGATCACTAGAATAGGAATCAGAAGTGACATTCCAAGTGAAGTGTACAGAGAGTGAGGTAGAACAAATGGATAAGTCCCAGTGTGAAAAGCTGTGAGTGCCGTCCGAAAGAAATGTAGGTTGACTAGTATTGAGCAGTACAAGATGGTGACGATCCAGAAAGTCGGCTAAAATGCTACCCCTTGTACACTCCGTGGTGGAACCCCATAGAGGATGGTGTGCATTGAAATCCCCCAAGAGAAGGACAGGGGGTGGTAGCTTTGAGAATAGATGATCTAGATCAACTGTGGTAACTGTAATAGACGGAGGCAGGTAAATACTGCAGATTGAAAAACTAAGGCCGGAGAAATTAACAGTAGCTGCAGCTGCCTGTGAGTCTGGAGCTGTAATGAAGTACTGTACACGTCGTGTCGTATTAAAATTAAAACTCCGCCGCGAGTGGGAGTGCCATCTACGGGAGGGAGATCAAACCTCACCGAAGAGTAACCGCGTAAAGTAAAAGTATCTTGCGGGCGAAGTTTGGTCTCTTGGAGACACAAGCGGAGAGTCAGTCGAGCGTAAAATTAACTCCAAGTCAGTTCTTCGACTACGGAGTCCATGCACATTCGAAGAAAGGATAGCCATTGTTAAAATTAGTTAAAAAAAAAAAAAAAAAGGTTAAAAATACCACCTTACTTTTTACTAGGGCCAGGACGAATCAAACGTCCGTTCTTAAGTCGCGTGGGACTTGGTGGTTTTTCGGGAGCAGGCACATCCTGCTCCATGACCTCCTCACAAGGGGGGGCTCTCCCGCTGAGAAGCATCCACCGACTCCAGCACCTGGAACCGGTTGGATGTAGAGAGGGGCGGTGATGGCAACCGCCTAGCGGGTTTGCTCCCTTCATGGGAGCAGGACCTCCGAGGAGAAGGGCTCTTCTGCTTTTCAGCAGGAGTGGATGTTTTTAAAAAGTCAGTATTTGTGTAGCTGGTATTAAATTTAATTTCTGATGCATTAAAAACTATGGGCTTGGGCTTCTCAGTAGAGCGCTTTGGAGGACTGGGCACATTTGGGACCGGTGTAAAAACAAGGTCGCAAGTCTGCATACTGCTATCGCACTTCTTGATCGATGATGAAGCTGCTGTGCTGTATGTGCCGGTTTTAGGCACGACGGGTTGGCGAGATTGAAAACGCTTCCGGGCCTCAGTATGAATGAATGAATGAATGAATGGTGTTTAACGCCCGTTTTTGCTACAGAGGCACCACAGGCGATGGACACTGATACATGAAATGAAATGATATATTGGGAAAGGATTTATTTTTTTAAGGAAGGAATCGTTCCAGTCCTAAATTTAGGGTGCTTCCCTGGCATTTGCCATTTATGAGGACTGAGGAAAACCTGGAAAAAACCTCAGTCAGGAAGGACGGTCCTGGCGGTATTCGAACCCAGATCTCCCGCTCACGAGTCCGCGACCTAACGACCTCGGCCACCCGTGGCGGTCCGGGCCTCAGTAAAGGAGAGCTTTTCCTTTACCCGGATCTCCTGAATACAGCGCTCCTTAAAACGAGGGCATTCGCGGAATGAGGCTGGATGATCTTCGCGGCAGTTAACGCAGACTGGAGCGGATGAACATGCTCCTTCGTGACTGTTTTGACCGCAGGTTGCACAGATGGGAGTGGCACTCTTACAGGAAACGCGCGTGTGGCCAAAGCGCTGGCACTGAAAACAACGCAACGGGCTCGGTATGTACGGGCGCACCTCAATTACCTCGTAGCCCGCTCTTATTCCCTGCGGCAATTCAGCCCTGTTAAAAGTGAGGAAAAGAGTTTTGGTAGGCTGCAATTCACCCTCTTTCCTCGCCTGCACGCGATACACGGACGTGACCCCTTGGTCTTCCAAGCAACTTTGGATATCCTGGTCAGACATTCCGTCCAGTACGTTGGTAGAAATAACTCCTCGCGACGAATTTAATGTGCGATGCGGCTCAACACGGATGGGAAAACCGTGGAGAATCGTCGCCTTGAGCAGCGAGTTACTCTGAGACATTCCAGTGATCTGAACCAAAAGTGATCCATTACGAAGTCGGGTGCAGGTTTTCACGGGTCCAGCTATGGTGTCAATGCCCTGCTGAATTACAAGCGGGTTCACCCGGGTAAAAGATTGTCCGTCTTCCGTTCGATTAATCACCAAGTAAAGAGGAAAAGGCTTCTCGGTTTCTTCTTTTACATCCACTCGTTTTCTTTTAATTTGTGTGAAATTATTTTCGTTCACTATAGCGATATAATCCTCCACCATTGCAACTGTCTCCGATGGCAGGCTGCTTCCTGGGCGCCACCCCGGCTTAGGTTACTGGCCCTGGCCCGAACAAAGTAACCTCAGGGTCACACCTTCCTGTGGGCTGACGAAGGGACCCAATCGCCTGCAGGAAGTCAACGGCTCATGCAATGGCCCTTCCCCGGGCCTGGCCTTTACCAGGGGATACGCTCCTGTCCTACATGATAACCCAGTGCTGGGAGTTACGCCGTTACCCAGTCACTTTTTACCGTGTCAAACACTGGGGCACCTATCAGACTAAGAACAGGGAAGTAGGACAAATAAAACAACAAAAGAGGCTAAATAAAAAGGAGTCAAACGCGCTGAGCGCGGACCTGAGGGAGCAGCTCGGGTGCCTCGGGGTCGCTACGCCCCGTACCCAAAAAATTGGGCCCCTGAGGGACTCGAGAAGACAAATGCCTGCACAGTGATACATTCATTCGAGTCAAGAATGAAGCTGTAGCCAGAGGGCATACAATACAAAAAATCTAGACTTGTGGTGACTGCTCAAACAGGCTATATGCGTTCAACTTTCCAACAACTGAAGGTCATGTACCCCAACCTCAACCATGTTTGTAAAGTAGTCAGGAAGGAATACAGAGTACGTAACTTCACTGCTGCTCTGAAGAAGATTCTTGTAAAGGCCTCAAATCGTCAATTGTTGTACCGAGAAGTTACTAGGCTCCATCTAAAACTCCTTGTCATAACTAGGTGGGGTTCTTGGATAAGATGCGCAGTTTTCTTGTGCGAAAACTTCCTTGACGGATTGGCTAAAGCTAAACTTGAATTCATTTTGAGGAATAATCCGGATGTGGAAGCTTTTGGAATTTCTTCTGAACTCCATTTCTGTGAGTTTACAAAAAATGTTCCATTGGTTTCAGTAATGTTGAAGAGAGTTTCTCTTTCAAAGGGACGACTTACATTCCAAGACATAGAAATGTTGTGCGCAATGCTGGTTGGAACCATTGAATGGCAAGTTTATTTCCTAAATATTGGTTACTTGGTGTTATTTGCTAAAGTGTTGAATAAAGAATACTAATGTAGCTGATTTAAACCTGCCAAATAAAGCATTTTATCATCATTTTTTATCCTTTTGTATACCTTTTTAAAATTTATAATTCCCCATTCCAGTCATAATCTTTCACCTTAAAATTAGTTTTCTGGTAATAAAAATGAAAACATTAGAGAGGAAGAGGGCTATGATGTTTGTCTGGTATCTAACTTAGGTCATTCATTATTATTTTATTCAATTTTGCTTAGTCTAACTATGGATAAATTATTTTCTCTGAGTTTTAGAATTTGTTCATGTTTATGTCCTCATTGAAAATCCTTATCGCTCACTGAAATGATTATGAATGGAAAAAATGTTTGATGTGACAGGTTTCCCTTCATTATCTCTTCCAATCACCCCAACCTTCCCCTCTTGGCTGGCAGACTTGTCTTGATCAAGCAGTATTTTTGTTTCTTTTGCAGTCGCTAACAGTATGTCCTATGATAAGCAGTATGCTTGCTTTTCTACCTTACTCCCTATCTCCTCATTCATGCATGCAGAGTCAGGGTTTATAAAAACAAAACACTCACAATATTAAAGTGATCAACATTTCATGACTGAGAAGCCTTCATTGGGCACAACGAGAGCACATGAGACAGTTGCATAACATAATCTTGTAGCTAGGAAAAAATGGAAAGAAAGAAAAACACAGTTTCAGGAACTGCTTACTTTTTGTGGCAACTGATGATTATAATATATACTGCAGGCCATTAAAATTGCAACTCATTGTATGTTCTGTTGATTGATGGGGCCATTGGGATTCTCATTTCTGCGTTCATCCTTTGTTGAGTTACTGACCTGCTATCATTCAATAAGGGCACCAGTTTCTCAGAAGGATATCCAACATTTACAGTATGTCACAATCCTACCACAATCACACTTAGAACTGTATTCTTTGATGAGGCATTATTCCTATTGAGTGAATGTGCACTTAGTTTAATGAGTCTATCTGATTGTTGCAATTTTATAGGCCAGTAGCATATGTTAACAGTGATCTATTTCTATCCAAGAACTTTGATATAATTAATTTTAGAATAAAAATAAATTAAAATTATTAATTATAAAACAAATCAGCTTTGACCAACAAAATACAGTTAAAAAAAAAGGCAGGCATATGGAATTCATGTCATAGTTTAAAAATTCCTGTAACATGAAGTAAGAAAGGAGTATAATAATGGCTCTTTATGTTTGCTGCTACTCTTGAGCACCTGTCATAATTTTTAGCTAAGATAAGAATCATACTGCACAGCCTAATGTCTTTCTCTTCTGTAACATGAGCTAATCCAGAAGTCACTATTGTTACAATCCAAATAGATCATAAATATTTGAATATTCCCTCCTCCCAATATATGTATAATGTAGAAATTTTTAACCTTCCCTGTTCAATAATTTTATGCATTTCTCTATAAAATATATATATGTCTAATTTGAAAATTGTTTCATCTTAGCAATTATAACCTCTCGGTAATAAGGATAGCTGGCAACAGAGTTTAATTTTGTATACTCAAATAAAAATCTTATCTTAATAGTATACACAAGTACAAGCAATAGTCAGGAAAAGAAATAATTTTAAAAGCTTGTGTAATTTCCGTGTCTTCTTTTGATTTTAATGGTATTGCCCAAGCATATTTCATTAACTTACATGAAGAGCATTAACAATCACTTTTGGATTGAATGTGGCCTAGCCAATGTTCAGAGAAAAATACTGCATTTTATTTATTAATGCTGTATTAATAAATAAAATTATGAATTTATCCTGTTCTGTCTGTTAGGAAATCTACCCATGTTGACCTTGGAAGATTAGCCTCTCAAGAGTTCCTTTCATCTTTCAATGTTTTAAATGGTACTGAAATTATACATACACACACACACGTTTATCACAACTACTTTTCGGTAGTAAAGTAAATAAAAATGGAAAGTATCATATTTTTTAGTCAAAAGGTTAAATATTAAAATAATTTACATTACCCAATTTCATATCCATCACTTCAGTAGTACTGATGCTAGAGAATGGAAAAATTGCTGTTATTTTTCAGTCCTGGACCAAAGCTTTTATTTGATTTAAAACAAAATAATATCTAGTTTTGAATGGTGAGAATTTTCACAGTGAAATACAGCATAATATAACAAATTATTATTGAGGAAATCACTCAAATTTCACTAATTTTGTTCCACTTACTTGGACATGTTTCAAAGGCTGTTGTTCATCTTCCACGAGTGGAACCATGCTGAAGATGATTTGAAACATGTCCAATCACTCAAATTTCACTAATTTTGTTCCACTTACTTGGACAAGTTTCAAATCATCAGCAGTATGGTTCCATTTGTTGAAGATGAAGGCAACAGCCTTTGAAACATGTCCTAGTGGAACAAAATCAGTGAAATTTGAGTAATTTTCTCAATAATAATTTGCTATATTAACATATCTGTTTATAGTATGCATCCACTCAAGCATTTGCTAGCCAAGCATGCAATGGCTTCCAATACAATAAATCCCAGCACTATCAATTCACAACAATATGGCTTTTTTATTTTTCTCAATAAAAAAAAAGTTTCATACATATATCGTCAAGTTGCAGTAGAAATTAAACGATACAGAAAAAATTAAAACATAAACATATTTTCAATGTTGTTATTAAGCAAACTATTTTTAAATGTTGTTGAATTAAAAATAAAACTACTAAAATCATGTTGACACATTAAAACTCTCTTGACGTTTCACATTAAAACTTAAGGAAAGGAAACTGTTTTTAATTTACGGATAGTAATATTTTAATTGCCTTTAAAAATATACTGGGAATCATGCTTACCAAAATTGATTAATCTAAGATTTCATTGTCTCTAAAACCTACACATGTGTTTTAAAACAAAATTTTACATTTACTTAGAAAAGAAATAACTGCAATTAAATGATTTTGATGATCAACTCTCAAACTTTGTGAGAAAGAATGGATGCACATGAGCAAAATTTTGGAAATGTTAACTAAGAACTCTGGCTTTTTCAAATTTACACCAAGGATTCTGATTATATATGCAGACAACTCTCCAAACAGCAGTACTATAGCTTCTGTGGTTTAGAAGTTATAGCCATATTTACATTTTTTTAATTGTACAATTAAACATTTCTTTATTCTGTCAACAAGCCCACTGTAAATTTAGTTCTTTAAATTGCCTTGAATTTTCACGTGTCTAGGCTGATACAATTTTTGGACTTTTTTAAAGTTAAATTATTTTTATAAATTTTTAAATCTATTAAAATTTGAAATTAACTGTTAAAAATATATATATTAGCTACTTACAATTGAAATTCAGGACAATTTTTAGACATTACACATTTCTAAACTTATGTATCAAATTTAATCAGTCTGTAGCAAAACCTTCCCTGTAATCAATATTTTCTAGGAAAGAGAATGCTATAATTTTAATAACAAGAAAACACAAATGAAACATTTTCACGCATAACCGATATAAAAGATACAGGAGACATTTAGACATGCCACAGAGACTTAAATGAGACAAACTATGCATTTTATCATACAGGAAGTTTTGAACAGTTAGAAAATTCAACATTTCATTTTTTCATCAAATATCTAAATAATGTTATTTATTATGCGTACCTTTAAAATCCACTTTCTATCTCAGTTATCACAACACTGTAAAGCAGATAACTTTCTATTAAAAAAATAAAATGCATAAAAATCACTATTTACAGTCTCAATAACAAAAAAGTCCTAGCTTTGACAAAGCCATATTCTTTTGATGATAAATCAAATATAGAAATAATTTTCAGACAGCATATTTCCATTGAATCTCTTAGAATCTAGATTTGTTATAATTGCCATAACCAGAAGTACCATGTTTCAAAATTAGCAGAAATTTTCTTGTATTTGGTTGGTGTCAAAGCTACTAAAGGTATCTGTGCTTAATTTTTTTTGCCCAAATCTGAAACCATACTTTTGAAATTTGGAGTATCCAAACCAATAATTCTGTACTGAGTAGCATTTGAGTTCAGGACACTGCTGGAATGTCTGTAACTGAATATTGAAATATACAAATTAATCATTTCTGGCCAGATTGAAGTATTACTGTTGGTTTCAGAGCTAAGTGAACTACCCTCTTAACAGTATTACTGATTGGTTTGGATCCATGCATTCTCAAGACATACTGCAGCTTCTGGGATTAAACAAATTAGTTTGTTGTATGATTCATAGAAGGATTATGCCAAAAATACAGAGCACTAGTTGTTCTCTGATTTCACTAGAGAAATGACAAATGTATGTGGCAGATTTGTAGCAAATGTTATTCTGCAGATTTTGTTGCCTGATTGTGTATGGGGGGGGGGGGATTGTTTACATAAGAAGTACCAGAAAAGTGAAAAAACACATAAACATTGAAAAAAATTTTAAAATGCAATGCATTTTTGTAGCCAAATGGAACTAAGAAAATATTTTAGTACTTGTAACAGATATTACATCATACATGATGAAGGCAGCTAAACTCTTCACATAACCTTAATGTAACATGCCCTCCATCCAGTGGTAAAACATATGAGAGATATCATTTGAGGTTCTGATTGCTTCATATCGAATGCTTAAAAACTTTTCTTGAACGTTCCTTCATGTATAATAAAATTTCAAGAAATAGCACTTAATGTTACCCTACCACTGCAGCCTGGTATGATGTATTGGGGCAATTGGTTAGATAGTACTATGCATTGCGTCAAACACTATAATGAAATAAATATGTTTGATTCTGAAGAATGTAGTGCAATCAACATTGTAAAAGCTCATGCTCCAACACGATTATTGGACTCTTTTGTTATTCAAAAAGAGGCATTTTGAACAACTATGACCATTTTTCTTCTGGAGTCATTAAGTGTATGCATAAGATGATTCAACTTGTAACTGAATTATTTCAAAGACTGAGTGGATAAGAATCTGTTGCTGCAAAGGTGGTAAAAGACAGGTTCAAAACATTCTTAATAAAAATATTGGATATGCAGTTATGAATGGCATAAAAACTTTTTATGGATTCCAATAATGGAGCAAATTCATTAATAGATCCCTGTGATAATCCATTTTATTGTTATGCACCTAACATATCATGAAACTTTATTTCAATTTAAATTTATAAAAGATAAGATATGCAATCCTTTTCTGCAATACCTATGCATAAATTATATGTGTAAATACGAGGGTCACTATGAAAATTTTGAAATGAGGAAAAGTGTTCATCCACTTAAAAGAAATGTGGCACGTGGTAGCCCAATCCCTTATGAATAAAATGGTACCAGGTAGCGACCCTCCCCACTCCCTCATTCCAGAGTGTGAGGGTAAACACTCCCTTCCCCCAGTGCACAGAAGCCAGTCATTACAATGGAGTTGGAGAGAAAACATTTTTTGTGCTATGATTTCAAAGATGGTTTAAATGAGTACCAAAGCCTTGAGCACTTAAGACAGACTTTTGGAGACCTAGCTTCACTTAGAGCAGCAGTTTTCCACTGGTTTGCAAAATTTAAAAGGGGCCAAACTTTACTGTTTGCAAGATGAGGAGAGGAATGGGTGTCTGGCAATGGAAGTGACAGAGTATAAAACTTTGTCACAGTGGAAAAAGTTGCGTAACATTTAAAGACATCAAGCCAGCCTTCCAGATTGGATCACCAGCAGTATAAAAAAAATCCTGCACGATCATCTTCATGTCAGAAACCTCTTGTTTGGTGCCCAACAATTTGATAGAGGCACAAAAGCACACTCATAAATAATGTGAGGAAATGCTGCAGAGATTTGACTGAGCTCAAGGTGTGCTAATATGTCATCATGGGTGATGAAACGCCAATTTACCAATTTGATCCGGAAATCAAATGACGGTCAGCAGTTTGGATCTTTCTACATGACAATCCAATGAAAGTGAAGTGGGGCCGAAGTGTTAAAAAGAAAATTTTGGCCACATTTTTTAAAAAAGTGGGTCATGTGGTCACAATTCCTCTGGAAGAGAAAAGGACAGTAACTGTTTCAGTGGTACACCACAGTCTGCCAACCAAAAGTTTTCAACAAGCTCTGAGAACACCATCCAAGGACGGGACTGAGGGGGGATCCTGCTTCATCATGACAAAGCCTCCGCCCACATGGCTAACATCACCATCCAGTTCCCACAGTTAACGAAGTCAGACTCGATATTCATCCTTCCTACAGTTCTGGCCTGGCTCCATGTGATTATTTTCCCTTCCCATTGCATGTAATTTTCCAGCTCTGAAGAGGCTGGGGCTGCATATGAAAATGAACTTTTCACTCTCGAGGAAAATGAGTGGCAGGGCTGCTTTAATAAGTGGTTTATTAGAAATTGTATAGAATGTGGTGAAAGTGCTTTGAAAAGATGCAATAATTGGAATGAATCTACCCACTCCTAATTTGATGGGTTTCAAAAATTTCATAGCAACTTTTGTGTGTACCTGTATTTTGTGGCTATTGTACTTGAACTATAACATGTTTATATAGCAAATGAAGACATATCCCTTCTCCCACTTCACTTCATCAACACAACAGTGATCTATGCATTGCTAATTTCAAACATTTTGTACCCATGGATGCAGCCAACTCATCAAACACTTGTTCCAGATCTTACAGCATAACATGCATTTGTAACAAACCACAATTTATCACTGTTTCAAATACTGTAGTTTTCACAATTACAAATATCACACTTATTCAATAAATTAACCTAAATTATTCCTATAAATACATTTTTATTCAAAATTGAGAAATTATAAGGGATTTAATTGGGTTTACTATTGAATCCAGAGACAAAAAAATAATGTATAAAGGCTACATATGTACCAAAAAGTGCTATCATTAAATGGTGTTAGGTGGTGCTGTAATAATATAGGGAATGCAGTTTAAAATAATAATGGGAAAATCAGAACACAAAAATTATATAACAAAGTTTATATGCCAGAGAGTGCATTGAGACCATGAAGGAGAAACAAGCACTTCAACCGTGTTTGTTTCTTTAATCATACAGAATAAGTTCAGAAACCTATCTAGAATTGTTAAGCTCCAAAGATACAAAATGCTTAAAGAACAATTGCACCTCATACAGTAAAATAAATTTCCTCTTGGGCTGAGAAATATAGAGGAATCACTGAATAATTTATTAAAATGTTAAGAATAAGTGGGGTTGTTTTGCTTATGCTCTGAAGCACAAAAAATAACTATTATTTTTGCTATGTATGTACACTTGAATTATCTCATTTTAGATCATGGATGCAAATCATCCAATATGTTCTTACAACAGGCTGGGAGCAGATTTTTTTCTTGTGTTCTTTGCACAATATATATTAGCACTTATAGCAAGTGTTTTCTACTTATTCTGTGACTGATGAAAAGAAAACATAGGTAGATTTATCACACTTTGTTACATGCTCTGAAACAGAGGTAAGCAGTAATTGACTATATGAGCAATTAAAACCATAATTTATTTGTTTAAATTATGAGTGAGGTTTATAAGGACAAAATCTGTACACATCAAAATTGGAGGATGCTTGTTTCATCTTTCACAGTTTTTCTGGATGCATCTGCAATCAGAAAAGCTAAGTGCAATTTACTGTAAGGCTGATGGACAATGAGACGGAAGTTCCACTCTCTACATGTCCTAGCATCCACTCCTGAGGAAGGTATGATTAATAAATATGAAGAACTGCAAGAGGCTATTGAAAATGTCATACCTGACTTTTACTATTTTGAAGATAATTACATAAAGGAACAAGAGGTGGAAGAGAGAAGTAATGTCTCCTTTATTACCCATGTACCTGGAACTGTTACATTAGGGTTCTAGAAAACCTTCCAAGAGTGATAAACTTGTGGGACATCGCCCAGGAGATTTAACACTTTTTCATGGCAAAATCATATTCATTATATTTTTTTTTCTTTGTGTGTGTTGTTGAGCAACTTAAGAGTACAAATGTAGAAATCGGATGGGTGTAACAAGCTGTTAAGTTGGGCATTTGCTCAAATAATATAAATAAAGGCAAAAGAAAAAAGGCCTTGAAAAATATCTTGAATATAGCATTTCATGAATTTTGGATATTATCAAACTTGACATTTTTAGCTATTATATATGACAATTCATAAATATACTTCATTTAAATTTTTATCACCTTATTTTGTTTTATTCATTACATGTGTTCTTCTATTTTTTCTATTCTTACAAACTACATCCTAGCATGTGATAATATAATATAGTGAGAGGTAGGATGTTATGAAAGCACATATATGATTAATATATAAAATATTACCTATAATTTAATGACAAGCACACTCAGTTTTATCATAATGAAAATGATGAGTTTCACTAAACCCCCACATTATGAGTTCTTGAAATGGAAATCAGAGCTCATGCTTTTATTACAAATTTTTACAGTTATACCTATTATAATTGGAGTTTTATATCTTAGGGACTTGATTTAGAAAAAATTTTAATTCAGAAATTAAAGTACATTTATGTATATATTACTTTATTACTGCATCAAAGTTATGAACTTTTATTTTGAAAAATTTCTCTTAACCTTCTGTTCTGCAGAATTCAAAATGAAACCAAGAAAGTTTCCTTCTGTAAAATCATTAAGTTACCACGATTTTGTGATTCCATAAGTCATAGCAAAATGGTGTCATTCTGCAGTAATGTTGTAATTAGCTTTAAGGATAGTGTATAGAAAGTGTTTCTCTTTTTATGCTATGCAGTACAATCATTTGTAAAGTAGTTCTTTATATACACTAGCGCATTTGGAACATACATAATAACAGAAGTAAGGAAATGGTTCCAATGACAAAACACATTTGCCAGTAATCATTTAAAATAACAAACTCAGGCTATACGGGTCAGTATTATTCTCTGATATACATGTTTTGTCAGGTTTGCATTAGGACAATGAGAAAGTTAACCCCAAAAATAGGAATAACAGCTGCCTAAAAAGTTCTTGATTCACTGTCCCAAGACTATGGGTCATTGTAATGCACTGCTCCTTTGCTAAGTAAAACTATTATGCTGTAGTGCTATATTTAGACATATTTCCCCCAGAATCCATTTGTTCTTCAGTTTCAAATGCTTGCAAAAGTAGGTAAAAATGTAGAAGGAAAACACATTTTCTTACGTTATTAAAAGGGATGTTTTTAAATTTTTTAAAACTCAAGATTTCTTGGATCCTATAAAAACTAAACAAATAGTACTGCATTATTATGCTGCATATAAAATTAAAGTCTTAACTAAGAACTCTGAAACTACATCAGCATTAGCTTTATAATTGTAATTGATTTGAAGTTAGTAATTTTTATTCGTCAATATTTGGGGAAAATTAGGCTGTTTTTAGTTTTGAAATTGAAAAACAAATAAAATCTATTAAGTAACAAAAGACATCTTAGAGTACATAGCATTTATTAGCATAAAGTGTACTTTAAAATTAAAAATATTATGTAAATCTGGAATATCAGAGTACAAAACAGTCAAATTTGGTTGATTCTAATATAGAGTTATCCTTTTATAATATTTTATCTTTACATTCAGAATGAAAGAATTTAAAATTTATTTTCATCCACATTTTTAGTCCAGTCTATCCACATATACTAATTTACCTTATAAACTTAATCTAAAGTGATATTGATAATTCCTTTACCGAACTGTTCACTGCTCAGTTTTCATAACCGAGTGCATGAAGAGGTATACCTATTACCTATTGCCTATTTCCTTTTCAAACCTTCAGTATCATATCTACACAATCATTATTTTATGCATCATATTTTTTAATTATGTATGCTTTAGCCATTGGTTTTATCTGAAAGTGCTATTCATTCAACAAATAAGGCACTCTATCTGTTCCGCTGATTTTTTATTTACATTAACCTTAGATCTAGCTTGCTACAGGTTGATATTGTTTTCTTTTTTTCCCACTAATATTTCTTTATCAATTTTGGCTTGTACATTTGCTTTTTTAGAAAATATGACAATATATAAAAAGTGTAGAATTACAAAAAATGTTAACTTATTCTTACAAAAAGTATTATCTCTTATTATATACTTAGTCATTTCCCTTCCATGCTATGATATAAGCATAAATACACACAATGTTGACATAGAGTTGGTTTGGTGACACACTTCGCTTTTACTTGCTTTTTTAATGGGACATGTTTTGTGAACATTCACACCCATTATCAGCAGAAGACTAACTCTATATCAACATTATTTTACTACTTCATTATTAATAGCTTCAAGCGTATAAGTTCACATAAACACACATCTTTATTATCGTAAAATTCACGCAAATTTCTGATGTTTTTAGGCTAAGTAGCTATATTGGCACTAGCTGATTTCATTTAAAACAATTCATACTTAAATAATGACCATATGTTTAAGTAAGATTTGTTTTTATGTAAAAGTTTTTAATTTAAGGCTCATATTAATAGTGCAAGTATGTAGCAGCTATCCCTGAGTTGGCACATACTATATTTCTTGTTTTAAACACAAAAAACACATGTGCTTATAAAAGCACAACAGAGCAAGGAAATAGATAATTATAAAATATATAATTTATTTTAATTTTATATATAATTTATGTTTAGTTTTTTTATTTGTTTTCTCATTTTACTGCAAAAAGTCAATTATAAAATATATAGATTATGTTTAACTTTTTTTAATTTAATTTCTCATTTTATTACAAAAAGGTTAAGTGTTTGGTGGACATGTAACATATTAACAGCACTGGAACACCATCAGAAATATCTTGTTTACAGTCTTTAAACTTCTACAGTCTTTAAACAACTGCCATTCTTATCATCAGTGCTTTTAATGACACAGTTATTTTGTGCACATTTCCTGCTTTTTTTTCCTGATCTATTTCGATTAACTGCTCCACTATTCTCAACTGATTCCCGATGTGCATTATAGCTGTAACTGTGACCCTGATGGTTTGTATTAGACATTTCCCCAACTAGCCTGTTTACAACAGGAGATATGGCACGTTTTATTGACTGTTCTTGAAATTTCTGGAGCAATGCATCTCTTGTGGACTCTACTGATGAACCTGAAAGTCTTTGAACTTTGGAGCAAATACTTTGCTTTTTAAAGTTTTCACATTGTTCACAGCTGTTATTTTCACAATGTGAAGTCTGTGTCCCTATATTGCGTTTGTTTTGCATCACTTCAGATGTTATATCATGATCACAAGTTCCAACTGATATCGTGCGAAATGTATTAGAATTGCATCTTCTATTAATAGAAGCCTCCATCTTTGGAATTAACATGTTAGGCTGTGACCATTCAGGATGGACGGAAACTGAATCATCTGAAAAACCTTCAACATCTAACTCTGGGAGATTATCGACCTTCATTTGGTAATCTATATCTGACTCTTCCGAAAGATACAACTTTAAATCATCCGGTACATTCTTATTCCTATAATCATGCATATCTTTGTCTAAGTTGGTTTGTAGAATCAAATTATTTTGTTTGGAAGATTTACATATTTTGGTTGGTTTCTCAATCAATTCAATGTTTTCTTTTCTTTTTTTGTTATTGATACTTTCTTTAGCTAATGAATTAGTTATCCATTTTTCTGTGACATTGTCATTTACTCTTTTGCCATTTCCAAGATTTTCTTTTATACTTTTCTCTACATCTACTTCAGACAAATTCTGTTTACAATTATAACCTGTATCAGTGTCATCATTTACTGCTGTAACCTGACTTCTAGCTTTTATTTCTTTATTTTCAGATGAATAGTTTAAAATATCATCAAAAGATTTTTTATCTCTAACAGCTGATTCTTCTTTGCAAAAGTCTGGGCTTTGGCCTGGTAATGTAAAGGGCAAAACAATTTTGGAGCCATCTAACCCTGCATTAGCAGCTCTCCTTCTCATTAAATTTGGAATGAATGATGATGCACTGGGGTTACCAAGTGTTAAGGTGGACAATATCTGAAACATGAACAGATAAATAAAAATGTTACATAAATGAACAACAATATGATACCTAAATAATGAACAGTAGTAGATGTCCTCCTACTGCTAGTACCTTCAATGAAGCTAAAAACTTCTATAGCTGAAAGACATACAACACCTTTACATGGCATTAGATGCCTGAATAGCTAAGAGAAGTTGAAGCAACCATGCAGTTTGCTAGGGGAAGCAGAAGAAAAATAAAGTCAAACATAATATGAAATTAAAACTGTAAAAAATACTAAAACAGAATGCGATTAAATGCCTTCAATCATTTAAAAACAATATATGTCAAATAAAAGTCACTATAGGTTCACATGTTGATTGGTGGCAACTGCAGCAACAATGGTCCATATGGATTACTCATGAAATATTTGACAATAAAACATATTCCTGCTATAAGAGAGTGCAATGAGAAATACATTAAATGTAGAAATGTAAAAAATGTCAATGTTAATTTAATTTGGAATTGAACACAGTGAAACATACATTAAAAATCTCTTCTGACCGAAATATTTAGAACGTTCTTTATGGTTTCACTTATATGAGATTTATTCCGGACATGTTTCATGGAACACTTGTGCAATTTCCTCACCTGTTAAATAACTTTTGGAAGATTCGTAGAAGTTGGGTAGGTAGGTATCTGGGTTGACTAAGGTGGTCTTGTGATAAACTTGAATACAGAGCTGTCCACTTCATACAGAGCTGTCTGCTTCTGGGATGGTGCATAAATGTATATATATATTTATTTTTGAAAATTAGACATTTTTTTGCCTAAAATATAGTGAACTTTTGTAACAGTGGTGTCAAATATTAACATTTTTAAAAAATTGGTCACCAGGAACTGATGATAGGAGCGATGGCTCCCGAAACTAGTCTTCCATTTTGTTGAATTTTAGTGGTGTGTATGTTACAATTTTGACTCAAATTTTTTTTGCCATTTATGATTTGTTTCTATTTCACAAATATTATAAACTGCTGACTAAAATCTGAACAAAGCAAAGCTTGAGATCAAGTCATCCCAGAAGCAGACAGCTCTTTATTCAAGTTTATAACAAGACCACCAGAGTCAACCTAGATACCTACCTACCCAACTTCTATGAATGATCCAACTATTGTTTAACAGCTAAGGATGTGGACAAGTGTTCCATGAAACACATGCCAAGTAAATCTCATATAAGTGAAACCATAAAGAGTGTTTTAAATATTTTGACTCAGAAGAGATTAGTAAAAAATGTTTTTAAAACTTCACAATAATTTTTTCATATTAGTTTACATTTTGATTGTACCATTCTAATAATAGTCAATATATAAAACTGAAGCCCATTATTCAATGCTGTTAAAGTTAAAATCTTCATAAATTAGCATACTTTTTTTATACCTTATAAAGTCAATGTGAAGTGATATTCATAGAACTCCTGGTTGCTGCATTGAAACAGTTGGTTCTTCCACGCTGAATTTCACATACTCTATGATGTACTTTCTCAAAGCTATGTAATAGATTACTGTGGTGGTGTATGGCTGGGAAGGTGGTGGTGGAAAACAACTGCTTCCTTGAATATAATTGTGGGGGTATTGGCCAACAATTTGTTCCTCTGAGCAAGGGTTCCAGATATAACAGCATAGTTATACTAGTAGAAGGGGCAGTTAAATGAAACTTATTGGAAGTCTTTGAAGGAAAGCAACATAAGATGTCAATATTATCCAAGTTGGCAACATATTGCCTCACAAGCCTTGTTTAATGGAATGATTAAGTCATTTATCGGACAGTGTGTGCCAGACTCGGTGTGAGTGGAAAAAAGGTATGGTGTTTTTTTTAAATGGTGTTTAACACTCAATTTTACTACTGAGGCACCACAGGCAGTGAACTCTGATGATACATGAGATGAAATGATAAATTGGGAAAGGACTTTTTTAAGGAACGATAATGTTCCAGGACTAAGTTTAGGGTACCTCCAGGGCATTTGCCTTTTATGAGGACTGAGGAAAACCTGAAAAATCCTCAGTCAGGGTGGACAGTCCTGGTGAGATATGAACCCCAGACCTCCTGCTCATGAGTCCGCACCTTAACAACCTCGCCACCAGTGGTGGTCCAGACAGTATGGTGTGATCTGTTTCTCACACCTAAAGGTCACATGGCAGCAATCATTCACCACAGAATGGAAGCATAGTTCAAGTGCTTCTGTGATCAGGAACTGTATGTCAAGATTTCTAAGTGGCCAGTCACATGACCCATCACCAGGAAAATACCATCTCATCATCAAGGTAGCCAATATCCAGAAGAATGACAAACTAGTGCAGGCTAATAGATAGACATTGTGGAAATAAGACAGAAAAGCAGTTGGCCACTATAAGAAATACTCATTGTGGTTTCCATACAATATTGCATGACAGGCTACACTTTTGTAAGCTTTGTACTCAATTGATCCTACAAAACATGAAGTACAAAAGCAGCATGTGTATAGTTCTGAGCCACCATCGACTGGACA
Source organism: Metallyticus violacea (assembly GCA_030762175.1). Taxonomy (NCBI): domain Eukaryota; kingdom Metazoa; phylum Arthropoda; class Insecta; order Mantodea; family Metallyticidae; genus Metallyticus; species Metallyticus violacea. The sequence continues at coordinate 286,010,658 of CM060846.1, read as the reverse complement.
GTGGCAATTTCCTGCTCATTTTTATGACAGGGGATTAGACTATCTGCCATCATTATGATCCTGAAACATATCATGCCAGCATGCAGTGGGAACCTGCAGGGTCATCACTCAAGAAAAGCAAACACAAGAAAGGGAATAGTGGTGCTGGTGTTCAATCATTATGGAACTATACTTTTGGATTTCTTAGAGCAAGGTACAACCATCAATGCCAATCAATATACCATAACACTTGCATCATTGCAGTGGCATATCATTAATACCTAATGAGAGGAGTTATCCTCCTAGATAATTCCAGCCTCCACACAGCTAACAGCACAAGCCGCACTCCATGAATTGTATTGGAAGTCCTGACTCATCCAGCCTATAGCTTTGATCTATTCCCATATATATGGAAGTTGAAATATTTGAAAGGGACCCAGTTTCATTTGGCAAAGAAGTGTGGGAGAGGGCTCAACAATTACTCCACTCACAGCCACATAAGTGCAACAAACACATCCCTTGGGAGAAGTACCCTGTCAATGATGGAGATGATTGATCTATAATTATATTGATTTCTTTCCAAAGGCTTCTGCCAAGTTTCATTTGATGCCCTTTATACAGAACACAAATGCAGTATCCTATACACAGTTTTCAGAAAGTATATTACAGAATGTGTGAAATGTCAATATGGAAGCACTAACTATTATGATGTGGCAATGCCTGAACACTAGGAGTAATATTATTGATAGTGGCTGTGGAAGCATAAGGCAATATTCATGTCATGGTATTGCACAAATTATATAGAACTGCTCATATAGTTATACATTCATTCATGCTTTCTCCTTTATCAAAGAGCTTGTAAACATAAGATATCATAACTAAAATTGTTAATTGGAACATTGCACAGCTAAGCTAATCATATATTAAGAGCATTGTATGATTGAGTGGAACTAACACTCTTTTACTCCACTTACTTGTTTAAATACATAGGACCAGTTTCATGAACCCTTCGTTCGCATCATCAGCCCCTGGTTGACTCCAAGACAACTTCAAGTTGATTAAGGGCTGATGATGTGAACGAAGGGTTCATGAAACTGGTCCTACGAATTTAAACAAGTGGAGCAAAAGAATGTTAGTTCGACTCAATCACACAATGATCTTAATACAAGATATCATACTCTACTAATCACCAATATAGAAGGTAAGAAACAAAATTGATTAAAAAATATCAAATTTGATTACAGGAAATTAATAACAGTATATACTGAATTAATTATTTTAATTTGATTTTGTATGCATATATAATGCTGCTTATACAAAATTTTATTTCTTCAGTATTATTAATGAAAGTTATTTTTATTATTTTGATTGCAACCCTCTAAACAAACAGAGATTCTAGTAGATAAAATAATATTAACAATAACTAGAGATATGTGGGTGGATATCGGAATCCACTCACAACCATAAACGATCCTTCCAAAACCAGTGAAACAAATAGTAGTTACATTTATCATGAAATGGCAATTTAATAATTTATTAATGCAATTGCAAGCATAATAAATGCATCAGTGTCTTCTAAAAACTAGAATAACCAAATGTAAAACAAGTCACTCTTTTATGATGCCTTTAGGGGATCCAATACATATTATCTAAAGAATCTAACAACAATGCCAAAATACCTCTTAATGGGCTACAATAAGAATAAAACATCTATACTATTTGAAAAGTCATAAAAAAAAAAGACAATTTAGAAACCAAAGGTTCACTCACAATCATATGGAATTTGTAGGTGGATGTCAACGTTTTGCTGCCCAATGGAAAAGCTCCACACAAGCACCATGGCCAAATTTATGGGTAGGACTGCTGACAATTAATTGAACTACCATTAAGAAAACTGGGAAAATTTGTAAGGATTACTGAATGCTGTAACACGCTAAGTGAAAGAAATCTTCCTTATGACATTACTTAGAAGAGTGTTTCAACTAGGCTAGACCAGGGATAATCAGTACATTGCTCTAACAATTTATAACAATATGCACTATAACATAAACAGCCATGAGCAGTGAAAGATGTTGAGAGCTGGAAATGGGCACAAAATAAAAGCAAAGGTACAGTGTTGGATGAAGGAATGCAAGAGTGATCAACCATTGTTCAGCAGATGATGTACTGCAAAGAAAGAAATGTAATTATAATTTATTGATGGGACTGAAAATACAGTTTATGATGCACATTCCTAATATGCTAACACAAATCTTGAATTAAGTATTTGACAGACAATTTGTAATAATTTTTATCAACCTATAACTAAATGAAATATCCCTTGTAAAAGGAAAAAAATTATATTTCTCATTTTATGTTTGGAACTCAAAAAATATAAATAAATAATATATATTATTTGAGGACTTCTCAATACAGAATGATGATAATATTTCTAAAGGCATAACTTCTAGAGCTAAAATTTAACTTTACAATATTTGGTTAGCTTAATGTGTAATGTACATATACTTCTAGTTTAATTGTAACCCAAATATTGATATCTTTAGAGAGCAAAATACTATGAGAGCGCATAGGTTATAACTAAAGCCTGGTATTTAAATTTTTGTATCTCTTACTTTCTACCAAAAGAAGATATTAATTACAGCATAAATGAAAACCAAATTTGATGGTATCTAAAACTATTTAACTATTTAACATTCCCAGTTTCATGGTGAAAAGACCTTGCATAACTGCTTGAGCGAGTGTAAAAAATATTATGGCAAAAGAGTGTAAAGAGATTCTATCGCAAAAGATGTGTGTGTGTTACATATTCAATTATTTAATGTGCAAATGTGAACAAGTGGAATACATATGCTCATTGTTTCCTTGCATCACTAAAATCAATTTGAAATTACACATGTTAGGCTTCAGCACCAGGCGCAAGATGATGAGATTGACTGGAAGAATGGATAACATATTCTTAACCTCAAAGTGACCAAGTTAGGTTGGATGCAGAATAAAATGAAAGAGCGGCAATTATCAAAAGTTTTTGCATTGGAAGGATGCCAACTGAAATATCATTCTTCAGGTACCGGGTCAACCATATACTTTACAAAAGTATGCAACATCAGGTAAGTCCACAGAGAGCTCTACTAATTTGGCAAGAGAATTCAAGGATTCCAGAATGTTCCAAAGAGCCCAAGACCTCATTCGAGAAGACCCAGGGGTATGCTTGGAAAATTTGCAATCATCTTGAGGAATGTGGTGGCGCCCCCATTCATTGCATTCTCAAGAGAACTCATGTACATGTACTATGGCAACTGGGCACTAGAGCATCATGGTGAAAATGTATACTTTTTTCCTTAGTGCTGTCCACTTTCACCAAAGATGGGTATGTGTTCAACCACAGGAACATCCACATGCCCTCATTAAGACATGTAGTTAGCACAGGTTCAGTGTGAACAGGTGGGCTGGCATATTTGGTGGCCATTTAACCTTCTTCCTTTGGGGTTAAATGGGCAAGTGTACCTTCAGTTTTTTTATAACATACTGTCTGTAGTCTGGAAGATGTCCCTCTAGAAATATGCAATCAACTAAGTTTCAACATGATGGAACTCCTCCACATTTTGATAGGAATGTGCAACAGCATCTAGGCTACGTTTTTCGTGACCATTACATTGCAAGAAGCAGTTCAGTATCCTGGCCACTGCCTACTCTAACATCATTCCCATAGATTTCTTTTTATGGGAATAGCTTGAATGTCTCATGTTCAAACAGTTTCCTCTGAAGATGAATTACTGGTGAGGATGTTGCCTGCCAGTGATGAAATTTATCACACTCCAAGAAGCTTTGAAAGAGTTTGGGACTCATTTATGTGCCGAAGTAAACTCTGCAAGGATGTTGTGGTCACCTTCTTCAACAATTCCTGTAATTTATCCTACGTTTATGTATTCAACTTGTTAACATTAGCTACACTTACATTTTAAAAAATTGGACTAGTTTCGGGAGAGGTCCCTCCCATCATCGGCTGCTGTTGACCGAGTGTCATTGTTCCAAAAGACAAAAATCAATAAAGGAAGTTCCAACGCTTAAGAACAAAGTGAAAGATATAAATTCAAATTTTCATAAACCACCCAACTTACTACAACAAATTTTGGAAGATATTCAAAGAACATGGAATAATGTTAGCCCCAAAGAACAATTATATATATAATTCTTATTACATTGCACAATAAAAGACACTATTCCCACAGAGCAAAAGAGGAATATATGAGATCAAATGTGCAGATTGTGATCAGAGCTACATTGGGAAAATGAAGAGAAATTTAGAAATTCGGTAAAAAGAACACTTTAAGAACATTCAGTTGAAAGAGGTAGACAAATTAGCAATAGCAGCTCATTTTTTGGAACAAAAATCATGAGATAAAACCAGAAGTCAAATTACTGAAACAGCTTCACAACCCAATAGAACTATCTACTTCGGAGAGAATTTTCATTTTAAAAAACAAGAATAACTTAGTGAACTTTGATTTTCCATCGCTGGATGAACTCGGCATGTTTCTACTAGAACCACCACAGGAACACATGAGTATCCATCCACCATTTTGAACAACACTCAGTCAACAGCAGCCGATGATGGAAGGGACCTCTCCCAAAACTAGTTCCATTTTTTTAAAAAGTAAGTGGAGTTAGTGTTAACAAGTTGAATACATTAATGTAGGATATATTACCACTCCATTGTCTACAGCTTCGTAAGTACAATTTTACTTAATTCCTGTAATTGTTGCTCAAACTCTGAATAGAAGGTAAAGTGTTGCTGTACTATCAATTTCTGTGAACAATGATTTTCTTCACTATATTTGGTTTTTCATATTTTGTAGAAGTGTAAAATATAAAGTTATGTTATTATCATCTGTTCATATTTTAACTTCTTTGCTCAACCTAAAAGCAAGACTTATCTTATTCCATCATCATACATGAAAATGAATTTATTTCCATCAAACATAAATACAATACAATTTGCATATTTTTATTATTTTACAATTTAAGGAATACTATTACTGAGTACTTATTATATTAGCACCAATTATAATACAAAATAACATATCCTGCATCTTACATCATCAAAAGTTGCCTATCAATTCTGTTTCTGGTCCCCATACATTATAACTCCAGATTGTTGATGCATTGGGAACTGAACCATAATCAATTTCATTACTTCCATCCTTACTTTAATAATAAATCCCCCCCCCCTTTCCCTTTCTTTCTAATCCCCTATATCTAAACTTTCTTCTCCTGTAGTACTTCTAATCTTCTTCCACCATTTATCCTTAACTTTGCCCAAGTGTTCTCCCATCGTTTTTATATTTTTATCTCCTATGATTACAAATATCTTCCTCAAATTTCTTCCATTTCTCTTTCAATACTTGTAGTCTCCACCCTTTTGTTTGCTTACAATATAAAATGCTATGGTACTCATTATCAGGTTTCCCACACATGGGACATTCATTCCCACAGATTTTTCTCAGTGCTCTTACATTCCTTACTCCAGATCTGGCCCAAGTGAAACCTTCCCTCCCTAATTCATCACAAATTTCTAGGTACATCCCCCTTCCCCAAACTCTCTTTATTCCTCAATACATTCTTAATGAACTCTTCTCCATAAAGCTCTCAAAAGATCTTCAATTCTATCTCATTTCTTTCCAAAATCCCCTATACCTATGTTGCTTATTTGGCCAACAATCTTCCATGCCAATTCTTTCAACAATATTATGGATTTCAAGCACCCATGACCTTTTCCATAAGCTTTTCCTGTCCACCAAAACATTCCTTGACATTCTCTCCATCTTCCAACATATTTATTTTGTATAGGTATTTCATACTTCTTTCAATTATTTTCCCATTACTAGTTGGCTAGTCAATTCTGCCAAGGCTACATTATTAGGTGACACACTCGGCAGTCCCAGTATTAATTTACTAAACGATCAAAGTTGTTGACAGCTGATTGTTGGAGACAGACATGTGTATACCCATGCTTGTTAGGGTTAAAGAATGTGAATTCAGCTGGAAGTGTATAGAGCTGCAATTAGCCTATTTGGTATTTCCCAATTCACTTTTGATGATGCAAATAAGCACAAGCAGAGGGCCATGATGTGTTAGTGATAAAGGTGGTACTTATAACCCTGGGCTGGAAAAGGAACAAATCATGAGAATGGTGAGGTGCATTTCCAACGATATGGCTAATGTAAAAGGAATGGAAAGAAGAATCGACGAAAAAATAACAGAAAATTTGAGGAAATGAAGTCATTATGGGGAAAATTTGAAGGTAAAGTAATTAGAGAATTAGAAGAATACAACAGGAGAATATTATACTTCAAGAAAGGAGAAGAAAACAGAAGAAAAATGAACAGTGATAATATTTGGAGTCAAAGAAACGAGAGACAAATGAGTATGGGAGAGATCCTCCAAGACAAATTAGGGCCACAGTTTGGTAGTTGGGAAATAGTTGATGTTTTAGACTGGGCAGAAAAGGTCTGAACCCAAGACCGATCATTTTCAAGCTTGCCACAATGAAAATAAAACGGGCAATCTTAGCAAATGCAAAAGATAAAAAGGACAAGAATATTTATTGAACAACATTTCAGGAAGACAGAGAGAGAAATAAGAAATATTCTGTTAAGAGAAATGAAAAATGCAAGGGCCAGGGAGAAAAAGCTTATGTTCCAGGTATGGAATTGTGGATTAACAACAGGAAACAAGATATCTGTCAGCTAAATTCATGATATGAGCTGGAGAATACTCACTACACAACTGACCAACCTTGGGAAAGAAGTAGAGAGGAGGAGGGGAGGTGAAAGGTTGGCGTCACCACCAAAACAAGTGGTGTTGGAGGACCAAGTAAAGAGGGGAGGCAAGTGGAATACATCTTTAAGCTAGCAAAATGGGATGGAGAAGACTTTGAAAAAGCAGCTGCTGGGGAATGGAAGGAGAAGAGGAGAGCAGCTTTCATCACCAAGCAAGCAAATTGTACCCAAGAAACAGCTGACAGAGGAGGTTTTAAGAATGGTGTAGGGTGCAGCGGCAGGCTTAGATGTTTGGACAAATACTGGACTTAACATAGTATTGACAGCTAGAGGAAGCTAGGAAGGATTACGAGGAGGAGAGGTAGCCAACCAATAGACTGACAAGAAATAGGGTTAGGCTACAGAAATTTAGTTTCGAGAGAAAGATGCCTATATAGGGAAGGAAATAGAGGGTTATAATCTGAAATGTAGAAGGTTTATTTATAAAAATGAGGAAAGGGGAAATATTTCAATTTCTAAATATAGCAGATGTGATAGGTGTGCCAGAGATATGGCTGGTAATAGATATTCTTGTTGAAGTGAGCAAATTAAATTTTTATGGGAAGTGTGGTGTAAAAAGAAAAGGCAAGGGTCAAGTGTTGGGGGGGGGGGTTTGGGTTTTTTTGTTTTGTAAGAAAAGGCTTGAAAGTTAAAGCGAAAATGTGTAGAGAACTAGGAGGTAATTCAGTGCAGTGGTACCACCACGGGTGGCCGAGGTCGTTTAGGCGCAGACTCGTGAGTGGGAGGTCTGGGGTTCAAATCCCTCCAGGACCGTCCTCCCTGACAGGTTTTCCTCAGTCCTCATTACTGACAAATGCCAGGGAGGTATCCTAAACTGAGGCCTGGAATGTTTCCTTCCTTAAAAAAATTCCTTTCCCAATATCATTTCATCTCATGTATCGTGGGTGTCCTGGTAGTGTAATGGTAACCATACTTGCCTTCTAAACCCAAGGTCGCGGGTTCGAACCCGGCCAAGATCGATGGATTTTTTGGGCGTAAAAATCCTAAGTATGGCTTCTTTCAGAAGGGAAGTAAAGCCGTGGGTCCCAGGTCATACAATTACGGCACGATAAAGAACCTCAAGCCTGAAAGAAGAGGCCTCTGAGCAAATTTTGTCGGCCGTTTCACGCCTTAAATAGAATGGAACGCCGATGACCAGAGATGTTAAAGAGCATCCTTAAATAAACAAATAACAAAATCTTGTGTATTACCAGTGTTCACTGCCTGTGGTGCCTCAGTAATAAAAACAGGCGTTAAACACCATTACAAAAAAAAAAGTGCAGTGGTGTATTTGAGTGGAGAGGGGAAGAGTAAGAGAGTGAGTGAGTGTGTGGCAACCCCCAATAATAATCCCCAATTTCCTCAGAGCTTTATGATACAAGCTTATATAACAATTGAAGGATTATTAAACAACTATATTTATAAAGAATTTATAATAATGGGCAACTTTAATGCAAGAGTAGGAGAAAAATCAAATAAAGTTAATAGGAAAGCTAAGTGAGACAGAAAGAAGAGTGAGTAAAGACAAAATTTTGAATATAAAAGCTAAAAAATTGTTAAAGAGTTTTGCAAAGAATTTAATCTGGTAATGTGCAATGGAGTAAAAAGGAAAGATGATATAGGAAAATTTACATTTGTGAACAAAAATGGCCAGAGTGTTATAGACTATACTCAGTGGATTTAGATTCTCATCTAGTCAATTTTGAAGTGTTAAATGTAATTTGTTCAAGTAATCATTTCCCAATAAGGGCTAAATTTCAAAGCACATTAAAGGGGCAACTAAAAGTCTCTAAGAATTAAAATTAAAAATTATAGATCGAGGGAGGAGGAATCAGAAGCATTTCTGGAGGAATTAAAATTGCAGATAGGAGCATTAAGGGTAATATAGGTAGAGGAACTGCTTAGGGAAAAGAGAATTGAGGAAGCTGTGTTAAGATTAGAGGAGATATTGAAACAGGAAGGAGCAAAAATGAGGTAAAGAATACCCAATCAATAAGAAAAAGGGATGGTAAAATGAAAAGTGTAGAAAGGCAAACAGAAGAATTCTAAGGGAGTTGAGAAAATGGAGGCAAACAAGTGATCAGAAAGAGATAATTTTATGATTGAAAGGTGGGAATATAAATGTCTTATGGAAGTAAAGAAGAAAGAGTGGCAAGGAAAGATGAGCTAAAAGTTATATGAGACAGCAGGAATTAAAGATAGTAAAAGAATTTGGGCAATAGTTAAGGGAACATACAAGGCTAGAGTATGAGATAATAACATAAGTGCAGAAGATTGGATATTTGCAAAATATTTTAAGAGTAGAACAGCTCAATAGCCAGAAGTTATGGATAATGGAAAATGCATATTTTATTGAGCAATTAGATAGACAGATAGGAGTAGATGAAGTATGAGAACAAATTAGAAAACTAAAAAGGAATAAAACAAGTGGAGTCGATGGAATAAGGGGCGTTTTGGAAAGCATGGAGCTCAGATGAGAAGAGATTGTGTTTATTAGTCAAGATATTAAATTCCATTTTTAAAGGAAGCAATGTCCCAAGAGGTTGGAGAATAGCAATAGTGGTGCCAATATTTAAGAATAAGGGAGGCATGAACATCCCCTTTAATTACAGGGGAATTAGCTTGCTATCTGTACTAGGTAAGTTAACACAGGGATCTTAACAGAAAGAGTGCAAATGTGGGCAGAAGAAGAGAATAAGCTATTGAAATTTCAGTCAGGGTTTAGGAAGAATAAGAGAATGATTCATAATATCTTTGTTATAGATACATTGGTAAATAAGTATTTAGCAACAAAGAGGGAGAGATTAAATATGTTATCTGTGGATTTTGAAAAAGCATTTAACACAATAAACTGGGAAGCATTATGGGTAAAATTGAGTAAAAAGGGAAGGTTCATAAAAATATTACAAAGAATACATACTGATAACGGGTTTTGTATAAAAATGTCAAGTAGCAAAGTAACTCAAGTTCTTACAAACAATATAGGCTTAAGGCAAGGCTGTAAATTTAGTCCTGTACTATTCAATTTGTTCATTGATGATATCCGAGAGGAAATTAATGCAGTAAATAGTCATATTCCAATAATTAACAATAATAGAATACCTGTTTGTTTTTGCAGATGATTTTGTTGCAGGAACAATATCTAATGAGGGATTAATTAAGTTATTTGAAGCAATAGATAATTTTTCAAGAAATGGACTTGCATATTAATCAAAGCAAATTAAAAATTGTTGTTTTTAAAAAGGGAAACAAGTTAAGGAAAGGTGAGAAATGTTTTGGCAAGGAAGAGAAATTGAGGTGGTTAACAAATTTTATTACTTAGGAGTAAGATTAAGTAGTAAGGGTGGTTGGAGTGATCAAAAGAAGATGATACTAGCTAAAGGGGAAGCTTTCTCTGAAAGCTATAAGGGTATGTTTATGAATTTGATACACAGAAACTTCTGCAAACAAATATTGGGCTTACCAAGAGCCTCGCCAAATGGCATTGCCTAAGTAGGATTAGGAAGAATAGGTAGTAAAGGGAAAATTATGGAGACAGTATTGAGATACTGGTTTAGAATTTGAAATTCAGATGAACATAATGTTTTATATCAGTGTTTGGTAGGTCAGCAAAGGCTTAATCAAGATGCTACTTGGCTTAAAAAGTAAAGAAAGTCTAGAAAAAATTAGTTTTGGGGACATACAGAAAACTAGGGGAGCATCAGGAAGGGGTTACTGGAAAGAAATTAGGTTAAGAGTTGAAGATATTGAAAGTCAAGAAATATTTGCTAGTTTTAATTTCAAAATGTCATTGAGTGTGTATAGAGAAATGAAAGGAGTTTGGAACAGAGAAATGAAAGGAGTTTGGAATGGAGAAAAGTATGTTGAAATATGTGATAAAGCAGCAAGAGAAGGCTTTGCATGGGCAAGAACAGGGGTTGTGAAATTGAAGGGTTGAAGAGCAAGGGAGAGGATGGATAAATGTCTGTTGTGTAGCCAGAAAGACAATAATTGGCACATATTAGAATATGAGGAAACTAAATTTTTTAGGGAGAAGCTGGGAATTCAGAGATGGTCCAATATAGCAAAAGAAATTACAGGGAAAAAGATGTTTAATGTTAAATGAATAAAAGACATGTTGGAAATTGAATTTTTTTTGGTAAAGTAAGAGTAAAATGGTTTAAAAAAATAAGCAAGCAAGGCAACGAAGAACTTGTAGAGTGTGAGGGGTTAGATTGAAATAGTATGAAGGTCCTATAACTCGGTAATCGCAGTGTTTGGGTATATTGGGTCCCAGGAAATACAGCAGGGTAGTGAAGTATAGTGAGTTATAATTTGCTAAATTATTTAATAATAATCTAGATAATTATAGAATGGTATATAGTTAAAGTTGTGTACAAATAAATGTGAATTAAATGTGATTGATTTAAAAATTATGTATGGATTTGTTAATACTACATTATCTATTCATTAAATTGAGGACCTCTCAGCTATCATATCCCCCCATATTTCTATTCCATACATAATTTTTGCCTCCACCATGATGTTGTATATTGGTTCCATCCATTTGACACTTATTTCTGGTATTTTCCTTAATCATGCCTTTATAACCCCAAATGACATTTTTCCTTTAGCTAATATTAACTTTCTCTGATCATTCCAACTATCATTTATGCTTAATTTCACCCCAAGATAATCAAATTTTTAACCACCTCTATTTCCCGCCCATCTAACCACCATTTCTTGTCCTTTCTCAGTTTAAAGCCCTTCTTAATGATCATTATTTTGGATCATCATACCTAGTATTTCCATCTTTTACCCTTTCAGAAGGTTGGGAAATTATTTTCAATAGTTGTAAGTTTCCATTATGTTTAAATCCTTTTCTCAAACATTTGCAAGCACACTACACATTGCTAAGAAACAGATAAACAATAACATTACAATCATATCGATGTGGCATCATATTTCATAAAATTACTAAACCAGAACTGTAAGAAGTAATTATAAGCAACAGAAATCAAAAGCTGGCCTTTTGCAAAAATGCAAACAAAAAATAAACAAGTAAATTATTAATAAATAAATAAAATTTAGTGCATTTGTCAAATCCTGAACTCGTCATTAATCTTGTGTTTATTTCCAATTCCAAAGGCTTAGACACTGAGCTATGTAGTGACAGTCGGTTTTTTCAAAATCTTGTCACATTGATCGTAAAATTAAATAGAAGCTGAATCAGTGACATGCTATCCCATATTAACATTTACTCCATTGCAGGGAAATTTGTGCCCACAGACCATAGGCCCCCTATTTCAAATTTATTGTTTATCATTCCTCTGCATCCTTTGTATTTGTGGGTTGGATTGATTGATTTATTTATGGATGCTCTTTAACATATAGGTCATCAGCGTCCCATTCAACTCAGGGCGTGAAATGGCCGACAAATTTTGCTCAGGGGCCTCTCTTTCAGGCTTGAGGTTCTTTTTTGTGCTGTAAATGTACAACATGGGACCCACGGCTTTACTTCCCTTCCAAAGGAAGCAATACTTAGGATTTTTACGCCCGAAAAAATCCATCGGTCCTGGCCGGGTTCGAACCCGCGTTCTTGGGTGTAGGAGGCAAGTATGGTAACCACTACACCACCAGGACTGACATTTGTGGGTTGAATTCTAAAATAACTATATAGTATTTTTTAATTTACTCCTTGCAACTTTTTAACTGAATGGGTCACTAAAACCTTATGAATGTACTTTATTTGAGTGCCTAAAAAGTCAGCACATCTCAAATGCAGGACTGCTGCAATAGTCTGAGTCAATGGATTGAGTCTTTTCAGATAACAGTGGCTTTCTTATTGCAGTCAGCTACAAGTACAGATTCGTTTGTTTTTCCTCTTCTTTCAGGCTGCAGTAGCATTTGAGTGTACTGCCCACTCCCATCACTCTTCAATTTTAAATGCAGACAATGGGCTGCCAGTATGTTGGCTTTCCTGCTAAATCCATTTTTTTGTTGTTTAATAATCCTTAATCTTCTTCTGTGATAAAATGAACAAAAGTTATAAATGAATAATAATAAAAATGACTCCAGAGTCCTTCAATGAATCATGTTCCCTGGTATTTGTCTTTTTCAGGTGAGCAACTGAATGTAAAAACCCACCCAGACAACTTTATCAACCAAACAAGTTTAAAACTCAAACCTGAGCTGCCCTCGCTCTTGCACTTGATTGTGACCTAATGCCATTGACAACTAAACCATTGAAGGAGATTTGTCATCTCCCATACAAAAGTGAGAAAACATCTTTAGTGACCAATGGGATTTTGAATAATTTTTTGGAGATGGCAATGATGCAGTTTATCTTGGCAAAAATTCAATTGCAGAATAAAGAGAAATTTGATGAGTACATCTCTGTGGAAGTTCAACCATCAATCAGTTCTTATATGGAAGTAACTCATGTGAGGGCCAGAGCTTAGAAAGGAAGATTGCAAACCAGAAGTTCTGTCTTATGATGAATTTCTAGTTTGGAGAACCAATATTAAACATTTTATACAAAGTGAAGAAAATCGTAATTTCTCATATGCTGCAAAACCTTACTACCTTTGGAGAACTAGATGTGTTTATTACAACAGAGAAGAACGTAAATGGCTTTGTTGCTTTTGAAAACATGAGAAAGGAGGTATTATTAGAAAACAGAAGATGCATAGCTTTTGCTTAACAATTGCCAGGAAAAAAGGAAAATGGCAGCAGAAGAAAATACAACACATACAGATTTTTAGATCATGTGGCATGAGATGTGAAATGCACCAGATTGCTTCATTAGAAATGGCATATCTAAGAGTAAATAGTGCAGAACTATATGGTGGTGCAAAAACTATTAATGCATTAAAAACCAGGCCATATACCATATGCTATGATGCATGTGCTTACTAAGGACATAAACTTCAGTCAAAGCCTTGCAGTTTGGTATGGGTGTGAACAGAATTAGCCATAATAATCTCTTGTGATTGAACTATTTAGAACACTCTTTTAATTTTACTTATGGAGATTTACTCAGGACATGTTTTGTGGAATCTCATCCTCATCAGTTAAACAACTCATTTAACAGCTGAGGATATGGACGAGGGTCCAAGAATCTTATCCTGAGTAAATCTCCATAAAAGAAGTAAAAAAGAGTTTTCTAAATAAACTCAGAAGAGATTATTAATGCATGTTTCACTGTGTTAGATTCCACACTGAATTAATATTGAAACTGCAGTTTACTTTCCTAGTTTCCCCTTCCAGTCTTTTGCTTAGTGGCATAGCTTTGCAGAGTAGAAGTGAATGTCATTGGCTATGCCATAAGCCTGCAACACTTTCAATTTCAATACAAACGACAGTAAGTGTTTTTTTTTTTCAAATGCTCTTTAACATCTCAGGTCATCAGCGTCCCATTCAATTCAGGGGGTGAAAGAGCCGACAAATTTTCTCAGAGGCCTCTTCTTTAAGGCTTAAGGTTCTTTATTATGCTGTAATTCTATGACAGGGGATCTACAGCTTTACTTCCCTTCCAAACGGAGCCATACTTAGGGTTTTTACGGCAGAATAAAATCCACTGATCTTGGCCACGATTGAACACGTGATCTTGGGTTTAGAAGGAAAGTATTTTACCACTACACCACTAGGGTCAATAGCAATTAGTGTCAACAGTCAACATGTCCCATACAAATTTCATCCAGAATGAGAAAAATCAGTATTTTTATACCTATCATGTTATTTCAAAGAATTGTGTGTTACATCTAAATATAATATTCAAAGTACTTTAAAAGCTGGCATTCCAAGGACTACAGCAACTGTATTATTGCTAGTTCAGCCTGTGAAAGAAGATTCAAAGAATTGAAGATAAAACGTCTTAAGAGTACAGCTTCTTTTAGTTTTAATATTGCACCCAAAAACTTATTGTGTGCAAACTATAGAATTGCAAAATTAATAGCTGAAGGGACTAAGTCATTTTCTGAAGGAAAATTTATTAAATAATGTATGTCAATAGTAGCCAAGGTTGTTTGCCTCAGTATGCTTTAATTGTTTCAAAACTAAACCAAAGAAGGATAACAATAACTTTCAGAATATCAGAAATGGCTCCCAACACTGAAAAACAATTGAAAATGGAAATAAACAATTTTATTTAGTATTTTTTAGCCCTAGACAACTGCACAGATCTTACAGATATGGTGCAGTTTGCTGAATTCATTAAAGGAATTGATACCGAGTTCAATATTCTGGAAGAATTTCTGAATCTTTCTCCTAAAAGATAACACATATGGAGAAAACATTTTTGAGACACTATATATGATAGCTTGTAAGTATGACTTACCATTGGTAAAATTGTGTCAGTCACAACAGATGGTGTGACCTCCTGTGATTGGTCATATTAGGAGTTTCATAGGAAGATTAAAACCTCATTTAGCTGAAATTGGAATTTCTAATGATGTAAAAATGATACATTGTATCATCATAGAGAAGCTTTGTATACAAAATCTGCATCATTGGACAATGTCATGTCAATAAAAGTAAAAACTGTAAATTTGATTAAAGCTCACTTTCTAAGGCACAACAATTTAAAGAATTATCAGATGAGCGATAAGATTATTCAGATTTAACTTACTTTTGCCAAGTTAGATGGTTTAACAGAGGATGTATGCTTCATTGGCTTTTAAATATCCTTGCAGAAGTAGATACCTTTTTAAGATAGCAAGTTATCCTTATCTTGCAGTTATCTAATGAATCATGGATCATGGATTTTGCATTTGTAACAGATCTAAGTGGTCATCTGAATCAGCTTAACATTATCTTACATGGGAAAGATCGCTCCATAATTGACATGATGATTCCATTGATGCCTTTATGACCAAATTGAAACTATGGGTGCAATAGCTTCAGAATGCAGATTTATAAAATTTTTCTCTTTTGAAGTCAAGTTTCAAATGTCGCATTCCACACGTGACAAATACCAACAAGTTCTGGAAAACCTATTCCAAATTTGAAGACAGATTTCATGATATAAAGGGAATGGATATGGAATTATTAATATTAAATAATCCATTTTTTGTAAATGCAGAAGTGCTATCATATTTGCAAATGGAGATTATAGATCTATAGCATGATATAAATTTGAAAAGGCACATCTGGGCTTTAACTATATAAAATAATTAACCAAGATATTCATTCTACTTTAAAATACCTCAGTGAGCACATGTCTATAGTGTTTGGAGGAACCTACAGGTGTGAACAGTTTTCTTAGCTATGAACAATACCATGAACAAACAAAGATCCAGGATTAGTGACTTGAATTTGGCCTCTATATTACATTTAACTGTATCTAGTACAGAACCCAACATTAATAAATTAGTTGCTAAGAAGAATTGAAAATCTAATTAAATTATTAAATAACAATTAATACTTATAAAATATATTTATCATTATGGAATTTGTCTTGATAAAATGTGTATAATTAATATTTTAACAGTCTGCCACTGAATTCTCCCAGCATTCTTACTTACCTGCATATCTATTATGTCACTAGCAAAGGGTAACTAGGAGGGGGGAAACATAACCAACCGATTTCTCATCAATTATACCACTCATTTAAACACATTCTTTCGGCTTCACTTATTGAAGATTTATTCAGGACATGCTTCATGGACTGTTAAACGACTGTTGTATCATTTGTTGAAGTTGGGTTGGAGGTGTCTGGGTTGACTTCAGTGGTCTTGCGATAAACTTGAATAAAGAGCTGACTAATTCTGGGATATCAAAAATTCATTAAGCTTTGCTCATGTTTTTTATGTAAATCCTTTCCCATATAAATATTGTACTTACGAAGCTGTTGACAATGGAGTGGCAATATAACCTCAAATTAGGTATTCATTTTTTACACTAAATGCCATTCACTTACACAAAAGTAAACGCGTTTCGGGAGAATCTCTCCCATCTTCAGTTGCTCACTGAACCGCCGTTACTCGAAACTATGACTGGACAAACGAATGTTTCTGTGGTGGCCTCTGTTGGTTGAAGTAGGAAGTTGCTGAGCTCATCCATTGGAGGAAACTCGAAATTCATTAGGTTTTCCCTATTTCTTACTATGAAAAATTTTTCCCAAGTGGATAACACCAATGAGCTGTGAAGATGTTTCAGCAGTTTTGTTCCTGGTTTTATTTCATGGTTTTTTGGTCCAAAAGTGAGCTGTTAAAACCGAATATTCCTAAAATGTTCTTTCCTCTGAATTTCCAAATTTCTTTTTGTTTTGCCTGTGTAGCTCTGTTCACAATCTGCACATTTTATTTCGTAAATTCCTGATTTCTGTTCTGGTGGTATGGAGTCTTTTACTGTGCAACCTAATAAATTCTTGATGTTGTATCTGTTCTTTGGGGCTAACATTATTCCAGGTTCTTTGAAGATTTTCTTGAACTTGTTGTGGTAAATTGGATGGTAGGTGAACCTTTTGAATTTGTATTCTTCTTTTGTGTTTTTCAGTGTGGAAACTTCCCTTATCCCTTTTTGTCTTTTAGATTTATTGATAATTTTTATCACTGTGTCTTTGTTGAAACCATTGATTATAGCTGTCTTTATTATTTGTTTGTATTCTATTATGTACTCTGCTTCTGTGAGTGGAATACTCACCAATCTGTGTGCCAAACTATGAAAAACTGCATACTTATGTGGAATGGGGTTATAACTCTCATTTTTTATGTAGTTCTCTGTGTGTGTTTCTTTTCTGTAAATTCCAAAATTCCAAAAATTTCCATTTCTTATAATTTTTAAATCTAGAAAGGATTATATTCCCATATGTTTATTCCTTTGGTTGTTGAACTGTTTTTAATAACATTATGCTCTTTCTATTTCATGGATTTTATTCCAAAAATGCGATATACCATGCTTCAATGAATAATCAAACAGTCAAAAAGCTGAGGATGTGGACGAGGGTACACAAAACATTTCTGAATCTCTAGTAAGTGAAGCCAAAAGAATGTGTTTAAATAATTAGACTCAGAAGTAATTATATGCATGCTTCACTGTGTTAGATTCCAAAATTATTAAAACTGAGAGTTAGCCAATGTATTTTTGTTACTATGGAAATAATTATAACAATAAACATTCTTACATAATACTTCACTTAGGGATAGAAATGGAGAGGTAAATGGTGCTACAACATATACCAGCAGCAGAGCTTTATGTAAGAACAAATTCATTTATGATAATGCAATTAAATTTTGGATATCAATTCCAATTATATAATACTTCTTCATAGAATACATTAATGGAAAGAGTAACAAAGAGGTGGCTCACTTAGTTCTGTTCAGCATGTTCCACAAGTCTACATTGTAATAATATTATAAAACTGACTTAACCGTACAAACAGACATGCTGGTGCTGAGTCATGCCTCCTTTCAAGAACAGTAGTGGGGAAAGAAGCCCAATTCCAGGCAGTGTGATTTCAACAAATGTAGGTGGATAATTAACTTGGTGTAAATGTCAGCCTGATAGCTTAGATGGTTAGAGAGTCATGCTAATAACGGGTACATAGTGGGTTCATGTGCTAATAACGGGTACATAGTGGGTTCATCCTCCCCATGGGCCCTTTTTCTCTCTTGTAATGTTCATAATTTGTCTACACTGTTCTTAATAGAATAAATATTACTTTTAGGGGGGACAACATGTAGGTTGGAATTTTAATTTTATTTTACGTATTGATTCTAAATGCTTAAATAAAAAAAAATTATGTTGTTGCTTCATGGCTACATAATCTGCAGTTATTGTCTTCTTTCTATCAGTTAGTTAGAGATGCTACTTTTTAGGGAGGACAACACATAAGTTGCAATTTAGATTAGGTTAGGTTAGCTTAGGTTTAACAAAAAAATAATACCACTCCACTCTCTAACTGCCATTCAGGACTGTGGAATTTTGCTTTTACTGCTGCTGTTAGTGAATGGGGGCGTGACTCCAGCAACAGGCATGTCTGTCGGTATGGTCAAGTGAAAATTGCATTTGCTTTGCTAAATCAGTCTTTACATCTAATTAAGAGTCCATTTTGTAATATATTGATGGTTCAGAGCAGTACTATTTTAACTCTCCCTTTTGTGAAAAATGAACTTACAATGACCCTTATTGTTCAGTCTCATACAATAAACCTCATATGCGCCCCCCCCCCCCTTTATGGACATGGATGTCCAAATATCAAAATTGCAAAATTACCATCTTCCTGTGATATATCATTGTAATTTGCCAGTTACAATATTATTGTTCTGAACCATCAATACAAGAGTTAAAACAATAGTTAATACACTTTAAAATGTCCACCCTTTACAGTTTTTTTGCCTGAGGGTAAAACCTTTTCCAAATAGCATTTTATATCTCTGTGCTAGGGGTATATAGTGTTACGGTGATTCTAGAAGCCAAAATGATCAACTAAAAGTCCTAAATTATATCCACTTCAATAGGATATTAGCTAAAGCTAATATTTTATGAAAGTCAGAAATGGTAATAGCATAAATTAGTAAAGTGTATGAAGATTGCCACTTTTCTCCACTATATGCAAAGAGATATAGTATAAACAAATGCTTCACAAGAGCACTACATAGATTTAATCCTTGTACCTGTGCTCCCAATTGACTTTCTTGTGATGTAGAGCTTTCACGTCGGCGGAACATTGGACCAACCCTACTGCTTCGCAACATACGACCAAAGTCCTTCTTGCGACGCTTGATTCTTGGCTGTTTGGTTCTGCCACAAATATAAGTGGCCATACCTGAAGTAGGTACTGGAGTTGAAACAGCTTTGCGAGTTGCAGTTACTTCAGCAATTTGCACAGAGACCTGTGAGTCCAATGAATGCCTCTGGGACTCCACTGATACCCTAAAAAAAAATTGGCTTTCTAAGACATGTGTTTACATTTTACTGCAAGCAAGAATAATGACACAACCACCCATAAATGGCTGCATACATAAACACTAAGGTTACACCTTTTTTTTTTGTAAAATAAAATATATATCATGTGCCATAAATGACTGAAAGTTTGACTGAAAACAAAGATAAAGACTCTAATTCAATTCAGTTTTAAAAAAAAAGGTGACCAAATAAAAAATTGGAGTTATAAAATATCTACTGTTACTCTTTAGATTTGTTGTTGAGCATAATGCATATTAATGATTGTAGTAGCATGTAGAACTCATAAGTATTGCTGCCTATGAGTACTATTCAATACTTGTAACATTATATTGTGTACTTCTTAAATATTACAGGAAATAACTCGCACAAAGAAAAGTTATAATACCATACAGAAGAATAAAGATATCTGGGCCAATAATCTGGTCAGCTCCCAGCTATTGCTCAGAAGAAGAGGAAGTGTGTGGCTGAGAGACGGTAAGAATATTATGCAAATGCACTAGTTAAATGGAAGTCACCAGAGGGTGGACATTGATGTTAATCCAGTTTGTCATAAATGGCCCATAGAGAATTAGTTGGATGACTTTACAAGAGGTCAAATAATTGGAAAGCTTGAGACAAGGTGCAGTGTGACAAGTATAATCCAAGAACTAGGTAATGAGGGAATGGGACACCTTCAGAACAAGTGCAGTTGTTTGATGGACTGATGGTCATCCATAAAAACTACACCAAATTAGCACCACTATACAAAATGGAAGGGAACCCAGTAGAAATAAAGCTGGTTATAGAACTTGAAAACAGGAATATAAAAAATCTAAACATCATCTTTATTATCTCTTATACTTTTCAATAAGATAAACCTTTTATCTCAAAACATATGGCATACTGCTTAATGCTCTGCATGTTAACTTGTAAATTTAGAAGCAGTAATTTCAGAACTCTATATTGCATAACTTTATTGCAAAAATAATTTATAGCTAGCATTGCTCATCTTTGATAACATCTGTATTATGATAACAATATTAATCTAATTTTGCTAACTCAATTGATTCACATAAAATTTTACAAGTGAATTTATGACAAAATGTTTGAGTTATAAAAAAACAATAGACATTTGTTCTATTTGTGTTTATCTATTATAATAAGAATATATGAATTCCTACACAATAATATATTACAGTGTATAAAATAATAATTCAGAAATTAATTTCTTCAGCCAAAAAATATTTCTACAGTCAGAGGTATTACAACATTTTGTTCCATTTATAGCATGGATTCACCCCATAAAATTATGGCAATGAGTTTTCATCCACCCTGCATATTCCTACCCATAAGAGTAAGACACAAACAATGCAACAACTGCACAAGTGCAAAGGGGTACAAGGCCCAGCCCATTGCAGTTTGCGTTGGTCCTGGTGGTGTAGTGGTAACTTAAACCCAAGTTCGTGGGTTTGATCACCCCGAGGACCAATGGATTTTTTTGGGCATAAAAATCCTAAGTATAGCTTCCTTTGGAAGTAAAGGGAAGTAAAGCCATGGGTCTCATGTTGTACTTTTACAGCACGATAAAGAACCTCAAACTTGAAAAAAGGGGCCTCTAAGCAAAATTTATCAGTTGTTTCATGCCTTGAATTGAATGGGACACTGAAGACCTGAGATGTTAAAGAACGCCTGTAAATAAACCAAATCAATTCCAGTTTGCCATAGCCAGATGAAAATACAGAGAATACAGAGATGGACTGTTTGCTCAATGACCTTTATGATGTGTCCCACTAACATCCAACCTGCCATTTACAGTGGTCCAGGAATCTCAAGGACTGAAATGGAGTTAGACACTATTAAAAATAAAGGGGGGGAGGGACTGAACAGCATAACAATGGGGTAAGGTGTTCTTTACTAATTAGAGTAGATTTAGTCTAAGCACTGCTTCTGAATATCACCTAATCTGGCAAGAGACTGGAATGTGGTATTGTGCTGCAAACATCACAGAAGGGATAGATATGGTATTTCGGTGTTCTTGTCTGGGGAGGTATATGCTGGATAAATCTATAGAGCATCAGATATTGGAAAGTGGTATTGTAATGAACAAATGTTACTGTAATGACATAGTCCTTCCACTTCAGTATTTATTCAGAGGTGCGAGTGCCCCATTTCATTTCATTTAGTGTTTGTCCCATTTGTCATCTTTAGATGAAAAGATAAGTCAAGTACAGGGCTAATATTTACAAATACTATACAATTTTTATAACTTGATCATACCTTTTGCATATAGAGAATATGCACAATGTATAAAAATAAACTTAGTAAATATATATGTAGACAATCAATTTAATACTAAGAGTAAGAGAGGTTTACCTACAATACTAGTAGCAAGATAAGCCAACTGATATTAAATTTTGATCATGGGTGATAATACTAGACCATTTTGTACCACAGATGTTCACACACTATTGGAAAGTGAAGATATTTGATGGATGAATTAGCCTGCTTGTTCCCCTAATTTAAACCATATACATCATGTGTGGAATGTCAATACATGTAATTTACTGGTATTAAAACCTTTAAATTTCCCATTTAAAACCCTCAATTTATTGAGTTGCATTCCTTCTGTACCCCATTACAATTAACACCAGGTTGTGTATATTATGGGGATGTATATTCACTCCTAAATATAGTCGGTCCTGGTGGTCTAGTGGTAACCATACTTGCCTCAAAAACCCAAGATTGCAGGTTCAATCCCTGCCAGGGTCAATGGATTTTTTCGAGCATGAATATCCTAGAAGTAAAGCCAAGGGTGCCATGTTGTAAATTTAAATCATCTAAAAGAACCTTAAGCAAGCCTGAAAGGAGAGGCCTCTAAGCAAAATTTATCAGCCATTTCACATCCTGAATTGAATGGGATGCAGATGACCTGAGATGTTAAAGAGCGTCCATAAATAAATCAACTCCTAAATAGTGCCATTATCAACAATGATATTCCCATTTGTCTTGCCCACCTTCCCAATGTATTTTCCAAGCTTTTATATTTTCATGTGATTTAAAATTTAAAATTCTTCTGGCTCTTATTTCATTTGGTAAGTTTTCCCACTCTCATAAAAGGAACTGTTCCATCCAAAACTTGATTTGTTTATATTATAAAATATAATACCAAGTACTATTTAGTTCTTTACATATTGGGCATATTCATTTTATATATCCATTTCTTATTCCATTTACATATTACTGCTGTTCTAAACTATGTCAGTCCTTCCCTCCCTGCCTAATCACAGATTTCAATGTATCTTTCTCTTCCCTAATTATTTTTAGCCATATATAATTTCAGAGATATTTTGACATTAATACTAGATCATATTTCTTGTTTTTCAAATTTCTCAATTCTTGTTTTTATTTATTTCCAAAATCCTTTACTCATTCTTCCCCCCTTATACCATATTGATTCCATGCCAGCTTCTTGTAGAATATTTCTGATTTTATATATTCAAGTTTCTCTCCCCTTGATTCTTAAATTTTTGGTACAGATGCATCTGTGTCATATCAGTTAGTGCTACATAACCACTGCTAAATGAAGTTTGATTATTCTTATGATTATTAGTAGCTGAGTATTATCAGTTACTGATGGAAGGGCTGTTGTAATCCTTGGAGAACCTGCTGTTTGGCTCTGGCGGACCATGAAACTAGTCTTATTTTGATTTAAAGTAAAACACTAAAAATCATGTCGTCACATTATAAAACTCTCTTTAAGTTTCACAAACAAACTTATAAAAGTAATTTTGGTAAATGTTTCGTGAGGTACATTCCTCACATTGTCAACCAAACCGACGACTGAGGAGTCAATTTCAGTAAAGTATGTATGTTACTATGCTTGCTTTGGTGGTCTGTTAATGAACTTAAACAATATGTTGTCTGCTTCCGGTATATCAAAATTCATAAGTTTGTATTCATATTTTTTTATGTAAATTTTTTCCCATATATTAAGTTCTTTCGGATGTTGAATTGTTTTTAGTAATGTTATGTCCTTCTCTATTTCATGATTCTCATTCCAAAAATGTGCAGCTACTGCTGATTTTTCTACTTGTTTGTGTCTAATATTCTAATATTTCTCCAGTGTTCCTTTAATCTTATCCCCAGATTTCTCTTTGTTTTTCCTATGTATATTTTGTCACAATCCTTGCAATTAATTCTATATATACCTGAATTTTCTTCTTTCTTCTTTTTTTGTTTAATTTTATTTAGATTTAATAGTTTACCAACACTATATCTGTTTATTGGTGCCAGAGTAATGTTGTACTTTTTGAAAATTTTTTGGAATTTATGGTTAACATAAAGGTGATATGTGAATTTTTTATAAGTATTTTCTTTAAGTGAAGAACTGAGTATAGTGATTAGTTTAATTTCCTTTTTATTTTTAAATCTTTTTATTTTTTTATCTACCATTTGTTTGTTAAATCCATTTATTTCTGCTGTGTGTATTATATGTGCGTATTCTTTCCTGTATTCTTCTTTACTGAGTGGTGTATTAACTAGCCTATATGTCATACTATTGAATGCTGCTTCCTTGTGGGGTCTGGGGTTGAAACCGTTTGCTTTTATGTAATTGTCGGTATGTGTGTCCTTTTTGTATATACCAAATTCTATATTTTTATTCCTTTTTATTATCCTTAGGTCCAGAAAAGGTAAAGTATTATTAACCTCGGTTTCCATAGTGAATTTTACGGTTTTTTCTTGCAAGCTCAACAGTTTCAATGAATCTTCTATGAATCTATCTTCTACCATGGCAAACACATCATCAACATATCTGTACCATGTTTTGAATATGTATGCGAAGGCTTTCGTTATATGTGTTTCAAAATAGCTCATGAACAGATCAGCCAAAAATGGAGATGGTGGACTACCCATCATTAAACCTGATTTTTGTTTATAAAACTTTCCTTCAAACGTGAAGTAAGTTTGGTTTAAACATAGTTCTGGAGTTTTACATATTCTTTTGTGTGTGTTTCTGCAATGTTGATAGATAGTAGCCATTTTTTTAACAAATTCAGGGTTTTCTCTTTTGGTATGCTTGGAAACAATGCTTTTACATCAAAGGAAACCATGATATCATTTGAGTTTAGTTTATTATCTTTGATTTTGTTTATAAGATCGAACAAGTTTTTTATACTTAGACTTGGGAATTTGGGAAATGTATTAAATCGTGTAGTTAACCATTTGGCTAGGAGGTAACATGGAGTTAATTATTGGTCTCATGTGTTTTCCTGGCTTGTGTATTTTTGGTAATCCTATTATTTTAGCTATTGATGGATTAGGTATTTTGATTTTGTAAACATCTGAATTTGTGAGTAAGCTATTTCCTTTTAATATGTCTTCTATTGATTTCTTGCATTTGTGTAGGGGATTTTTTTCCACTTCAATGAACTCCTTATTGTTTAGTAACTCTAGCATTCTAGGTTGGTAATCTTCTTTGTCTAGGATTACAATTTGGTTTCCCTTATCTGCTTTTGTATATATGACTTCTTTTTTATTTAATGATTTTATGGTTTTTTGATATGATTTGGGGATTTGGCTATGATTTTTAATTTCCTGTAATATTCCTGACGATATTTTCCTAATATGATTTTTATCTATGGTGTTTAATTTCTCAATAGTTAATTCGATATCTGTAATATATTCGTCAATGTTTGATGAGAAATTAACACATGTATTGATGCCATTATTTAATAATTTTGTTTCATCCTTATTCAGTTTTTCTTGGGAAAGATGAACTATTTCAAGGTTAGGTTTCTCATTGATATTTTTATTTTTACCTATTTGTTTTCCGTGTAAATTTTAAATTTATTTTTTTGGCGTGCAGTTTTTTGTTTTATTCTAAAACTGATGATTTCCAATATGTTTCTCTCGATATTATCCTATGCAATGGTTCCTATTGACTTACTTAATTTCATACGTAATTCGTATAGCCTCACGTCTATATGTGCGATATCGGCGTAATATTTGTCTTTCTAATTCCAATACTTTCTTTTCAGCTGCCTTTTGTATCCGACTATTATTGTTGTATTTTACTATATGAGTTTTATAATGTCACGACATGATTTTTAGTGTTTTACTTTAAATCAAAATAAGATTAACAAAAGTTTCACTGTGTGGATTCCGAAATTCCGTAAACACATGAAACTAGTGTTTGCTTCCCCCAGGATAACAAAGTTCATTGGCTGAATATTTAATTTGTGTATATACATTTTTTCCTATGTGTTCACTTTTGCATGTCCTTCCATGCCTTTAACAATTATATTTTTACTCGAATTTTATCATTTCCTATCCAAAAATAAGCTGCCATTGCAAACTGTTTGCTGTGTAAAAGATTTTTTATGCTGAACTTATTCTTGATGCCATTGTAATGTTAACTTTCCTAAAAATCTAAAATTTATGTATAGCCCAACGGTGATCAGTAATTTTTTTAAATTTTTTTTTTTATTGCCAAAAGAATTCACATTTCTTTTAGCTGCTCAAGTTTCTTGAAATTCAGTACCATTTTTTTTAACCATTTCTTTACAAAAATCCATTATTTACTGCTGCTTTTTTTTCTATATGGTTGTATTCCTGTTGGTATTCTGTTTATTCTAATGGTAAATTCATGAGTCTATGTGCAAAACCCTCAATCCCTACATGTTTATGTTGCCTTGGAATGAAGTTATCTGCTTTTATGTAGTTGTTTGTATATGTGTGTGTATCCTTTCTGTGTATTCATAATTCAAACTTTTTATTGTTGTTAGTAGTATTATTATTTTGAGGTCCAGAAATGGTAGCACATAGTTTCCTTCTCACATGTATGTACCAAAATGGTTCTTATAAATGAAGCAGTTGTATGGCATCTTTCGTATGTTTACTATTGTTATTCTAAAAATATCATCAGTACCATGTTTAGAATATGCATAGAAAGGATTTTGCAATGGGTTTCAAATATTCTCATTAATACATTAGGCAAGAATGGGAATATGGGGATTCCAAAGTTAGATCTGATTCTTACCTGTAGAATTTTCCATTATATGTTTTTTGTAATCATTATTTCCTTAATCAATCCTGTACCTTAGGAGGTACCTCAGGTATGAATTTTTCCATAAATACATGCCTTTTGTAAGGCATAACAGGCAAAAAATAGTTTAATTTTTAAGCTTTACATTAGTTTTATCTTTAAGAACGAATATATTATAATGCTGCCAGTGTATATACTAAACTTCAATACATTTTTAGAAATTTACATCCTTATTGTTGACTAGATTTTGAAGCATGCAGTATTACAATGTAATTGGACAGACTGTTACTAAAATAAATTGACAAAAATGCAAACAAATCTTTCCCTTTACAATCAGATCCTTCAGCTATGAGAGCAATAAAAATCAAAACTCACTTTGAAATCTTCAAAAATGTTTACAAACAAAGGAAAATTAAGAAATTATTTGAAACTAGTTTCACTAACAGTATATAAATTTGCATAACTTAGATTTCATTTAAGAACTGTTTGAATTTTTCCAAAATTTGCTTACCTACTGATCTACAGGCAGCACTTATTATATTTTTCATATAACAATATCCACCATTCCGTGACAGAAAGCCTGACAGTTTCTAACTTTTTGATGCTTCAGGGATCTAGCTGAAGTTAGAATTGATATAAGTCACTGCACATGCAACTGTAGGATTCTGTAAGATATTCTGTGTGTTTCTCAAAAATATGACCGACTCAGGAGGGAAGGAGTCAGCAATTGTATTCACATCTTGAAGATGTTCATTAAAGAAATTAACTATCCTTATCGAAGTACCCCATCATGTTAATAAGGGAAGCTGTGGAGAAAGTGTAGAATGTGGTAGTCACTCCTGATAAGCTTTCACACATAAGGGCATCTTTGCAAACACCTTGATCGGAGAAACAAGTCTGTTATCTTGAAGAAATGATTTCATACCTCTTCTACAACTTGATGGATACAATGGGCCAAACAGTGAAATGGATGAGGTAGGAATAGAATACTTTAAAATGCAATTGCAGCCTTCGACATGTCGGCTGCTGCATTAGTGTACATTACAAGAACCTTTTCTTTTAGCACACCCCCAGGTAACAACACTTTTAGCCTGTTATTAATAAATTTTATAATTATTGTGATCTGTGCATTCTAGAATTCTGCTGGTAATGAGACATGATTTCAATGCAATATCCAAACTCTTAGTCTTCCCACAATAAAATTTTCAAAATTGGTGGATTCATCCACAACAATCCAGAAGTGGGAAGAGATTATCTCTCCTAATGAACTCCACAGTTTGCTTGTAGCACACATCAAGAAATCCCTCAAGGAGTGTAGATTTGTCAGGAACTTGATGACTACAGTATTTCTCAAGAAAAGGATGATATTTACCATTTGAACTTTGTTCCATAATATGTTTGCCATTATCATTACTTCACACGTATTCTCATGCAACTTGTTTCAAGAGAAATTTTACGCATTTTCATTAACAAAATCTGCTTTTTAACATAATGAAACTGTATATTATTGTTGTGCATATACACTTCATATGTGCTGTTCCAATTGAGATTTCATTGCATTACCCACTTTTTTTGTCATGCACTTGACAAAACACCACTTTTCGATTGGTGGTAAAAGTATCATACACTGCTATCCAGGATCATAGTTTAGCAGCTAAAGAGCTTGCGACTGGAGTCATCTGGTAGTAATTTGCAACGGTTCACTTGAGATGGTAGCTACAAAACTAAATTAGTATCAAATAAGAATACAGTATATATGTGTGCATCATAGCATTGAAGATTCGTGTGAATATTGGAACAAAAGATATAACTATTGTGCTGTGTTACAAAATATACCTGCTCCACCTTCAGGAAATATTCTAGATAACTATTATTCCCACTTTATTCTGAACACCAGTTAATGATAAAAGTTTAGCTGCCTTCAGGAAGTAGAGTAACATGCACATTATGTAGTAAAACCTGTAAATCAGCTATGTTTTCCCTGGTTTAGGAAGGAAATGCAAGATGACCGGTTAAGCAGGAAAATATAGGGTTATCCTGGGTGGTTGATCCATCATTAAAGTTAAAATATGTATCCCATTACATACCAACAACTTTCAGTTTTAAAATTGTGTAACAAAAATAATACTTTTCAATTTAAATAGTAATTCAATTTGGAATCAAACACAGTGAAACACCCCTTAATAATCTCTTCTGAGTAGGATATTTAGAGCACTCTTTATGGTTTCACTTACATGAGATTTACTCAGGACATAGGTTTTGTGGAACTTTTGTCCACATCAGCTGTTAAACAAATGTTGGATCATTCATAGAAGCTGGGTACGTAGGTATCTGGGTTGACTCTGGTGGTCTAGTGATAAACTTATATAAAGTGCTGGCTGCTTCCAGAATGTCAAAATTCATAAGGTTATGCTCATGCATTTTTTATATAAATCCTTTCCCATATATTTAATTCTTTTGGTTGTTGAACAGTTTTTAATAAATTGAGCCTATTTCTATTTCATGGTTTTCATTCCAAAAAATGTGCTGCCACAGCCGATTTATCAATTTGCTTGTAACAGAGTTTCTCCAATGTTCCCTCAACCTAATGCCTGTATTTCTCTTTGTGTTCCCTACGTAGATTATTTCAAAATCCTTACAATTAATCTGGTAAATACCAGATCTTTTTCTTTGGGCCTGGAATCTGTTTTGTTTAATTTAATAAATTTTTACACTGTATCAGTTTTGAGGTGCTAAGATGATACTGTACTGCTTGAAATTTTTTGAAATTTCTTATTAAAAGATTCCAGAAACAAAAAAGAAATAAACAAATAACAACTTTAACTGGTTTATCTGAGGAAAAAAACATTTAAAAAGTTCACTTGTCACCCATCAGCCAATAAGAAATTCCAAAAAAATGCCACTGAATATGTCCACTGCAGTTCTGGACGAAACATCTCATATTCTCATCTCCAGCAGATCATGGCACAACAGAGTGGAAGAAAATTGTAGTTACATCTGGTCGTGAAAGCTTATGTTCTCTCATGACTCACCTCTACGGGAAGAAGATATATCGTCTGATATGTCAAATTGAAGTGCTTCGCAAGTGGAAGTCTTTTTTTCTGTGCTGACTGGCCTTTCTTCTATGCTGTCATGACATGGGAATTATTCCTGATTTCCTTCGAGTGAAGTGCGATTTCAATATAGTGGCCTCAAACCGCATGTACAACTGCTCTGAGCAGACCATGCTCCGAGAATGCATTCACTACACCAGATGAGATCTTGCTACCAACAAAAGTTCATTACTCACCTTGCATATCCAGGTTATCAACTCACTCCTTAGATATGATTGGGTAACATAGACAGGATTACATGCAGTTCTATGACACACAATCACACCAACACCACTACCTGCCATAAAAAGAAGTTTGAACATCTTTCGCCCTTTAACAAACCATCTACTTCATTGGACACCAGCCGCAGTAATGAAACTATCTAATCATCTATTGACACCAGTGGAAACTTCACTCCTAGCAAAAGGAGGCAATTATGTCATAACCATGCCAACTTTACCTGTTGAGGACATCATTTCAAACATTGAATCACAGATATGTTGCCTTCTAAAAGCAGCAGCTGAAGAGATTCACTGTGAATCTGTCGGTCCTGGTGGTGTAGTAGCCGATACTTGGTGTACTTGCCTCCTAAACCTAAGATCACAGATTCGATCCCTGCCAGGACTGATGGATTTTTTTCGGGTGTAATTCCATGTATGGCTTCCTTTGGAAGGGAAGTAAAGTTGTGGGTCCCATGTTGTACATTTATGGCACGACAAAGAACCTCAAGCCTGAAAGAAGAGGCCTCTGAACAAAATTTGTTGGCCGTTTCACACCCTGCATTGAATGGGATGCTGATGACCTGAGATGTTAAAGAGCATCCGTATATAAACAAAAACAAACAAACAAACTGTGAATCTGCCAGGATTCTCCAAAGAGCAAAGGCTTCACCCAGCAATTTATTTTACCAAGAGAGGATAGCATTGAACAACCTAAATGCTAATAAAGACATCATTGTCTCCCAGCAAACAAAGGTAATCCTACTATGGTCTTAAAACAACAGGACCACCAGCAAAAAATCTTCTGAAACAGACACATACCAAGAATTAAATGTGACCCCATAGCACGTATTATGGGAACAACAAAACTTCTTATTAAGAACTTTTCCCTTGCAATGGAAGACAAATGTCGCACCACCAGATCCAGAGCCCAGTCTCCCAGACTTTATGGCATACCCAAAATACACAAGCCAGAAGTGTCTCTGAGGCCCATTGTTAGCGGGATTGGATCCCCGATCTACAACGTAGTCAAGCTTCTGGCCAGTTTACTATAGTCTCACATCGGCAACAATGATTCTTTCAACAAAGACTCAACTCATTTCATCCAGAAACCCCAAAATCTTATTTTGCAGCCCCATTATCTTATTAACTTTGACGCTGTCTCTTTTTTCACCATAGTTTCTGTACAAGAAGCTCTCACACAGTTGAAACACATTTTCTCTGATGACATAACAGACTTCCAACAGTGTTCACCACAACTTACTTCCAGTGGGACCACTTGTTTTACTAACAAATAGAGCCCATTCAGTCTGGTAGTAAGCAACTTCTTCATGGACTCCTTCAAGGCTACAGCACTAGACACAGCTCCACTCAAACCGGCAGTCTGGCTCCGCTAAGTGGATGACACTTTTGTTATTTGGTCCCACAGGGAGGGAGCTTCATTACATTTTTTTCTACACCTTCATAGCATAAATTCCCACATCCAATTTAACATGGAAAAAGAAGAAAGTGGACAGTTGGCCTTCCTGGATGTATTGGTTAGAAGAAAAACCAATGGCACACTTGGATGCACTGTCTACCACAAGCCCACTCATAATGACCACTATTTAAACAATAACTGGAAATAAATCCAGGCAGAAAAGTGTCATAATTTTTTTTATTTGATTTATTTATGGATACTCTTTAATATTGCAGGTAATCAGCATCTCATTCAATTCAGGGCTTGAAACGGCTGACAAATTTTGCTCAGAGGCCTCTTCTTTCAGGCTTGAGGTTCTTTTTCATGCCTTAAATGTACCACATGGGACCCACAGCTTTACTTCCTTTCTGAAGGAAGCCATACTTAGTATTTTTAAGCCCCGAAAAAATCCATCAATCCTGGCCTGGTTTGAACCCGCGATCTTGGGTTAGGAGACAAGTATGGTTACCACTATACCACCAGGACCGACAAGTGCCACGATTAAAACTCTCGTAAATTGTACTTCATGCATTTACGAGTCTCGGTTACTGCCACAAGAACTGCACCACCTAGTCCAATGGCTATGCAATTCACGAGGTAAAAAGAACTTGCTACCCGGCAAAATCAAAACCTGCCAGACAAAAATCAGACTGATCTAATGTAAATGACAATGTTTTTCTACCTTATTTCAAAAACGTCACAGACTGTATTGACATATACTGCAACGCCACAGGGTCAAGACAGTCTTTAAGCCTATTAAGCAGCTAGGTAATCTACTATGCTCTGTCAAAGGTCTTTGGGAGCCTTTGCCGTCAGTGGGTTTACCGTATTGCCTGCTCTTGTGGTTTGATTTACATCGGTACTACACAATGCAGCATTAGCACCAGACTCAGAGAACACAAAAAGAACTGTCGTCTAGGTCAAATAGATAAGTCCATGGTAGCAGAACAAGCTATCGAAGAGGAGGGGGAACATATCATCAAGTATCAGGATACTAGCATCCTTCTTCTATTACACACTACTGTGCTAGACCACGAGAAGCCACTGAAATTTACAAATATTCCAACAATTTGAACAAGAAAGAAGAGGCTCTCAAACTAAGTAGCAACTGGTTTCCAGCAACTGAAAATAAAGCACAACACATGAAAATGTAGCAAGAATATCACAACAGAACAGCAGCACAGGAGAGGCAAGGCTCCTCCCACCAGCCGACTGACCACCGCCCATCCCGGATCAACCAACACAGAGCACTGCAGTATAAATATAGTGACTCTGACAGCAAACACTTCAAATGCAGTGATACCTTCTACAAGAAGACTTCGCCCACATAACTGAAGATGTCCGCCATTGTTGCAAACAAAATGTTCTCATCTCCAGCAGAGATGGCACAACAGCCCAGAAGAAAATTGTAGTTACAAACAATGCCAATGTTAATGTAACAGTACACAAAAAAATATTAGCAAGTAAAGTCAAAGACACGTTTATTAACAGTTGTTTCTTGGCTTCCTCTTTTCCATACTTTGGCAAAAAAATAAATAGATTTTATATTATGACACAACATATCAAAATAGGCATTTTTTTCAATTGCACCCGATATATAAAACACACTACAATAACACAAACTATTTGTGAATTTACTTAAAAATATTTCACTAATAGTTGAAAAACAATATAGTTTTAGTCCATATACTTTGGTTAGGTAAATGTATGTATGTATGTATATATATATATATATATGTTATTGTTTTATCAGTTTACAATAAGTTATTTGATCTGGTTTGACGTCTGTGAAGAAATAATAAAAAAAATATTGACTTTGGAAATTACTCTGCAAGTATCCTAATAGATCTTATAAAAGCATTTTATTGTGTTGATCCAAATTTACTGATAACAAAGCTAGACCAGCTAAACAGAATAAATGCAAAATAGAAATTGTTAAAAATATCTTGGGATATTTCACCGTTTCTAAAATGCATGTGAATCCTTCTAAATGCCAATTAATACATTCTGGATATAAAGATAATTCCCTACCAACATGACTAAATATCAAAGAGTTAACGAGTTTAAACTGTTAGGCTGAAATATTGATAAAGCCTTCACATATGCAGCATTTGATGAGCATCTAACAACCATCATCAGAAAAATCTACTTGTTCTTGGATACTTGACCCAATATGTATCACGCAACACTGCTTATTTTTCTTTTATTTTTACACACATTTCTTATGACATTGAGCTTTGGGGTAGTAACTCAAAGGCAAGCTTTCAACTAGTTTTCTCATTGCAAAAAAGGCTGTTACATAACTGATTAATTTAAAGTACTATGATATATGTAGAGAGTTTTTGGACAATATACTCTTTTGACACTCATTAAACTGTATATCTATAAAACTGATTTATACTTATTACAGTTTAAATTTCAAATGGAAACTTGATGTACATGCTCAATGAATTACATCAGCTGATAGAGAGGGTTTGTGAAATGGAGTATTTCTTGATGAACAATGATAAACTAACAATATTGACATGCAGATTGGGCTCATTTGAGAAGATGCCTAGTTATAATGGAATAAAGTTCTATAATGTACTTCCTGTGGAAATTATGTCTTGTGATAACTATAAATGTTTAAAAAAAAATTTAAAATATAATCAACAAAGCTTATAAGATTTACAAAGTGTTCAAGATTTTATAAATGATGAATAGTCTTCACCATTTGACATTTTGTATCATAATGTATGTGCTTGATAATGTTCAGATGTGAAATATTCCAGTATGTTGAACTGCAACAGATAAAATAATAATAAAAATATGTTTATTCTTTTAAAGGACATGTTTAGGGAAGGTCAACATCTCTAACATTTTTAATCTGAATTTTTACTCTCAATATGTATTAAGTGTTGAACTATTTTTAAGTAAGAGAAATTTTTATACTGCTATCATTCTCAAAAGTAGAGGTAGAGAAAGTTGCATTAATTAATTTAATAATAATTAGATTAAGATTACCATAAAACTGCTACTACACAATAGTTGATGGAAATAAATAAATATTGGAAGACCAAGAAATATTAAGAAGTTTAGGATTCCTAGAAAAGCAAGAAGCCTTATGACTTAATTCTTATGAAAATAAAAACCAGATAAATGATCCATTACCTTCTAACACTGTAGCTTATTTCTGAATCAACAGAATTCCTTCGCTGACTTGAGCCTGAAGCTGTTGCAGGTGCAATGAGAGCTCCTCGTCGGGTCATCAACTTTGGCAGAGCTGCAGCCCATGTAGAGCTGAAGTCCTGTGATGCCACACTGCACATTTCCAGATTTAACCCTGAGAAGTAAGTAAGCAAGCATGCATATCTTTATTACTTTTGGTATTCTTGGCAAACAGTCATTATTCATCTTATTATAATAATACAGTAATATAGTATATCAATTGCTTGCCTAATAATATTCAAAAGGCTGATATGGTTCTTTTTGCTCATGATAAACGTTCTTGTAAAAAGAGATAATGATACTGCATTGCAAAATAAAGTAAACATGATCATGAATAGCCACAATAACTGGTTTAAAATAAATCAACTAATAATAAACAATGAAAAAACTATTGCAATGACATTTCATAGATGGCAATGTAAAAACAGTATTAAACCTCAAATTATACATAATGGAAACAATATTGAGTACAAGAGAGAAACAAAATTCTTAGGTATACATGTGAATGAAAACCTTAAATGGGATACTCACATTCATTATTTAGTGACTAAACTTAATTCTGTTTGTTATATGCTTAAAAGTCTATAAGGGACAGTGAATTTATTAGGATTGAAAAATGTATATTTTGCTCATTTTCATAGTCGATTCAAATATGAAATAAAATTTTGGGGAGAAAAATGTGAGAGAGTATTTAAAATCCAGAAGAGAGCAATAAGAATTATAAGTTGAATAGATAGTATGACATCCTGTAGACCCTATTTTAGGAAACATAATATACTACCATTAGCCTACCTCTTTATAATAGAGGTCGTAAACCATATTAAGAGACATCAGGGAGAATTATGTACAAATATAGATATTCATTCTCATAACACAAGAAGGAAAAATGACCTTCATGTTCAGATATGCAGGACAAATATTTTAAAAAATAATCTCACAAATGTAGGCATTAAAATGTATAACACACTACCAATAAATATTAAAGAAATAACCAATATAAAACAATTTAATAAAGAAGTCAAAGCCTTTCTACTACAACATACCTTTCATTCAGTAAGTGAATATGAACTTTAAATAAGGCATATTGTAAATATAGTATAATTACTAAATTTGTATATTGCTTATATTATATTTTGGATGAAGCCCATATCATGTAAATGATCCAAATGATGAATAAAGCATTATTATTATTATTATTATTATTATTATTATTATTATTATTATATTCATAAGGGTAAAGGTAATGAGGGAAATCCTAATTATTATAGAAAAATAGTGCTGTTTTCCAATGTAGGAAAATAATTTACAGGAATATTGGCAGAAAGAATCCAAAAATGGATGAAGAAATATGATCAATTATACCAGCATCAGTTTGGTTTCCACCGCCATGGGTGGCCGAGGTCGCTAAGGTGTGGACTCGCGAGCGGGAGGTGTGGGGTTCGAATCCCGCCAGGACCATCCTCCGTGTCAGAGGATTTTTCCAGGTTTTCCTCAGTCCTCATAAATTGCAAATGCCAAGTAGGTACCCTAAACTTAGGCCTGGAATGTTTCCTTCCTTAAAAAATCCTTTTCATTTTGTTTCATGTGTCATCAGTGTCCACTGCCTATGGTGTCCCTGTAGTAAAAATGGGCAGAGAGGGACAGAATGAGGGGTAAAGAGCAATGGGAGAGTTGTGGTGCAGTTGTTTGTTCACTAGTAACAGATTCATGTCTTGCTTATTTGAAAACCTCTGTCTTTGTTTTTATTATCTGGAGCTCCTCTATTTCTAAGGCCTGTCTCCTAGCTGGATTAAAATCACCCAGTAATAATAAATTTTAATAACACTAGTGGTGAACCCTAAAAAGTTAGAAAAATTATGGTTTATAAGAAAGGAAGTAAATTATGAATAAATTCAAAAAAAAAAAAGTTTGGTTTCCATAGGGGTATAAGGGCACTAGATAATACTTGGACAATAAAGACAATAATGGATAAACATCTAGCTAGGAATCATAGGAGATTTTATATGGTCTTTGTGGTTTTAGAAAAAAAAATGAAGACAAAAGTTATTAAGGAAATATTTATTATGGTATAAATTATTAAAGAAAGGAAGTCTCTCAAGGTTACGTTTCTAGACAGGGTTGTAAATTGAGTGCAATTTTTTTCAATTTATTTACACATATATAATGTAACACTTGAAATTAGTTAATAAACTATGCCTGTGACAGGTAACTGAGAAGTCCCACAGGGTTACTCTTTGCCCATAATTTGATGGTTAGTTTAAATAAAATTTTAAAGGAAATAGAGAGTTATTGTAAATCAGGAGAAAACAAAAGTGATGGTGAGTAAGAAAGTTTCAAAATTAAGAAAACAAGAAGAGTGGTTCATGGCACATAGAAAAATTCAAATTGATAGTTATTTTATAATCTAGGTATAAAAATCAACAGTACAGGCAACTGGAAGAAACAAAAAATGTAGGCACTATTAAAAGGGAGGTTGGTCATGAATTTAGTAAGGAAATGTTTGCATATAGCACCAGTAACAGGTATAAGATAGCTGGAGAAACTTTTTGCTGCTTTAGTTTAATCAAGATGGGTATATGGAGTAAAAGTTTGGGGTGCAGAGGAAGGGTAGGAGGATATAAATAAAATTGTAGGCATGTGATGTAAAATGGTATTAAAGTTACCACAATATTCTGGTAATGCTGGTGCTATGATAAAGATGGGTAAATCTGGGATATATCTGGTGTCTAGAAATGATTGTGGAGAGTGTAATAAAACATTGACACAGCATTCAACTCCCAGAGGGATGTATACTAGCTATCTACTAGTGATGATTGAACCTCTGTTTTCTGAAATCTCAGTAGGAGACAGACTACTGATGAACCAAAGATAGAGGTTAATATGGAACAGTGGGTGCCAGGAGGTACTCTGTTTTATTTTGTTCTGTTCTAAGAATTGAAATTTATGGTCAATTTTTAAAGAAGTTTAATGTAAAAAATTAATTACAGGGATGTGGGGAGTCACAAGCTGGCCTGGGCCAGATAGGTGGAGGCCTCCTTATACTTTTCTTAGCTTTTCAAAAATAACTGTAATGTACTCATTGGCATTCATTAGGTACAAAAAGTTTGCTAAAAGCACAGCAAACCATCAATAAAAAAACAAGATTTAAGAGATATGAAAAAAAAAGTATTTATTTTCAGTAAAAGCATAAATTAAAAACACAGGGGACAACAAATACTTAAAAGTAAAACTTGCATAAAAATAAAAACATCATTTTGCTTACTACTATTGAGGATTATTCTAAATTTCAGGAAATGAATTTAAATTATGTCTTATTTTAAGAAAACTATATCTCCACCATTATTTTTGTCTATTTTTGAACAAATTGAGTTCATTCTTTGATATAGTAACATTTTGCTTCTTGCATGCTTTCATAGGTGGTGGTGGTGGCGGCGGCATGCTATTCCCAAAATGGTTTAATTTCCTTAACCACTGTTGCAATTGGATATTTGTGTCACATAAAATTTTTTAACTTAAACTGGCTTGCACCTCAAACTGAATAACTTTGGAACATGCATATGCATGACCACATCACTATCAGTGCTGCAAATCATTTCCAGAGATCACAAACAACACTCCATATTTTTTTCAAAGGCAGCTTATTGTTTAGTTATTTTAGTATATGCCTAGTATTTACTAATAAATAAGCATTATTATGTACACATATTTGGTTTGTTGGCTGCATAGTGGTCACATTCAAGTGTAATAGCTAGTTCCTAGTTCCAATGATAAGCTTAAGCATAAGTACATACATTTTCAGAAATAAATCAAAGT
The DNA here is from genome assembly GCA_030762175.1 of Metallyticus violacea. Lineage (NCBI taxonomy): Eukaryota > Metazoa > Arthropoda > Insecta > Mantodea > Metallyticidae > Metallyticus > Metallyticus violacea. Next base: position 285,972,160 of record CM060846.1, on the reverse strand, counting down.
GGCCAGCAAGTTTCAGTTTGAAACTGAGCACTTCAGAAATAGTATTTTAATAATTGCATGATTACTACAATCAGTTCTAGTATGGAAAAGTTTGACAGAGCACTAAAGTAATAATTTAAAACTAATATGTGAAGTAATTAATATACTATGAAAGAAATAGAATAAAAAGAAAAGCATAAATAAATTATACCTAAATTCATGCTATAAAGATTTTGTTAAACAAGTAATTTACACATACAATGCTCTAAAATTAGTGGATCTAGCACAGGGATGCCCAACCACAGTCTGAAGATGGGAGGGTGGGTGAACCTCTTTCCACCTGCTCTGACAATTTGTTGTCACCATGCAGGCCTACCCTAAGTCAAGAAGGGCTATGTTTGCTGAAATTCAGAGGTGGCTTGAATGCACTGTGATATTCTTTAAAGAAGTGTAATACATTTACATATAAGACAACCGAATACTGTGGATATCATGCCATTTGTACATCACATTTCTCTTAGTGACTTTTATGTTGAATCTTATTTTTAACAATATTATTGGTTATTTGCCACAAATGATGATGTACAAAGTCATAGAAAACTTACCAGTTAATCATTGCTTGTCCTATTGTGATACTGGCATTTAATGTAATTTATTTTAGACATTTGCTTGCAAATGTATGTGGATCCAAAGAATGTCATATTTGTTGCCAACACAAAAAATGTGGAAACTTATCACAGGGCAGTGATTTAAACAGTTCCCACTCTTCTTTGTTAGAATATTTAATTGTAGTAGAATTCTGTAATTCAGGTAGTTACTTAAAATGATGCACTATGGGTAACTTATTTACACACTTTACTTACTATATTTTCCTAAGTTGGAACAATGTTTCGGGAATGCTGGTTCCCGAAACATTGTTCCAACTTAGGAAAATACAGTAAGTAAAGTGTGTAAATAAGTTACCCATAGTGCATCATTTTAAATACAATACCTTCACTGTAAACAGCTTCAATAATTATACATATAAATCAGGTAGTTACATTTAAAGATTATGTGGAGCTTCACTGCAATGGAAATTCAGAGGTAAAGTTTCCAGTTCATCATTTTCAGCTTGGCAAGTTGTGATTCAAATGGATATAATTACTTTATTATATCGACATATTTGTTTAGAAGAGTAACTTGTATAGTGAAAACCAAATCCAAGCAAGGAAAACAACACAGATCTTCAACTTTCAGCTGATCCTGCCAAGAAGATAGTTTCACCATGAATGAGTTAAAAGGGCCAACTAAAATCACTATTGCTTTATCTTTACCCTATTAAGTTGTATTCAAAATATTCAAGTATTGAAATAAATCTGCTAGAAACTCAAAGTCACATAGCCTTTCAGATTCCAATCATTTCATTAAAATTATAACCAGAAACATATCTGTGGATGATTTTCATGGATTGATGCTAACCTGTTCTTTCATGAAGTTACCAACCCCACTACATAATTGGAAAAAACGTGTTAACATGGCACCTCTACTCAACCATCTTATATGAAAATAATATGGTATATGTGAATATTCAGATCCCAGTTCTTCTAATAATTCTTTGAACTGTCTATGGTGGAGGGGGCTACAGTTAATGAAATTCACACACTTCATTACAATGGACAGAACATTATTCAGGGTAATTGACTTAGCACATAAAGCTTCCCTATGAGTTACATAATGAATACATAACAGTTAAGTAGTTACACCAATACCCTGTAAAAATTGTCTCAGCCTACCAATAAAGCCATTTTCTTGCCCTTTCATAGATGGTGCTCCAATGGTTTTGACAATAGCAGTTTAGCTCAGGCAAGTTTATATTTGCACCGAACATTATGGGCAGCAGTGAATATATCTTCTCTGCATGTTTATTTTTTAGAGCAACTACTTCTATAAGCTATTCAAAAACATTTAAACCATTATCAATCCCTCTAAAAAATACAGTCAGTTGGGCTACATTATGTCTGTAGCGTTATCTAATGCTATTGAAAAACAAAGTAACAATTTTATTTTTTCTTACATTTGATTTTCTATATCACATCCCAGTTCTTCAATCTTCCTTTAAACAGTATTTTGAGAAAGGCTTAATGACTGAAAAGCATTTATGAAATTAGGGCAAATTTCTTCAGCTGTCGAAGTCACACATTCTTTTATGAACTCCCCTTCATTTAATGGTTTCATATTTTTTTTCTGCAATTCAATATGAAGCCCTTAAGATATTCCCAGTGTTTGGAGCTTAATCAGTAGATTCTTTCACATTCTTCCATGTTTGTAATCTAGCTTCACCTCAAATAAAAAATGTAGAAATATACAAATGCAATAAAATTAATGTTTCCCGTGCTATTTCAAGGAGGTAAAATTTCATACCAGAAAGAATGTGTTGTTCATAGTCGAATTATGATAACTTTAAAAATGTTGTTTGGTATTGTATTAAAACTGCAAATATTTTGAACAAATGAGACAGTTACTTGGACACAAAATTATTACATTTCCCATAATTTGTAAAATAAATATCTGGACATCTTTGAATATGCCTGTGGTGCCTCAGTAGTAAAAACGGGATTAAATAGTAATCAAAAATAGATCTTTGAATATGCCAATGCAAAATATTAACTTACAAGAGTGCTGCACTGCAAATGAACAATTGTGAAAGATATCAGAGTACATGAGTGACAGATAGCAAGCTAGTTAGCATGTCCTTTATCCTCATGTCAAGGAGGTAGGGTTGGTAAGAGTTCAAAGATCACTCTTCTATTCTAAACTCCCTATTACACATAAATTTTATTCTTTAATTGTAACAATAATTTATGAGATTATATCCAGGTCCTATTACATCTTAACATCAATGTTGTAAATGTACAAGAACATAATAATAATAATAATAATAATAATAATAATAATAATCATCATCATCATCACAACATTAATAATGTTAATTTACTCATGGGAAATGTTTTCTACGTTATTCTACCTTATTTCTTACATTTTTCCTAACCATTTTTCTTTGACTTGTCGAAAGAATCTTTCTAATATTTAAACATATAAATCTCCTCTTTTATTCGACATAATTCTTCATTCAACTTATTGTAGCAAATGAATCCAATTTTTATAACATATTTCTTCTTATTTTTTGTTTCTTTACAATTCTAGTATACAGTGCTATTCATTTCCTATTTCTCCACAGAATGAACATATCACAGCATTTTCAACCTTCCTTAATCCTTTAAGATTAAGAACACCTATTCTAATTCATGCATATCTACTTAACTAGATTTTCATAGCAAACCATGTAATTTTCCTTGCCTCATTCTGTTTTTAGATCTAAGTACCAACTCAGTGAAATTTTCTAAAACATTTCTTGCTTTTCAATATATTCAATCCTATCTCTTACCTCTTCCCAAAAACCCTCTACATTATACCTTTTTGAGCTCCATATATTACCCATTCTGATGCTTTCTACAACAAATTATCATTTCCTTTTCCAGCTTGAGAAATTAGCACTAACCAAGTACTAGCACTCCAGTGGCATACACATGTGGAATTTGTTGGTAAACTTAAAACAGCAAGCTGTAATTATGTGCACATGAGGGTAAATAGATAAAACTTCTGACCAACATCTTAAGACCTAGTAATAAAAAATGTGATAAAGAAAGAAAAAAGAAAGAAAAAAAAATTTAATTGCAATTTTTAGTGAGGATAGTAGGAATGTAGGACAGTATTTAAGTAAAATGAAAAGTGTCATTGTACTGTAAGAAGAGAAGAAGCACAAACATATGTTTTATGGTAGTTTCTGTCTTTTGTTTACTTTTAAGAGTATTTGTAAATTTGAATGTGACTGGTTAACAGCCAGGACTGAATGAAGAGTCAAATTTTAAAAAAGAGTTATCTGAAGTGGTAGCTGAATCTCTGTCTTGTGGCATTCCAGTAGGAAACTACTGACAAACCAGAGATAGAGGTTTGCATAGGATAACAGGTGTCAGCCAGGAAGTACCTTAATTTATTTGACTTTTGCTTTGTTCTATTATCAGTTTATAATTTATAAAAGTTATTGTAATAAATTAATTGTATTTGTGGGGGCCCACACCTAAAAATGGCCTGGGTCAGATGGGTGGAGACTTCCTTATATTTTTTCTCACTATTTCAATGAAATAAATACTATAAAACAATATTCTACTAAAGTCATTATAAACTTGTATACATACCCACAGGGTCATCATGAGTGCTATGAAAACTTATTGATAATCTTCCAGCGCTGTTGAATGTCTTTCTTTTAGCAAATACCTGGGCAATGACTTTGTGTTTCTTTACCCTGACAGGCTGCTCCAGCTCACTGTTAAATGTTCTACAAATTAAAATAAAATTAAAATTAATTGCAGTCTTAAAATGTATATTAGGCTAAAAATAGAACTTTAAATTGCAGGGCCAGGATGAAAGAACTAAAGTCCCATATGTAAAAATGGATATGAATATATACACACTCACATTTTTATTCTCAGATGACTATCCTCCAACTAAAGCTTTCCTGACTGCTTCTCAAACTACTGCCATGGTGAAAGAACTCCAACCACCAAGCACATTCAAATTTTTTAAGTAATGGCATCCAATTGCCACTTTCAATGAACTTTTCGCTGAATAATTACTTCTTCCCACCCAGCAATAATAATTCAAGACACTATGGCAATGTCTATGATGCAATATATAAATGTGTTCTTGTTAATGTAATTTCAATAATCTGATTTCTACTAGTTGCCAAATTTCTTAAGGTAAGAAAACAGGTGTTACAAATTTGACTACATTTGAAATGCCTGAATCATTATCATGTGACAATGATAAATTATTTAATGTTCTAGGCTTCTTCTTCATGAAATTTTATGATATATCCATAAGGAGAACAGTATGTAATGAAAAAGTCTGGAAGCTTCCAAACCTATTCTGAACTGCAACAGAGGGTTATGCTATGCTTGCCAAAGATAACTACTTTATGCAAGCACTGTATACACTAAGTATTTAAGAGCAGCTGTTTACAATAAACATTCAAAGGGAATGGATTGCGCAAGTTATCTTAACTTCAAAAATATATTAATTGATTTATTATTTGCCAAACCACATTTATTATTTTTTTCCCTTCATTAATGTTTTAATGCCCCATGCCAATTGCCATTAGTCTTTGAGGCTACAAATGGAATGAATGGTAAAAATAAGTCTAGCGTTCAGTGGTACCTAAGTTACATAGCATTTGCCTTTTTAGGGTGGGAAAAAAAAAACTCAGTGGGATGGGAGGGATGCAGGTAAATCACCTCTAGTGGTAACTGAAGTTGAGCCTGCCAGTTGACAAGATATGCAGTATAGCCATTGGAATATGTTTCAAGCTACAGATGGAGCAACTTTAACATTAGCGACGGGGCTGGAAGAAAATCCAGGATATTCAATCATATGTAGAAACAAGCAGGAGGTAATACTACAAGTCTGGATAGAAGAAACATACTTGATGGTTTGAGGATTCTAAAATAGCAATGTTGTATGCACCAAAAGGAAGTGTGGACAAAAGTGAGATTAACTTTAGCATCAAGCAGCACACCCACAATTTATGTATCCTTGCAAAATATACAGTAGAACTCTGTTTATATGCCCCAACTTATAAAACTAACCCATGCATTATGTGGTCCCTTGGATGTTTCATATACATAACATTAAATTTTAACCTATTATAATGCTTCCAAGTCCTGCTAATAGCACTTTGTAGTTCAAAAATGAGGAAAAATTCTATATAAATTGTGAAATAGTACTGCATTTGAGATGTTTTAAATGGCATGGTGTAGACATTGTTGCTGTGACTGTACTGAAGATCAAGTAGATGAAAGAAATTCCACATTGTATCTGAAGAGACCCTTCTGTCAGCAGTGTTGAAACTAACCTAACGATACTTTCTTTTGCATGAAAGGAAAGTAACACTCAAGTTTCCTTGTCAATACAGTTCATTTCTGTCCTATCTTATCAGTCGTTTTTGAATTCTTGTCAGTGCAGATATGGCAAAGCAAAAATCTCTTTCTATAGGTGAAACATAACAAATCCTCCTTAAATACCACAAAAATATGTCAAGTTAAAAGGATTTTTCTGAATCTGTGGGAATCCATTCATTCAGCTTAAGAACAATAATAAAAAATATGGATGCTATTACTGATGCAGTGAAGGGAGGTTGCAAATGTAAGAAAGTGAGACCCGGGAAATATTAAGATGTCAAGAAAATTCTTGTTGATGGATTCCCCAACCCTGGAACGCTTCAATTCCTTTGAGTGGCCCAATCATACAAGAGAAAGCACAAGAAATAGCAGGCAAATTGAACACAGACTTTAGTGCTTCGAATGGCTGGCTTGATAGATTCAAGCAAAGGCATGGCAGAGCTTATTGGCAAATCAGCGGTGAATCAGCCAGTTCAGGACATTGATGCAAATGACCGCCAAAGTGAAGTGCTATATAGGCTCATAAAAATTATGTGCTGAGCGATGTGCTTAACATGGATGAATGTGGCTTATTCTTTAAATTCATGCCTGACAAGTCATGTGTTCAAAGGGGAGAAATATCATGGTAGCAAATTAAACAAAGAAAGGGTAACTGTGCCTGATGTTGCAAATGCTGATGGATCTGAAAAGCTACCACTGTAAATGTTTGGGAAGTCAGCTAAATCCCAATGTTTTAAAAACATTAAACGACTGCCTTGTAAATACAAAAATCGAGCATATGCCTGAATTACTGCTGAGTTGTTTGTCATTTGGCTTGAAGATTTAGACCAAAAATGGTAAAAACCAATTGCAAAATCCTGCTTTTTGTTGATAACTGCCCAGTTCACCCAAAAAATGTAGAATAAGCATTCCTGCCTCCCAACTCAACCAGTAAACTCCAAAGAACAGACCAGGGGGTCATAAAGGTGCTGAAGCATTTTTATCGAAAAGCAAGTTCTTCTAAAATATGTGCAGTGCATCAACAGTGGAGCCCAAAACTGCATCACTTTATTAGATGCAATGAACTTATCTCAGCTGCATGGGAAGGAATCGCTGAGCAGACCATCACCAATTGCCTTAATATAGCAGGCTTTTTAAGATAAAAGATTCTTAACTTTATTAGATTGGAATATTTTATTGTGCTTGGGTTACTTTTCCTTTTTTAATTTCTTAGAAACATTGTGTAATGCCCAGAGAAACAAATGCCCCTTTTACGATTGAAAATGACAAAGATTGGGCTGCTGTATAGGAGAATTTAGGAGATGTTAAGTGGGAAGATTTTATCAGTTGGCAATGGTCTAGTGACATCAGAAATCTGTGATGTCAATGACATGATTGTGGATCATGCTGCCGCTACTTTCCATAATTATCCATAACAGTAGGGCACATACTTGATAAGCATTAATCAAAAACATTTTAAATTGTAGGAAATGAGTTAGAATTTGAATTTTGCATTGTAGTTACAGTAATGTTAAATACTTCATAAAGCATTTAGAATTAGAAGATCAACCAGCCAACATAACAGTATAAACCCCGATTCCAATACAAATTTAAAAAAAATAAATAACCCAAATTAAAAATAAATATACCTCTCAGATAAGGTAACACTGAAATAATAGCAGCAACAACAACAACAACAACAACAACAACAACAACAACAATAATAATAATAATAATAATAATAATAAAGCAAAATAAAATACAGTAACAATAAAACACAGTACTAAAACATTTTCCAAAATTTTCTCATCTCACATATCAGTTCCCATCTACAGTGCTGTCGCCCTTATTACAATCCCTTGATGAGCATATTAATGGGGCTCTACAGTAGTTATCTTTTGAAAACCTTTCATCTTTCAATTGTTAGAAGAGCCAAACAAACACTAATTTTTGCATAAGTGCATCAGAAAAATGCAATAAAATCAATTTCAATGATATAGGTTAGCACAAATTGGATTGGAAAGAAAGCAGTACACTAAACTAAGAAATGAATAGATCTTTTTACTAACTCAATTCAAGGATTAAAAAAATACTTATAAATATGAATATACATATGCAAATTAAATCATGCTAAATACTATAAAATGTCCTGTATTAAAAACAGAATAGAAAGAAAAAAATGGTATTCACACACCATGATAAATACTATAGCAAAGTTTATCCTGTGATGTTGCTATATGTGATGCAGTGGTAGATTATAATTAAGCTCATTAATCACCTTTGTTTTCTTCTTCCGTTCGTTTACCCTCCTCTCCCAAACTGGCTTCTTCTCGACCAGAAAAATATTGAGATACATAGACATGTAACATGAGCTGCACAATTGCTGGCATATTGTTCAAAAGCTATGGTAATGGAATTTTTTATTTACTAGGTAACCTTGCATCTGAGAGGTTTAATTATTATAATCATAGGTTTTACTGTGACTTTTTGCAGTGACTTTTGCAGTTTTATTTGGTATGGTTCATCTGCTTTAGCGGCACGGTTGATTCCAAATCCATCTTGAATTTTTCTAAAGCACATACCCTAGCATCAGAAAATCTGGCACCTTCAATTTGCGGTTTAAAAGGAAAGTATGGACTAATGTATGTCAACCGCACCCTCTGAAAATTCGCATATATATAAAACTATATTCTGGGAAGCAATGCGCGAAAATATTACCTGTCATAATGAATTACAAGAGCCAAAAAATAATGCTTAGGTTACAGAGTGTCCAGAAATCAAGTCGACTACCCATATATAATCCTCAGTAGCTGATGTAACCCAAGCCTTCATATATGAGCTTGCACTGCTATGAATACCATGTCAATAGTATATTGGTGGAAACTTGAAACATACAGTTCATAATGTGTTCAGATAAAGTGCCAAATCCATGAAATATTTTATTACCAGGGTTGAATAAAAAGTTCCTCTTTCATAGCTTGTGTATGGATGGGGATACTTTAATAAATCAAACTCAGAAATATTCCTTAGAATGTGCTTTTATCTATATTCATTTTTCAAAATAATCACCAGACAACTGGATGCACCATGCCAACGATGAATAAGTTTCGTAAAGTCATTATGGAAGAAGCCCAAACTCTGTTTCTGCAACCAATTTCTCACATCCCTCTCAACTTCATCAGATACATAGTGCTGTCCTGCTGTCCTCAAATATTTTCCTTAAGTTCAGGAAGGGATGCAAAGCAGTAGGTGCCAAGTCTGGATGTATGGTTGATGTAGGGTGTGAGAATCAGTCTCTAAAGTTCTGCTGTGGTGGCATGTGAAGTGAGTAACTTGGCATTGTCTTGCTGCTGTACATGTCTCTTTTTTATTTCAAATCCTTCTCAGTCATGTTTCAAATTTCATAGCATTATGATGTAATGCTCTGGGTTGAATGTTTATACATTCAAGGAAATCAGCAACGATAACACAATCTGCATCCCAAAACACTGCTGCCAAGAGTTTTCCAACTGAAGTCTGTGACATAAATTTCTTATTATGGGATGAGTCTTGGTGTAAATATTCCATGGACTGACGTTTCATCTCTGGTTCACAGTGTTGCACTCACATTTCATCTTCTGTCACAGTGGAGTGCACAAACACTTTACCTTCAGTCTTATAACTCGGCAGATGTTCATGGCAGGTTTCAAGTCTGTGAGCTTTCATTTCAACTGTCAGCATTTTGGGTACCCATCATTATTTTTTTTCTAATAGTGTTTAATTCCCATTTTAACTCATGAGGCATTACAGAGGTGGACACTGATGATACACGAGATGAAATGAGGAATTGAGAAAGTTTTTTTTATTATTTTTTTTTTAAAGGAAATAAGCGTTTCAGGGCTAAGTTTAGGGTACCTCCCCAGCATTTGCCATTCATGAGGACTGAGGAAAACCTGAAAAAAAGCCTTGGTCAGAGAGGACAGTTCTGGTGGGTATTGAACCCCAAGCCTCCCACTCATAAGTTTGCGCTTAAATGATCTCAGCCACCTGTGGTAGTGTTCCCATCATGCATAGATCTTCTGATAGCCAAGAAATGCAATCGCAATGCTAGCAATTTCTCTCTGAGTAATGTGGCAACTGTCCTGAATAAATCAGTCAACTTATTCCTTGTGAAATTCAGTGATTGCTGTCACAGGATGTCTAACTCTTTGCTGGTCATGTAGGTCAGATATTCCTGCCTATCATATTTATACTCATTGGCCCAATGACACATAGCACTCACATCAACACATTTACCATAAATGACTTGGATTATTCGATGAACATAGATTGGAGTGGTGCCTTCTGCTATCAAGAATTCTGTCACAGCACATTGTGTATATTACATTGATGACCGTCTGCATAGGATTCCATTCTATTCAGTGTAACAACACAACCATTCACCTCCACAACTTCCTGCCAACTGAGATAGGAAAGTCTACAGACATTCCAGGACTGATTTCATGCCAGTGCTTCTGTTGTAAATTAATGGAATTGGAGGCACTACTTTTCATTCAATCTTTGTATTTGTTACAAAACTAATTTCATGAAAATCATTTCTGCATCAAATAAAATTTGTGAGGAGGAAAAGAAAATTACAGTGCATTATTTTCTTTCTCTAGGATCATTCTTTAGGTGCATTGGCTAGTGTTGTTGACAATCATGATGAATTGGCAAATGATCAAAATGATGTAGATACTTCTGCAGATGTTCTCTCACTTGTATAATGAGAGCTTACTTCTTCTACAGATAATGCAGCATTCCCCCTATAAGTTGAATACAAGGAAGGATCTATACAATTATATTCTGAACATGCAGCATTTAATTCACAGTTACATAACCACAAAGCTGAAATAAAATGATATCAAAAACTTAAAAAAAAATAGTTACAAAGCAGCAGATATCTGATTCATAAACAGGTGCTTAAGAGAAAAAGTATGCCCAAAATTCATTAGAAAAATAGTAAAATATAATAAAAATAGTTATATATAGAAAGCAGCAGAGGAAAAAAAAAAGTATTGTAATTAGAAAAATGTAAACATTATGCAGACATCGCACATATAAATCATACAACCTACATATGAAGTTTGCGAAATTGTTCGAAGCACTGAAAAGAATACACTAGAAATTATTAGTTACAGAGTAAAACAAAAAACTACACGGAAAAAACCAATAAATAAAACCAACAATTTTACGAAACCTAACCTTGAAATAATTAATCTTTCTAAAGAAAAGCTTAACATGAAAGAAATGGAACTATTAAACAATGGTATCAATACATGTGTTAATTTTTCATCTAATATCGAAGAATACATAGCTGATATTGAGTCAACTATTGAAAAATTGAGTTTTATAGATAAGAATTTTATCAGAAAAAGTTCGTCCAAGTCACATCTCAAGATCATTAAATCTCTGAATAAAAAAGAAGTAGTCTATACAAAGGCAGATAAAGGAACCCAAATAGTAGTTCTAGATAAAGAAGACTACAAGCAAAGAATGCTAGACTTAATAAACAGTGATGAATTTATTGGAGTAAAAACAAATCCACTTAACAGATGCAAAAAATTAACAGAGGATATATTAAAAGAAAGTACTATGTTCACAAATTCTGACATTTATAAAATTAAAACACCAAATCCATCAATAGCCAGGATAATAGGACTACCCCGAAATACATAAATTGGGAAAAAGCATGAAATCTATCACCAACAACGTTAATACCCCATGTTACCATCTAGCAAAATGGTTAACCACTCAATTTAATACATTACCGAGATTTCGGAGCTTAAGCCTAAAAAATTCTTTAGACCTTACAAATAAAATTAAAGATCATAAGTTATCTACAGATGATAAAATGGTATCGTTTGATGTAAAAACCCTGTTCCCAAGCATTCCAAAAAAGATCATGACATTGCTACGAAAATGTTTACTATCCACTAAAATTACCGAAACACATATACAAGAATGTGTCATGCTCACGGAATTATGTTTAAATCAGGCCTACTTCACATTTGAAGGACAATTTTATGAACAAAGTTCAGGTTTAGTAATGGGCAGTCCTCTCTCTCCATTTTTGGCAGACCTATTTATGAGCTTTTTTGAAATGCACATAACTAAAGCCCTTCCATATATATTCAAGGTCTGGTACAGATATGTGGATGATGTTTTTGCCATTGTGCAAACCAGATATACAGATATTCTCAAAATCTTAAATTTACAAGAAATAACAATAAAATTTACTATGGAAATTGAAACGGATAATACTTTACCATTCTTAGATTTGAAGATGATAAAAAAAAAATAAATTAGAAATTGGCATATACAGAAAAGATACACACACCGATAATTACATAAAAGCTACAGGTTTCAACCCTAGACCTCACAAAAAAGCAGCATTTAATAGTATGATTTATATAGGTTGATTAATGTACCACTTAAGAAAGAAGAATATGAGAATGAATACTCACATATAATACACACAGCAAAAGTTAATGGGATTAGTAAACAAATGATAGATCGAAAAATAAAAAGATTCAAAGGGGGGGGGACTCAAAAAATCACCATGCTCAGCAATTTATGTAAAGAGAAAAACTTATCAAAAGTTCACGTACCACCCTTACACCAATCACAAATTTCAAAAAATATTCAAACAATGCAACATCGCTTTGGCACCTGTAAATAGATACAGTGTAGTCAATTACTGAATCTAAACAAAATTGAACCCAGATCAAAAGAAGATAATTCAGGCATATATAGGATCAACTGTAAGGAGTGTGATAAAATATATATAGGCAAGGCCAAAAGAAGCTTGGGTATTAGATTGAAAGAGCACTGGAGATACATAAGATATAAACAAATAGAAAAATCGGCAGTAGCAGCACATTTCTGGAATGAAAATCATGAAATAGAAAAAGATATAATAATGCTAAGAGCAGTTCAGCACCCAAAGGAACTTAGTATATGGGAAAAGATTTATATAAAAAAATATGAACATAGACTTATGAATTTTGATATACCAGAAGCAGACAACATATTGTACAGGTTCATCAACAGACCACCAGAGTGCACACAACCAAGTATACATCCTACTTGAAGAGATTTGTTAGTCATCAATTGGTTGACAATGTGAGCAAGGGACTTACGAAACTAGTCCCAACTTCATTTAAGAACTTTCGAAAAATAAGACATTTTTAAAAAATTCTGTTGGAACTTACACAGTGAATCTTGCTAAATGTAAATTGTAATTAATCTATCGTCTAACACACTCTTATGTTTCACTTACTTTTAAATACGGTGGAACCGGTTTTGAAGAGATATCCTCTCCATCTTCAACCAACCTGATGACTGGTAAGAGAAACTAACATCTATGAGGACCTGTGGCTTTGTCCTGGTGGTGTTTTTTCTTTATAAACTGGAAATTGGTATTACATTCTCCTATAATGTCGAAATATAAGATGATCCCTATGTTTATGAATGTAAATCTTCTCCCATGTGTCCAATTCTGTGAGTCCGTGTGCTTCTTTTAGTAACTTTATTTCTCTTTTTATGTTGTAATTATCTTTCCAAAAATGGTGTGCCACTGCTGACCTAACAATCTGTTTGTACTTAACGTTCCTAAGATGTTCCTTTAACCATGTTCCTATGTTCCTTTTAGTTTTTCCAATGTATATCTTATCACATTCTTTACATGATATTTTGTAGATGCCTGACTTTTTCTCCTGTGGAATGTTATTAAAACTGTTGCCCACTAAAGCATTTTTCAGAGTGTACAGGTGCCAATCATGTGATAATCCCATGATTTTTTTATGTCAAGATAATCAAGACATAAAAAGAGAAATAAAGTTACTAAAAGAAGCACATGGACATACAGAATTGGTCACATGGGAGATTTACATTCATAAACATAGGGATCATCTTATGAATTTCGACATTATAGGAGAATGTAATACCAATTTCTAATTTATAAAGAAAAAATACCACCAGGACGGAGCCACAGGTCCTCAGATATTAGTTTCTCATACCAGTCGTCAAGTTGGTTGAAGATGGAGAGGATGTCTTTTCGAAACCGGTCCCAGAAGCATAAGAGTGTGTTAGACGACAGATTAATTACAATTCACATTTAGTCCCAACTTACTTTTAAATAAAAAGTTTTAATGTGAAACATCAAGAGAGTTTAATATACTGACATGATTTTAGAAGTTTTACTTTTAATTCAACAAGATAGTTAGCCATTGTTTGAAAACATTTTTGGTTGGTTACATCCAAAAGGCAGATTTAGCTTTGGAAATTACAATGCTTACATTTAAAAACACACTCAATCGAGTTCATGAAATTAATATATGAAAAACTATTTTCATACTTTCAGAAAGCAAGAAAATTAAAACAATACATTAGCAATGCAGATTTATATTATGGGCCTTAGAAATGTTCAAAACTCTTTCAATAACAAGCAAATTAAGAGCTTACTAATCTTGGATCTCAAATTAAAAATAGAATTTTTGAACCAGAATTAGATAAATTATACAAAATTTGTGTCATATTCTAATGTAAGGGATAAAGGAAAACTTGAAAAAAAGGGGATAAAAGGGGAGGAAGGGAAAAAAAAGGAAGACTGTTTGACTATAACAAAGAACAAAATTATCGACTTCCTTATATATATATATATAAAAACCAAAGAGCAAGCATGAAAGACAGTAGGTGAATTCAAATGCCAACTCACTTGCTGGCTAGACATTGAAGATCTACATACATGTGGCAGAGCCAATAGCATAGCCCACTAGTACTCTTGCACTTAGAATTGTTGAACTACATTAAGCTGAATGATGAAGTTGAATATGGGGATGAGTTGATGAAACAATGGTAGAATGAGTGGCAGGGGAAACCTGAGTACCCAGAGGAAACCTGCCCAGGCGATGCTTTGTTTGCCTCAAATCCCACTTATGGCCAGTGGTCCAGGCTGAATATGTGTGAAGCAAGAATTGTAACTACTCAGCCATGGAACCACCGATTTGTAAAAGGAATGAGAGCAAAATGGACATTGTCATTTATTGGAGAAACAAGAACTGAATCCATATTCCAATTAGCAAATGCTTTATCACATTCCTATAATACAACTCCTATCATTAGTATAAACAGAAATCTATTGCCAAAATTATTTGCTTTCCAAGAACCAACTGGCCCTTTCACCCTCATAGTTTCTGAATACATTTTTTAGACAGATAATATTATCATGAAAGCCTCAAAATCTTGTAAAAAGAAGAAATTAAAGAATCACCCTTCCCATGTATAGGAAGTAAAAGTGCATTAATTTTAGATTTCTGGTCACGATGCAATGACCCTGCTTGTTTGGAAAACATACTATCTGGACAGACAACAAAATTTATTTTAATGTGGGAAAAATTTATACAGGGACCCTAGCAGATAGACTCCAAGAATGGGTAGGAAAATATAAAATTTTGTCACAGTTTCAAATGGGTTTCAGGAAAGGAAGACAAACTATTGATAATGTATTTGTGATAATAACATTAGTAGATAAATATTTAAAGAACAAAATAGAAATATAGGAATATAAGAAGTAATATCAATACATAATAGACACAGCCATTTCTAATGGTTTTAAAAAACAAATGGTGTATAAAAAAATCATAAAATTTCAGAAACAAAAGAAAACTAAACAAATTACTACATTAAGTGCTTTATCTAAAGATAAAATCTACAAAAAGCTTACTTACCATCCATAATTGAATAATAAATTTCAAAAAAATTTTAATCAGTACAATATGACACTGGCTCTTTAGAATGGATTTAGTATTAGGAAATTGTTGAAACTAAACAAAGTAGACGATAGACCTAAAGAAAGAAAAGTCAGGGATTTATCAGATAAATTGTAAGGACTGTGAAAAGATATACATAGGAAAAACTAAGAGAAATATTGGGATCAGAATGGAGAAACATTAGACATAAACAAATAGAAAAATTAGCTGTAGCAGCACTTTTTTGGAATGAGCTGACAATTGACAAAAATATTAATTTATTGAGAACTGTTCAACTTCCCAGAGAACTAAGTATATGGGAAAACAATTTTTATTATGGAAAATGAACACAGGCTTATGAACTTTGAAATTCCGGAAGTGAATATCATTCTATATAAGTTCTTCCATAGACCACCAGAGCCCCTTACAGGCACCTACCTCTCTAACTCCAGCAAGACATAGTAGTTCATCAGTTGACAATGTGACTGATAGGTCACAAAACATGTCCTGAATTTTAACAGTTTAAAGAGTGAAATGTTTAAGAGTGTTGAAGATTTTAGCCATTTTAACCATTTTAGAATTTTAACCCTTCCCACGGGAAAGAAATTTTAACTGGTTTAAAAATAGGTTTTATATAAAGCAACAAAATAGGAAATTTGAATATGGTTTTATTGACATAGAGAAAGCTTTTGATAGAATAGAGATGAAATTATTGTGGTAGAATTTACTAAAGAAAGGTGTACTAATCAAAGGGTGACTGTTTAAAAAGGGTTATATAGGGACAACACTTTCTGCATAAAATATGAAGGGGCAATAACCAGAGGAATAAACCATAAAAAAGGACTAAGACAAGGTTGTAAGTTAAGCCTAATTTTACTTAATTTATTTATTGATATACTACAAAATATCAACAATACCAATAATTTCTTGCCAGTAAAAATTATATATACAATTATCTGGTCTCCTTTTTGCCGTTTTTTTTTTTATTTGGTTTATTTATGAATGCTTTTTAATCTCTCAGGTCATCAGCATCCCATTTAAATCAGGATGTGAAACAGCCGACAAATTTTGCTCAGAGGTATCCTTTTCAAGCTTTAGGTTCTTTATTGTGATGTAAATGTATGACATGTGACCCACAGCTTTACCTCCCTTCTGAAGGAAGCCATACTTATGATTTTTACACCTGAAAAAATTCATTGGTCCTAGCTGGGATTGAACTTGCGATCTTGGGTTTGGGAGACAAGTATGGTTACCACTGCACCACCAGGACCAACTTTTTCGCTGATGATTTGGTAGTAGAGTTCATAATTGTAAATAGTTTAAAACTGTCCTTACAGGAAATACATTCTTACTGTGCAGATTGGAGATTAAGTGTAAATGAAAAGAAAGCAAAAATTGTACTGTTAGGAAAATTGAGTAAATGTGAAAAATGGAAAAAAAAGAAGTAATGTATATAAAATGGTGAGAGATTGTATGTACTTAGGAATGAAAATAGACCTAGGAAGGGAATTGGGATAAAAAAAAAAAAAAAAACAATTCTGGCAAAGGGGAAGTAGCAATGTTGGCTGTAAGAAGATGCTTATTTAAAATGCCAGAGATGGAGATGAAATGGTTGTAGAGAGTATGCAGGTCAGTTGTCCAGGCTCAATTGTTATATGGTGTTGAAGTATGAGGACTTGGAAATGGGTGGGAAGTTGTGCACCAAGTACATAGGATGCTTGTAAGGAAGTTCTTCGGTTGTCCTTAACAGTGGCTAATTGAATGGCTCAAATTGAATTTGGATGAGTATCAAGAAGGATTGTTTATGGAGAGAGCCTTAAAATATTGGTATAAAAACCTGTATCTTGATGAAGATAATTTGTTAAACCAATGTTTAAAATATCAAGATATTAGTCTACAAAGGACAGGTTGGATTAGAGAAATAACTTAGAAAATAATACTATGGAAGATATTCGGAATAAAAGGAAATTAATAACAAACTGGAGAAATATAAGAAAATTCAGAAAATATTGAGATACAAAAAGTATTTAGTCAGATAAGCATAAAAAAATTGTTGGCATTTTATGTTAAAATGAAAAATCATTGGGAAAGAGAGAGATATGTAGACATCACTAATACAGAAGAAAGAGGGGGGATAGCATAGTTAAAAGCAGGAGTACGGAGGCTAAAAGGGCAACAAAATGGTTATCGGCAAGGCATATATCCATTATGTGGGGGAAGATGTACAACATACTCTATTTGAATGCACAGAAACAGAGATTTGGAGAAAAGAAAGTGTATGGTATGGAATGAATAGGAACACTAATATAAATAAAATTCTAGATAATAACTGTAAGAGTACTGGGCAATATTTAGAGAAAGTAAAAAATAAGTGGAAATGGACTGTTAAAAGAGGACAGAAATAATAATGTAAGAATTAAATACTATGTACTAACATGTAATTGTCAACTTTAGTGAACTGCCCAGCTTAGTGGCCAGGATCAAATAGAATGGGTAGTTTAATATAGGTATTAATGTATATATTAGTAGTGCATTATAATTTCAACATATGAATGAATGGTGTTTAATGCCCATTTTTGCTACAGAGGCACCACAGGTGATGGACATACATGAGATGAAATGATATATTGGGAAAGAATTTATTTTTAAGGAAAGAATCGTTCCAGGCCTAAGTTTAGGGTACCTCCCTGGTATTTGCCATTTATAAGGACTGAGGAAAACCTGGAAAAAACCTCAGTCAGGGAGAACTGTCATGGTACGATTTGAACCCCAGACCTCCTGCTCACAGCCTGCTCCTTAACGACCTCGGTCATGTGGCGGTAATTTCAACAAAGAATACATTGCAAAATACAGATGTAATTATAAATACGAGATGAAAGCAAATGTATAACTAAATATGCTGTAAATTTGTTAATAAAGAAATTAGTGATCAATAAATTCAATTCAATTCAACAAAACTTATTCAAATTCCTCCTGGCACAATTGGAAGAATTGATCTTCCTAGCAAATTTTTTCTCACAGCATTGGAAATCATTTTATAAATATTTATCTGAAATTTTGGCACCAAATGAAAACCTAAATTTTGAACATTTTCTGAGGGACAGTATTTTAATATTGCAATTTTCCATTAATTTTCAATTTTTTTTCATCAATTTGTTTAAATATTCATGGTTTGCTACCAAATATACATCAGAACAACTGCCACAATTTGACACCTAAATAATTTTTTCTGGACACTGTAAATAAAATGTGAAGATGGTTGCTGTGTAAGCGTGCTAATTCAATGTGCATGGCGTGTAAAATATTTGTGTTTTGATTCTATTCAGTACATTCACTTGTGCTATTCAATCTTGTAATAAGTAATAAAGTATTTGTGCTCATGATATCAATATATTAAACAATGTCCTGACTTTTGTTTACATAAGATATAAAATCTATGTTACTGCTCATATGCAATCTGACTGCAATAGCCTTAAACTAGAAGTGGATGGAAAACTCTTTAACAGTGAACTCCATATAAGCACCCCTCCAGATAAATTTTGATGACCTTACAGTTCAATATGGCTGGAAATGTTTTAAAATTGCTTCTGGAGTGTAGATATAACTACATGCAAGACTTCAGGAACAGTTGAGCAGGTTCCCTTGTTAGTTATGAGACTATGAAGTACTATCATAACTTTGAAATCCTCTCTGTTCATTAATACCACATTAATCAAATAAATTCTTTTTCTGCACATTTTAATCTGCTGTCCATAATGCACTTTGGTAAACACTTTTCTTTTCCTGAGGTACTTCTCAATATTTCCAAAATCACTCGCAGAGTAAGTAACAATGATCAGGCATCACGAAGATAAGTTGAGTATTTGTGAAACTATCTGCATGTACGTAATGATGAAAGATAAAATCATGTTTAATTTTTGCTTTTGTCCAGAGCACATCAATAAAAATGTATTCGGTTATTATTGTAGCCGCTATTTTGTTATCAATATGTCTTAGGCAACTTGATATTTCAACAATTTCAACAGAAACCCCTATTGCAGTGTTTTGGCCATTACAACCAGGGTTATCAGATTTTCAGATTATGAATTCGAAAATTAAAAGTCCATAATCTTCTTTTGTAGTCTTGGATTCTGAATGCATTTTTGGAAGTGTTTGCTGTAGGTCTATTTTCATAGTGTCATATGTTGCATTTGTATTTTATTTTCAGAAATCTGTTTTAGAAGAGCCTGGGATACTTTGGCACTTTTTTCATATGTCTTCCCATTATTTAGCTGATGGATCTGTCCTGCATCACTTACTCTATCCAAGCTCTGTGACTATTGTGTCATTCTGTGTGTGCATCAGAAATGGATGGTGTGAACCTGAGATTAAATTTGCACTTAAAACATGGCAACACAGTGGCAATTCCGAGAGTATATTTTTAATGTTTTTCCACAGTGAAGTTCATGCATTAAAGAAATCAGTTTAATTAGTGCTATGCTTTGATTTTAATGCTGTTTCTAGTGCTTGAAGTAATGAACTAGAATCTCAAACTTAACCATGATCACTAAAATTACAAGATCTCCATGTGGAACATATGGTTGAATACACAGTGTTTTCAGATGGAAGTTTCATGCTTCTGTAGATGTATTAACCATATCTACTTATGCATATAACAGAGGAAGGCTCACAGAATATGGTGCACCATAAAAGTTAAAAGAATGGTATTTTAGCACATACCTATGGCATTGCTATTCTATGGACCTCATATACTTCAAATGTGCCCCCACCCTATGTCCAGAGAATATTTTTTTAAAACTAAAAACTATTTCACTACAAATATGAGCCAGTGGCTCGATGGGATACCTGGTGAATTTTGGAAGATTTGGAGTGAGGGCAGAAACAAGTTATCATTACTGTTAAGATTACTGAAGTATAAAAGGAAGAATCGCAAAACATCTTTAACTGCAAAACATGAATCATGGTACCAATTAACAAGAAAAAAGGTGATGTAAATCCAGCTAACTAAAGAGATATTAGCCTGCTCAATGTGATAGGTAAAATATATACTAGTCTATTGGCTAAAAGATTACAAAGTTGGAATGAAAAAAAAAATAAAGTTTTCAATTTTTCAATCAGGGTTTAGAAAAGGGAAAAGAACAACAGATAATATTTTCATAATATACACCACCACAGAGAAATATTAACACAAAAGAGAGGAAGGGTATACATGGTCTTTGCACATTTTGAGAAGAAGCCTTTTGATACCATAAGTAGGTTGTTGATTTGGTTTATTTACAGATGCTCTTTAACATCTCAGGTCATTAGCATCCCATTCAATTCAGGGCATGAAATGGTCAGCAAATTTTGCTCAGAGGCCTTTTTTTTTCAGGCTTGAGTTTCTTTTACATGCCATAAATCTAGAACGCCGAACCCATGGCTTTACTTCCCTTCCGAAGAAAGCCACATTTAGCATTTTTAAGCCCAAAAAATTCATCAACCCAACCATAAGAAGGAAAACATAGTGGGTAGATTAAGAGACAAGGGGGTAAGTACATCAATTATAAGGGCTATAGAGAGAATATATGAAAATAACTAATCTTATAAAATATGCAAAAAACAGAGTAATAGATAATTTGCAGGATGTGATAGGATTAAGATGGGTGTAAATTATTTAATATATTTATAAATAATATAGTAGATGAAATAGTTAAAAAAAAAATTCTACATTTTCTTTTAGTAAACAACAAAGAAACACCAGAATTACTGTTTGCAGATGATACTGTATAGGGTCTATTTCAATTATTGGTCTCAATATTTATAGATATTTTAATAATGTGCAGTAGAACTTTTCCCCATTCTAATGAAGGGGAGGGGGGATGATTAATAAAAAAAGATGGATAATCCAAACAAATAGTTTTGTTACTTTATTATGTTCTTTTGAAGCAACCTGAACATTTCTCTGAACTTTAATACAGCAATTTTTCTTTTTTCATAATGTCCATTTTAATTCTATGAAGTAAAAAAATGCCCAAGAATGAAGTATTTTTTTGTTCCAAAACTGCATGAGGGTCTCACGAGCCTTTTTTAATGTAACATCTATCTGTTGTTCACCACTTCCACTGCCTTCAGTGGCACATGTGTAACCCCATATGCAAGGTAAGCAATTTGCAAATACCATGGAAAGATTTGAAATGCTGCAACTAGCCAGTAAATGTGGAAAATGGTTTAGTAACATTAAGTTGCTTGTAAAACATTTTGCTTGTTTCATTAGCATAGGTCCAGTTATTGGAATACCTTTGTTCCATTTCTGCTGAAACCACTTAAATAAGGCATCATTCAGCATCTTAAAACTAGACTGCTTCATGCTTTTTCTTTTCTGTAATTCATGGAGACTTTCAGAGTACAAGGCAAACTGCAATAGACTGTTTTTGTTCTTTACTGCAGCATCACCAAAACCAAATTTATTACCTAAGTTATCTAGCATTTTGCCATTATAAAACCTTTCTACAATTTTCACTTTCATTTCTATATCCAATGCTTTCATTTTCTCTTTACTGGTCGTGAAGATATATTGACGCAAAATTCCACAAAGTGAAAAACTGGATTACAAGCTTCAATGTTGCTGTATTGTCAATGGCCAAAGTGTTAAAAGAAGGGGTTTTTGAATATGCATTCCAAGTTTTACCTTATGTAAAATTTTACCTTGAACATTGTCCCCCTGTTGGACCCATAGTATTAAAGAGCACAGATTGGATTTTAATTAATTATGGAAAAAATCAATGAGCAGAAATAATTTTGCATAATCTGATGATCACTTAATTGAGATAACTGGATAATTCAATCTCATAAGTTAATCGAGAAAAGTGGATAATCTGATGATCAGCTAATCAAGAGAAGTGGATAATCAAGATTCTATTGCATTGCAAGGAATGACATACGAGAACTAATTAAAATTTTACAAAATGGCATTATTAAAATTTATCAATGCCTGGCTATTTTGCTTGGTTGTTTTTAAATGAAATTAATAAACCAAAACATTTGCTGGCTACTGTGGGCAGCATCATCAGTGGATTGAGCGGAAATGACTGGAGAGGCAGAGAGGGACAGAATGAGGGGTAAAGAGCAATGGGAGAGTTGTAGTGCAGTTGTTTGTTCACTAGTAACAGATTCATGTCTTGCTTATTTGAAAACCTCTGTCTTTGTTTTTATTATCTGGAGCTCTATTTCTAAGGCCTGTCTCCTAGCTGGATTAAAATCACCCAGTAATAATAAATTTTAATAACACTAGTGGTGAACCCTAAAAAAGTTAGAAAAATTATGGTTTATAAGAAAGGAAGTAAATTATGAATAGATGAGAAATGAATGTTGAAAAGAAAAGAAGCTGAAACAGTAAAATGATTTTACTACCTGAGAGTGACCCTTAATAGGCAGTGAAGGGGGATGGATGGATGGATGGATGGATGGATGGATGGATTAGAAAAGAAAGATATTAACAAAAGGAAAACTAGCCATGAAAATGATAACATTATGTAGTAAGAAAAATACTGGATATGAAAATAAAAGGGATAAGTCATGGCATCTAATTATTTTTCTTGCAAACAAGGGACAGCATGAAAAATCAAAGATATATGATTGAAAGTATATGGCATTTACTGCTGAGTGGTACCACCAATGGAAGGCTGTAGGTGGCCCTCGTAGGGAAGAAGCAAAATGCAGGCAACCAGCCAGACACAACATTGGTTTATTAAGGCATGAGCAAAATTTACACAAAACTTCTTACAGAGGGTTGCAAATCCATCACAAGTCAAATCTCCTCGGTAACCCACAGTGTTTAGTAGCTTTTGACATAGTCTCCAGCTACACAATCAAGAGCCCATAGCAGACTCGAAATATAATAACTTCTGCAATATTCTACAGTGCCTCAAGTGACCTTAACAGTGTTCCACATTCTCTTACAGTGCCTCAAACAATGTTTTATAGTGGCTTTATGTGTTTCTTACTTTAAATGTAGTTCGCCTTTGTGCATTTTAAGTTATATATATTCTTTAAGGCACTAGGGAAGATTTCAGGCACTTTTACAATGCATGCAAGGACCCCGGATTAAATGCCAATATTATAATCAAATTAATGATATAATTAATATTACATAACCACATCTTAATTATAACCAAGGATTTCAGTTTGTGTGTTAAATGTATAAGAGCAGCTAAGGAATTCAGAAAAGGGATGCAGCTAAAACTTTTGTTATTTTCCCTTAGCTGAAAAGTCCTTGAAAGCTATTGTTGGTATGGAACATTGCAAGGGTGCAAGAGGCAATAAAAATTTGCCAGGCCTTCAGAGGGAAATGCCAACCCTTGGCAAACAGACTCATGGTTCAGCTGCATCGTTAGGCCATAAAGTCCAAGGGGAACTTTGCTAGTTTTTTGTTGTATAAGAAAGTTTAATGAAAAATGACAAAAAGATAGTACCCTTGGATGATGCATGTCTAGGAACAAGGGGGTAGAATGTTTTTTTATTTTTTTTTTTGAGTAGTGTTTAATGCCCGTTTTAACTACTGAGGCACCACAGGCGGTGGACACTGATGATACATGAGATGAAATGATAAATTGAGAAAGGATTTTTTTTTAAGGAAGGAAGCATTCCAGGCCTAAGTTTAGGTACCTCCCCGGCATTTGCCAGTTATGAAGACTGAGGAAAACCTGGAAAAAACCCCAGTCAGGGAGGATGGTCCTGGCGGGATTGGAACCGCAGACCTCCCGCTCACGAGTCCGTGCCTTAACGACCTCGGCCACCCGTGGCGGTAGAATGTATGTAGGAACGAATGACAAATATTGCATCTCTCACAAATGATTTGATTTAGCAAGACAGAGGCAGCGCAAAATTCCTGATCAATGGGAAGTTAGTGTAGGCAAGAAGTTTTTATGTACTTGAAAATTAAAGATAGTTTTTGCATTGTATGATGGCCTGACTACAGTTTTATAAAAAGGGGTGAAAATTATTTGGCAGGGCATGGTAATTCAGAGTTACAGGGCAGCCAGTTTGATGTCAGTGAGTTGAAGTTCAGCAATGGGCCATTGTTGTGGGAAAGCCAGTTCAAAAGTTTCTTTAAGATTAGCTTGGTACAAAAGCCTGCAAATATCAGTGGAACAGAGAATCCAAGTACTTTAAAAGTTTGAAGTTCAGTAAACATACTTTGTGCAACATCCAAAAGTTAAAATGCAGTCCAAAGAAGCTGAATCAACATGCAGCAATTTTAAGTGCATAATCTGAGAAAATAAGCTATATTTGCAAAGTGACTGTAGTACGTGCCTTGTTGCACCAGGGAGAGTTAATATGTGCCAGGATCTATAAAATGAAACGTTCAAATTCATGAATTGCGCCTGTAAGAGTAGGGTAGTGGATCGATGATATCAGTGTATTTAGTACTACTAGGCGACATTACTACTCAGGTACTTTCCGAGGAACAACACCTTCATAATTTGTATCATTCATTCAGATAAACTGGCGAGATTACATATATTATAACCATTTAAATATGTGTAATGGCATTAAATCATCTGGACATTAAGTGAAGTAATTAATAAAACAAGTCTTGTCGTGATGTCACCATTTCTTCATTTTGAATGTTATACCTCTTCCATTCCCTTTACCCTGTCTGCACTTCTGCTGAACTAAAAGATCACTAATGCAAATATCAACTTTAGGTGTTAAGAATATAATCCTAACATCACAATGAATGAAGCAGGGAGAAGCAAAGAGAAGGAAGGAGCAGCCAGAAGCTTAAATCAAGGACACGTCCTTGATTTAAGCACGTCCCATACGCACCAGCTCCCAGAATCATGAAGGAGAGGGAAAACTCCATTCCCCTTTCACACATGTAAATCCCCATACAAAGTATTGCTTTGTCCTTAAAATTCATTTAAGCCATCCACTGCCAGATATCTTCCTTTCTTCTTACCAGACCGGAACAAAACCTTGAGACTCGAAAACAACAGCTAAGAAAATTACAAGTTCATTTAATAAATCCCGTTCCATTTTATATTCAGAGGAGTTCATTAATTGAAGGATCCTAATTACTCCAAGACATTACCATCCCATAAAACACCCCACTTCAGATTCTTTGGAAGAGGAAGATTTTGAAGAAAAATAAGAATGGAGGTAGAATAATTTAGGAAATCTTTCCCAAAAATACTATTTTAAATTAATTCTAATGCATCTACAACCTTGATGTTAAGGTGCAATATTAAATCGATAGAAAAAAGCAGAATTATAATGTTATAGATAGTTTGAGAAGAAAATTTATCATTGAAAATTTGAGGACAGAGAGAAGGCATTATCCTTGGAAACCAGAGGACAGAGTCCTTATCCTTGTAAGATTGCAGTGCCCCACTCTTACACTGCCTCCTTGAAGAACCAAAGGCTCCAGATGCACTAATTTTAGTAGATTACATGTATAAATCAATTGCTTATATTAATTACATGATTTTAATTGCATGAATTTGGATGCACTTATGTCACATATATTTTTCTTTTATTATATTTCTTATATATTTGTATAAAAATGTACTGTAATTAACCTTGAAGTGCAATTATTGTTTGGAAATTCATTCATTCATTCATACAAATATGAAAGGTTTGAAACACTAAAAAATATGTACAGTCATGCATTGTCATACATTTCAAGAATAATCCTTCTATAACAAGTAGATGAATTTATATTTTATTTTTATATAATATATTACACAGCAATGATATATACTTTGTATTAAAGACTCCAGAAGAATAGCATTTTCTATGAATGCTTTAAAGCGTCACTTTAAATAATATGCTCTTATCTCATTTTTTAATTATTTTGGGACACAATCTCATGTAACGATGAAAATAAGGAAGTATTTTATTTAATTTTTCATGAGGAAACAAATGAAAATGACAAAACTGATACTAAATTTCATACCTTCTAAGACGTCTCTTCCATGTATCAAGAGTTGAACTATTCCAAACCCAAGATGACATCACAATGCCAGCTAAAAACATTGCTAAAATTTGCAGCTGCAGCATGGCCACACTTGGTCGTGAATGCATTGTACATTTTTCTGGGTTTGAAGAATCAACATTTAAAATCTCACATCTGCAAAATCATAAAATGAGAAACCAGATGTAATAACAAATATTTCCTAAGTGAGTGCCTCCTATTAAAAAACAACACAACTAATGTTTAAAACAATTCTATTGAGTAGGAATAGATCATGTGGATGTGCAGCTTAAATGGTATCCCTTCTAAATCACATTGAATATACACGGTGAGGCATTTATAGTGTTGCGGTCATTTTCCTCTGAAACAAAGTGGAAAATAAAAAATGCATTAGACAAAATTTGAAGTGCTCTTAGGGAGACATAAGGTAGCAACTTTAACTTGTTCTTGAAATGCCATTCTCAATGTCATTTCAAGGTCAAATTGTTTTTTCAAATGGAATGGTCAAGTTTATTTTCTGGGAATGGAAAGAGCATTCAATTTTCAGATAAAAATTGTAGTACATCTATCAGCTTATGGGTGATAGATGTAATGATATTGGACAAATAAGACAAATGTTTTTCACTCACTTTCACTGCTCCCTCTGTTATTTTGTCATTGCTATGAAGAAAACCTGTTTGTTGACATCTATACACAAACAAGTGCTCATCATTGCCAATTCAAACCTCAAAGGATATAATTTTCAGTCAGTTCCACTCCGTTTTTCAATTATGTATGTTAGGTACATGGTCATGAGAGAATCGATATGATTTACATTTATGGCAAAGCTCATAAAAATGCTACAGCAGCTTGCAATTTATACAGAGATCAATATCCTAAAAGGAGGCAGCCATCTGTTAGATATTTCCAATAACTTGCAAACTTACTGTTCAAAACTGGAGGTATAATACCAAGAAAACACCATCAAATGAGAAGTGCTACTGGGGAAAATTTGGAAGTTACTGTATTAGCTGCAGTTGCCACTATTCCTCACTGAAATTTCTGTCAAATGAAACATGATTCCGGAATATCTAAAAGGAAGAGATTAAGTGTCACAAATACCATCCATATCACATTAGCCTACATCAAGCCCTTCATGGGGGTGATTTTCAGAAGCATGTTGAATTTTGCCAACGGCTCTAATACAAATTCAAAATGGTAACTTTTCCAACTTATGTACATTGATGCCAGTAAAATGAAAGTGAGTGAAAAGTATTTGCTGTCTTATTTATCCAATATCACATCACCTATCACCCCTAGCTGATAGATGCACTAGAACGTTTATACTCAAAATTGAATGCTCTTTCCATTTCCAGAAAAGAAAATACATCATTCCATTAGAAAAATCAATTTGACCTTGAGAATGGCATTTCAAGGACAAGTTAACATAGATATCTTGTGCCTCCTAAGAGCACTTCAAATTTTGTCTGAAGCATTTTTTGACTTTTCCCTTCATTAAGTAATTCACATACTGGGATATTTCAAACCCATAGGTAACACTCAGTTGCTGAAAAGTATTTAAAATGGAATTGTTCAATTATACATGTCTTGTGACATTTAAATTTGGGATAGTTGTGCAAAATGTACTTTGAAAGAGTAATTATGCTGCAAAAATGAATTAGGACAATCCATAACAAAGCCTGCAGGTTCCCGTGTAGGTACATTAATTGAAAATAATATGCTTACAAATATTCTTTATGTTTATACAATGCAATAGTATTTGCTGTTCATAAACATCATTTAAAAACAACAATATCCCTAAACAAAATACCAGACAATTTTATCATTTTTATCATCATCATTATTATTATTATTATTATTATTATTATTATTACAGATCAAGAACAAACATTAAAATGATTGACCAAGATGCAAATAGGCAAGGATTTTTTCTATATAACAGATTATAAAATCACATTAAACAATTTCGAGGGAATATACAATTCAAATACAAATTGAAGTATCTTATACAAAAATATCTCTTATGTTTTACTGATTTTTAGCTAAATCTCTGTAAAATGTAATTATATACATCCTTTGACAAAAAAAATTTTCTCTTGAATTTTTCGAAGTCCTACTCTTAGAGCACATTGTTGACAAAGTAACCAGCAAGGTTATGTAACCACTGCAGCAGTTGTGTTATATGGATGCACTGAAGAAGCTGTCTAGTATATTTATTCTGTTAGCTCTGTGGGAGAGTATGCAGTAATATCATGGTTAAGAGTGCAGGTTCGTCTCCTGGCATGAAGCACTTTTTATATATATACACACACTTTTGGTAATGTATGATGACTAATTAGTTTCCTAATATTGCTTCTCATACACAGCAAATTTAATGTTAACCATATATATTATAATGAATATTATAATATTTCCTTCAGTATTTGTTCTACCTAAATGCAATATGCTCACACACATTCCCTGCACATGCAAGGAGGACAAAAGACTGCTTATGGGCACAAAATCAAGAAGCTAGGTATGTTGTACCCTTTCATCCACACTATTGTAGAAACCTGACATCTGAAGATGCCCTGAAGATTGAGGGCAGTTATACACGATGAGTTCATACACGATATTAATTTGTGTTTATTTCTGTTTTCACTTTAGAATATAAATTTTTCTGTTCATGTATTTATTTAGCTATTTGTAAAGAATACACTATTTTGAGATTAAGTTTTTGTGTGTGCATAGGTAAATGTCATAAAACTCCAATGATACATTAAAATATAATATGATATAAAGGCAATATAATGTTCTACAGATACACTTATAAAAAAAGTGTGGGATTTGAAACTTGGATCTTAAGCAGAAGTACAATGCGTTCTAAATCACTCAGCCACTGCTATTCTACCTTAACATTCTCTTTCCAGATGCTTCAGATTGTGTTCTTTATGTTTACAGGCAAAGCCCCTATGCTGCATGCACTTGTGAATACATAATTTACAAGCACCCCTGAAGTTCTCTGATCTACATGTAGAATCTGGCAATGATTCACTTTTTATTGTCAAAGGGTTTACATATTTCAACTGTAGAAACTGACAATATCCAACAGGTGCCTGTAATCTCCATGGATGGTTAAATTAGATAAATTTAATTTAATTTAAAAAAACATACTAGTACAGAATGATGAATTCTCAGTAGCCCCTCTCCCCACAAAAATTGTGCCACCTGATGCATTGCAAAATGTGCAACAAGCATGTGCCATGCAATGAAAACGGGATTAAGGATGCTTCTATATGCAAACACAGAAAGTATTTATTCAAGTCGAATATTATGAAAAATGGTTATACAATAGATACTTGATGTAACTTGGCAAGGTTACATATATATATATAAGTTTGGTAACCTATGTCACTTATATAGTTGTCATTTTGTAACTAATGTGAACATTCCCTAAGCTATTCCCTTTTAATTACTAGAAGTTTTGGGTATCAAAAACAAAAGTAAAGATATAACCAAAGTGTCAAATAAGTTTCATTAGTCTTAAACATTTTTATTATATTTTTCTATGCTTTTTATATTTTATTTTATTATTTTATAACTACAAACAGCAATTTTACCTATAAATATCTGCAAAGATTCTGACAAACTACCACATTCATACTTTGCTATACCTGCATGTCATTTGTTAAAATACCCTGCAAAAATATTAAAATCACATACATAGATGTGTATAATCTTGTAATGTCAAGGGCATGTTGATGTCTTAAGGTTGACAAATTCAAAAGAATGGAATTTAGTCCTTTATACCTACAGTGCTCTATACGAGTCTGATCACCTGGTTGTCATCAGTTTCACATTTTGTCATTGACTGGTCAGTGAAGATGTACATTGTGTTTGATTTTGAAGTGTCTTGTTAGTGCAAGCATGAATAAAGGATTAAAACAAAGACTTGTTCATATGGGATAAATAAAAATGAGCCATTAACATTAAAACACCAACATAAATAAAAAATAATTATAGTTTATTAATGTACTGTTGATTGTGAAATGTCTTGTTAGTACAAAGCATGAATAAAGGAATGAAATGGAAAGCTTTGGTGACATTGGAAAAATTAAAAATTCTCCATAAACATGAAAATACCAATATAAATAAAAAAATGATTGTAGTTTATTAATGTATTGTATTTCATGTTACATTTTTAGATAAATGTGTATGATGTATTAGCTCTTGGTATTAAAATATGTATGTAGAACCCTAAAATAAGCCACTACCAGCAAAATGTGGTCCCTTAAAGAGCATCTTGACAAAGCTATAATGTATTATCAAAGAAAAAAGTGTTTTTTAATTTGACAGAAAACAATTATGCAGACATTTTGAAGGGAAGGGCAGGGAAATGGGGCTCTAGGTAAAAATATTGTACAAGTGATGTAATAACATGATTCACATTAACTGATTACCTTATTTAAGAAAAGGTTATTTGACAGTTATTTCAATTTTATACTGTAAAAGCTTAGTCACTCTTTCATTATGCTACTTAAGCACCCAGGATTTCTTGTTTGTTTTGCCAAGCCAACAACTCACTAATGTAAATTTTTAATGCAATGGTATTTTGTTGTCTTTCACAGCTTTACCGTTTTTCTTATAAAGTTCACCCCTACAAATAACATTGCGAATCTTTCTTATGTTATTTTCCCATGCATCTTTTGCTTGTACTTTCAAGGTATTTGGAGGGCAAGTCATAATAATACAATTCCATGTCATCAGCATTGAATGCATTCTTATGGTGCAGTTCATAGCCAAGTTATGCTATATCAGGTTCCTTTTAGTCACTGTACTTACGTGCACAATATCAGCTCCCACACTTCATTCCACAACAGTTTTGCTTTAAACTTCCCCACCCAATCTCTAACCCTTTGTGTTTCCTTATACTTTGACAAAAGAGAAGGGTTCATGCAATAGAAATGTTTTTATGCTTTAGCATCTCACAAAATTGCATTTTGCTACATCTGAAGCACAACTTTACCTATTCACAGAAGGCATAGCTTTCTTACTTTCTCAAATTACTTCAACTCTTTATTAAGTGTAAATGACATTTATTTTTTAGCCTTAATGATTTTGTTTGAAAACTAACAAACCCACCGACAGAAAAACATAATTCAGTTAGCTGCACTTGCTAAGTGAGTTCACAGCATTACATTGCTGTCAAGTTGAAACAAAGACAAGGTGTACACATTTTATAAAATGAGTTTTAAGATTCTTGAAAATCCACCACAAATATTGGGCTTTAGTTATAAACCTTGTCCAATCATGTAATGGTTTCATCTTTGCTACTAAGCGTGTCTCAGTTAGCAGTGCCAGTGCTTCAATTCTGTTTCTTAAACATTTATATAGTCTTACCTCAAATTGTTGTCTCCACAGGCCAAACATTGTATCAGAAAAGCACATTTTGATTGACAATTTAAGACTGATCACCATAATGTTTATTTTATTGCTAATATTTTCCTTTACATTTAGACACCTTCATTTCTTGTGCTAATTTTGGGTGATTATGATGGCAAATATGTTTACGGAATGTCGGAATCCACACAGTGAAACTTTTGTTAATCTTATTTTGATTTAAAGTAAAACACTAAAAATCATGTCGTCACATTAAAACTCTCTTTAAGTTTCACAAACACTTATAAAAGTAATTTTGGTACATGTTTCGTGAGGTACATTCATCACATTGTCAACCAAAACGACGACTCAATCAGTTGACAATGTGATGAATGTACCTCACAAAACATGTACCAAAATTACTTTTATAAGTGTTTGTGAAACTTAAAGAGAGTTTTAATGTGACGACATGATTTTTAGTGTTTTACTCTAAATCAAAATAAGATGATGGCAAATATTCATTATTTGCATTCCATTTGTCCAGTAGTTCCTGCGCTAAAACTGTAAGTTTTTGCTCATGTTTTTGTACTTAAAATTACATTTACATAAAAAATATACTGCTCTAGAATCAAATATCTAAACTGAATATATACTACCATGAGAACAGCAGAGAAAAGGTTAACACAGAATGCCCAATAGCTTGATACTTGAACAAAAAGCATGAGTATAAAAATATCTGAAACCAGATTTAAATATGTGATGCTGAACAGACACCAAGGATATACAAACTCACTCTCGAAGCTAAATGCAAACTGGATTTGAATCTGGCTTACAATTTAGAAGCAAAATCATTTCCTCTATACCATCACAATAGGCTAGAAGGCAATAAGGGAAAAATTCCATAGTGTTCAGTGAGAAAAAATATATAAAATGCATAAGAAAGTAGTAGCAGTAAAATTGACCACTATCAGGCATTTTATGGAGTACTTGAAGCTTGGGCATTCTAGCGTTAAGAAAGTGATGTTCAAAGAAATTTCAAAGGGAGAAAGCAGAATTGAACTATAGGTACTGCCAGCTGTGGTATCCCTATTAGCAGTGCAGGCCAGGCAATATTTTCTTTATTGTAAGCATGCAAGAAATACCAAAATAATTCTGCACTGTACCATATGGCAGGATTATTGCACATTTTAACAAAAATCTTAAGCTTTCGTTTCAGCTTCATGTTAAGCAGATTGCACTTTGCACAAAAAAAGTTTCCATTGTAAAAGTGTATTAAATTTGTTGGGCCCAAAACATTTAGCCTCTTTAGGCATATTTCACTCTTAATAGTAGTACTGTTTTAAATTTCTCAAATTTGGCTAAACACATAAAGTAGATCAAAATAAAAATTAAAAGCACAAACTGTAGGCATATAAACAGAATAACAAAATATGTATAACTTAAAAATCTACTTGGAGTACTAGCAAATTAAAGCAACATCATTATTCACACATTATCAGGGCAACACAAATAATAAACTAATGTTTAAAATCTTAAAAACACACAACATGGCCGGATTTTCATCTTTTACAAGTTTCACTTTGATTTATTCTCAGTGTTTTAGTTGGGAAAAAATATTTGGCGGGAATGCCACCTTCACTGTAGTAGTTTCCATAAAGGGCACTTTGGAGTATTACATGGAGCCCCTTTCTTATGACAGGTCATTTTATATGCCTATTAGATCAGCTATATTGTTTTCATAAATTATTTGGACATATAATTAAAAAAAAAATAATAAATAAAAAAACAAAACCCCTAATATTTTGGGAGATACCATTCCCTGATGTCCCTCCAGCTAAAGCACTGTTTAGTCTCATTGCATTTCCTCGCTTGTATATTGTGTGATAATACATATACTTTTACCTAAAATGCCAGAAATTGAAACCAATGCTTGAAAGATAGTTTCCGTTATTGCCACCAATACTAATTATAGCTACCATTGTTGTACTTGTACTTACATTATATATTGCTTTAAACTGTCCTTCCATTCATTTCGATGCTGGAAATGATATATATGACAAATGAATGTCACAACTGCAAAAGTCAGTATTAGCAGAGAGAATATACTCAGGCGGAGAATAGTTTCACGAATCTTGGCACTCACTTGTTCTGACACTATTTCCTGGCTGCCGATCTTCAGTTTAATTAAGATAATCAGCCCTGTAAATGACAAACTACATTTTTTCTTGCTGAAATGAAAAAGTGCATGCATGCTTTATATACATACAAATTTCATATCAATGAGATGTGGAATGTTTTTCATCATGAGTTTATAACAATCATTCTCATATTTTCTAATTATGGAAATCGATTTTTTAACATATATCTTCCAAAAATATCTTCAAAGATTATTTTTCAGTTTCCAAAAATGATCCCTGCCTCTAGGAAAACTTTATACAAATCCACTGAAAAAACTGACTGCTGATTTGAAAGTCATAAGTAAAGGTATTTTTATAGTGATGGCAAATGAGTAAAAGATGGCAAGTGGTTTCTGGTTGGGTTCATTTTCTGTTTATACAGGAATCAGGTTAGTAAGAAGCTGAGTATATAATTATCAATTATGTTCACTACAGCTGCACTCAAATTTAACTTTCCATTTTTGCAACATTAAATGTTTACTTCATTAATAGACTAAAAGTAAAACTATTTAAAGTCTTGTCAACACATTAAAACTCTCTTGTTCCACTTTTAAAAAGTGGAATATCAACTACCTATAGGCATTTATTTGATTTTCCACTACCAAACTGGGTATACTTTCTTAATACTTGGTGAACACCTTGCAAGCAAACAAAAATGTTAAAGAAACGAGTTATTCTATGTAGTAATAATACTAGATAAAGGGTTAATTGCAATCTCTGAGAAAATTTGCCGCAATGATAATTGTACATGCACACATATACACACACACACCAATGGGACATGGAATACTAAGAACTTTCCATCATAGATTTAAGATTAAAAACAGCCCTAGGTGCTCTAGCAACCAGGAAGAAGAGATGTGCAGCATGTGATTTATAATTGCTCAAAATTTAACATGGGGAGACCATTATTAAGAGAGAAATCATTAATCATGGCCAATAAGCCAACAGAACTTATTTAGACATTTCAGTAAAGCATTCTTAACATTTCAAAAAAACATAGATTTAGAAATAACTTAGTTTAGAATATATATAAGCAAAGATAATCAGAGCTAATTTAGAAAGTATCCATAATTAACAAAAGTTATAATTGATGTAATCTCATCAAACTGTACATTAATATTAATTTTCACTTGATTTATTAATTTATATAGAAATTGATTTAAAAGCACTAGAAATATTGACATTATCCAAATAACAAATCAACTGTAACAAAAGAAAACAAGGGCATGCAATATTGCAAATGGCATATGTAATGAAAGATGTTCAGCATAAAAAACACATGAACATACAGAAAGCAAAAATAACGTTAAAGAATTTATCGAACATGAAAAACTCCATGTATGGTTTCTGCCCACACCTGGTTTACATTAGTTGACAGAAGATATAAGAAATAGTTATTGATAGTTTCTTTCATCAAGAAAAATTTTAAGTCACCTGATTTGCTGAAGTCAATACATAAATGTAACTTCTATGGGTTACCTATATTTACTAGCACTGCAATTGATCTAATGATTGAAAATGTGATCGTAACATTTAATTTAACTACTTGTATACAGGATACTCTGGCCACAATATCCTCCATCTAGCATAAACTTTGTTCCCAAAAGGTCTTTTGGTGATAACATCAGTTGGTTGGTCACTTGTTTGCTAATGCCTGACTTGCTGGAGTTCTTCTATTCTCCATTTACCTATCTTCCTATCAGCACTTAGATAGATCTGACTAGTGCTGTACATTATTGTGTTTCCCGCCCACTAAAAAGATTCTTGTTCACTGCAAAGCATACATTTCAAGAAGGTTCCCATGAAGGTTTGCAGCTAAGCAGTCATGTCCTGTATATAATTTGAAGAATCCACAGCTATCAATTTGGGCCAATCTGCCTGGAACAAGAGTTTTTCTTTGAATAGAATGTTGAATTTTTTGTTTGTTTTCACTCAAGGATGTTTGCCTCCAGTGTTACTGGCTACATTATCTGTAGAGTTGATTTAGAGAGCTGAGGATAACAGCTTATTTTAAGGTGCTATAATAACGGAACAATTGATTTAGATCTTAGTTGATAGCTTCTAGTTCACGTTGAACATTTGATTTAGATCTTGGTTGATGACTTCTAGTTCACCATGAAAGTATGTTGAATTTGTGCTTTGGATATATAAAAAGTAAATAGCTTGATGGATGCTCCTGCTGTATTTTGTTCCCTATCAGCAATCTGTCCATGTAAATGTGTACCGAGTCTAATTCTGGGTATTTCCCATAAATGAATTGTAGTGCTACAATTTTTTTTTTTGAATCAGAGTCAGACAGGAAACCTTTGAGAGGACTTGGACAAAGGGTCTTCAACTTACCATGGCAATGCTCTTATCATCTGAGCTACCATGAGCTGTCAAATCACAACTGCTAATTTTCCCACCTGAGTTTATACCCTGAAGACAACTAAGGATATCTTGTTGTAGATATTATTCCAAAGCAGTGACTTGAAACCTTCCAATACTTGTGTCCAGGCTTCATAATTAAATAATTATTAGGGTTAATATATGAAATGATATTTTTATTTTCACACAAGCTATGTGTTAGGCTAAGGTTTGAAATCAAGACTCAAATAGAAAAAAATCTGAGGTCGGACCACTATTGTAGTAGCAATTGAGGTCTTGAATTATACAGGTCTTTGTTCAATGAGGAATTCCTCGCACAGGTTCATTTGCTAGATGTATACTTTGCACACGTGTTTCAAACAATACATGTGAACAGTTATTTTAAAAAATGAACAATATCAAAAGTGTATCACATGCTAACATAGCTGATTTTCATTTGGTTGATGCTTTGATACTAAGTTCCAGCAGTTCAAAAAACCCAACATCATTAACCTTGTAAAGGAAAAAACATGAGAAGTCATCGTGTTAATTATAATTACATTTCATTTTTGTTTACATGAGAATTTTGTAACTGTTTAATAATACATTTTCTATCTTTAAGCATAAGCTGCAAAACATCGAGTTCAATTCTGAACATGGTCACACTTTAAACTAAAATTAGATAACTAGTGCTATGTATTATGTTAACTTACTGTATGTTATCATAAATATTGTATCAGTGAAGGCAAAGTATAACTGTCACTGAAAGTGAATCAAAAGGGAAGCACATGACATGCTTCCATGCACATGTTTGCTAAGGTAAAGTAAATGGCCCTCTCTCCATCTGAGTTTACCAACCTTACATGTACAAAATACTATTAACAAACTCATTAAATGTAACATTCAATATTAAACCTAAGATCTGCAGTAAATTAAAAAGAATATATTTTCCCTTAATATAATCCACACTGGCATGTAAATTATATTATGGTGCTCAAACACAAAAATATAAGAGGTTTTTATGACTAAAAATAGAATAATTTTATAAATTTTAAATTTAAAACTAACAACACGCTGTAAGCAATATTTTATACATCACCATCTCTTAAAAGTTCAATCGTTATATATTTCAGGACACGGTTTCATTAGAGAGAGAGAGAGAGAGAGAGAGAAATGGAGACCCTCTATTTGTTCCAAACTAATAACCAGATACATAAACATCTCACAATAAATAATATAAAATTTATATACACAACAATAGAACGAACAAAAGGTCAATCCTTTTGTACACAGAGCTGAAACACTTTTTGGTCTTATTACAGAAAAATGTAACTAATGAATACTATAAACACGCAAAAATATAAAAGATTATTATGTATTGTTTAGATAGAATGGGGAAATTCATTAAATACATTAGTAGTAATACGTACTGCACCAATTTTGAATGGACTATTGTTTTTTTTTTAACAAAATTGTTTATATATGTTGCATATAGTACTATTTATGATCATTAATTGTATAACATTACAGTTTGTGCATTGTGATCTTGATAAACCAACTTTTTTTCATGGATATTTATAGTTAAATAAATAACTCAGTCAATAAATAAGTGTACATACCTTTGAAAAGGAAAAAGCCACCCAATAATAACACAACAGTCACTGGTCCAAGTAAGAAGCCTATGCGTGCAGCCATGTTTTCATATCCAACAAAACAAATCCCTGCCACACTATCACCATCAATTTCTCCTACAGCCATTGTAGTAATGGTTAGCACAAGGGGAAATGACCAAGCTACCATATGGAAATATGCTCCCTTCTTATCTATTCTTTCTTGAATTTTTCCTAAAGAACAGGGAAACATTACATTAAATAGTGCATATGAAAGAGAAGCAAAATTGTGCTAAAGTTCATTTCATTAAGATTCACATGTAAGCTAAGATTGTGCACTCTAATAACATGTTCATTACAGGTCTCTTCCTTAATAATTAGGTTTGAAAAAAATACTGCAAAAAAAAAAAAACTGGTTTCTGATAAACATTGTATGTAACTCACAGTATTAAGGT
The DNA here is from genome assembly GCA_030762175.1 of Metallyticus violacea. Taxonomy (NCBI): domain Eukaryota; kingdom Metazoa; phylum Arthropoda; class Insecta; order Mantodea; family Metallyticidae; genus Metallyticus; species Metallyticus violacea. Next base: position 285,933,536 of record CM060846.1, on the reverse strand, counting down.
TAATAAACAGTCATGATTTTGTGTAACGGCTGATCAAGAAACGATCAAACCAATTTTTTCTCAGCTATTTATTTACTCTGTTTCAATATTAATATGATTTATTTTTCAAAGCGGTCTCCAGCTACTTGAATGCATTCATTGCAACATTTCTTCCAGCAATGTTGAATTAGGTAGCAGTTATTAACAGTGAAGCAATATATCATTTGAGCATAGCAGTCTGCAATAGTAACACTATTTACTTTACTTAATCATTTCAAATCCAGGACATGTTTCAAAGCAATTGCTCCCATTAACAGCTGCAGACTGACCGAGGGCTTCAAAAACAAAGAACTATCATGAACTTTGAGATCCAGTCATTGGATTGTCTAAGCAAACTTATTCTACCATTGCCAGAGGACATCAGTCAGGCTACAGCTGATTATGGGAACAATTGCTCTTGCCAACACATTCTGATTTGAAACAAGTTAAGTGAATAATGCTAATATTAATTGATATTATTGTATGATTCAGTTGAACTACACACTCTTAAAGCTTCACTTACTTTTTATAAATGTATGGAACCGGTTTCCAGAACATTTAGTTCCCAACTTCAGCCAGGCTAAAGTTCAACTGTCGGATCATTCGTTGAGCTGTGGGAATGTATATTCTGCTCTGGTGGCGGTGTGATAAACTTATAGTTTATGTTTTCATCCCCGATGATGTCGAATTTCATTATGCTGTCTTTGTATTTGAAGATGTAGTTTTCTCCCAGGTTGCTAATTCCATAGGTCCTTGTACTGATTTTAATAATTTTGCTTTATTTATTATGTCGTGATTTTGTGTCCAAAAATGATATGCTACTGCTGATTTCTCTATTTGCTTGTACTTTATGTTCCTGAAATGTTCCTTTAACCTTGTGCCTATGTTTCTCTTTGTTTTTCCAAGGTAGATTTTTTTCACAATCTGCACAGTTTATTTTTAAATACCTGATTTTTCTTCTTGTGGAATACTGTCATTAGCATTATCTATCAGTAAATTTTAAACATTAAATCTATTAATTGGTGCCAACCTGATATTAAAATCTTTAAGAATATTCTGAAATTTTTTTATGGCCCATGGATGATATGTGAATTTTTTAAAAATTAGTTTATCTTTTGTTGCTGAAAGTGTTGTGGTTTCTTTGATGTGTATTTGTCTCTTGAATTTCTGCACCTTTTTATGTACTAGTTCTTTTTTAAAACCATTTTTAACTGCTGTTTCTTCTATTTGTTTGTATTCTTTAAAATATATTCTTCTTTGCTAATTTGTAGGTTAACTAGCCGGTGTGTTAAACTGTTAATTACTGCATGTTTGTGTGCTGTGGGGTTAAAACTGTCAGCTTTGATGTGATTATCTGCATGTGTATTCTTTCTGTATATTCCAAATTTAAGTTTTTCTTGGCATTTCATTATTTTAATATCCAAGAATGGCAGCATGTTATCTGTTTCTATTTTGTATGTAAATGATATGTTTTTATCTTGAATATTTAGAAGTTTTAAGGCATCGTCAATGAGTTTTTTGTTAACTATGGCAAATATATAGTCTACATATCTGTACCATACCTTAAATATGTATGGAAAAGCTGTGTTGATGTGCCAATTAATAGATTTAATGTTTAAAATTTACTGATAGATAATGCTAATGACAGTATTCCACAAGAAGAAAAATCAGGTATTTAAAAATAAACTGTGCAGAATGTGAAAAAAATCTACATTGGAAAAACAAAGAGAAACATAGGCAAACGGTTAAAGGAACATTTCAGGTACATAAAGTACAAGCAAATAGAGAAATCAGCAGTAGCATATCATTTTTGGACACAAAATCACGACATAATAAATAAAGCAAAATTATTAAAATCAGTACAAGGACCTATGGAATTAGCAACCTGGGAGAAAACTACATCTACAAATACAAAGACAGCATAATGAAATTCGACATCATCGGGGATGAAAACATAAACTACAAGTTTATCACACCGCCACCAGAGCAGAATATACATTCCCACAGCTCAACGAATGATCCGACAGTTGAACTTTAGCCTGGCTGAAGATGGGAACTAAATGTTCTCGAAACTGGTTCCATACATTTTTAAAAAGTAAGTGAAGCTTTAAGAGTTTGTAGTTCAACTGAATCATACAATGGTATCAATTAATATAATTGGCTTCACTGTGCAAGTTCCAATTTACATTTAAGTAAAAATGCTAATATTTCACAACTGCTTTGCTCAAATTTCTTCCAATCCTCAAACACAAGATGTAAATCATTCTTTGTGAGATCTACCATACTTGCCTTCTACACCCAAAACGCGGGTTCGAACCCGGCCAGGATCGATGGATTTTTTCGGGGCGTAAAAATCCTAAGTATGGCTTCCTTCGGAAGGGAAGTAAAGCCGTGGGTCCCGTGTCGTACATTTACGGCACGAAAAAGAACCTCATGCCTGAAAGAAGAGGTCTCTGAGCAAAATTTGTCGGCCGTTTCACGCCCTGAGTTGAATGGGATGCTGATGACCTGAGATGTTAAAGAGCGTCCATAAATCAATCAATCAATCAATCAATCAATTAATTTGTGAGATCATTGAGAATCATCTTATATCTCTTAACACTACTTTAAAGTTCTTAAATCAATATAATTCAAAGTTAGGAACAAAAAGTAATGAGAGACAAGAATGGGACTATAAGGGGCATGTATGCGGTACAGGGTCATGCTGAATTTAGATCGATATCCCATAATTTTATTTGCCATATGAGGTTTTGCACATTTGCCCCATATTCTGATGAAGTTCTCATCAGTTCTTTGCAATAATTCTCCTCAGAATCTTCTGCACTGACATATCTCCAGTAAATGTAATACATGGGTAAGCTGCATGTTCCTAAATCACTTTCTTATGGTCAAACTCATCCTCATTCCCTTCCCTGCAAATTGAATAACTTTTGCATTGTTTGGTATTGAAGAATCCGGTAATTTCCACACAGTGCTTGTTTTGCCTCGGAGTCATAATGATGCAGCCATGACCTATTACCAGTTACAATTGATTCCAGAAAAGAATTTCCCCATCAGAAAAGAGAGATACCACCTCATGACATGTTTTCACTAGAACAGCTTTTGGTTCAGGAGTTAAAAGCATGTCACCTATTGAGAGCAAACACAGGTCATATGAAGATGATTATGGATATTTCTGAATATGAAGTTCTCAATGCCTCATTGAGCACTGATGTTAGTTTCTGTGATAAAACTGACAGAAATTCCAGCTCTCCTTACTTAACAGTGAAAAGTCTAATTGTAGAATGTACACTTTCATGGCCAGTGTCAACTATTGTCTTTCCGGTTGTAAGGCTGTGGTCCAATGGGATTTTTCTCCATCTTCCCATGTGTTTCGTCCATGATATCATCAGTGGTGTGCTCTGTGTAATCTTCTTGGAGACAAGGCTTTGACCAACTCGTTAATGGAAATTGTGGCCGTATATATATATATATATATTTATTGGGGTTATCTGTGGAATTACCGCTTGTGATGCTTCAGCAGTTAAAACGGGCATTAAATACAATTCAACCTGAGGAACTGTGCTCTGATTGGTTTGCTTGCCTGAGGGGGTTGGATCTAAGCTGGAGCTTGTGGGTGTTTCTAGTTGGGTGTTGGTTATTGATGGTTTGCATTGTTTCTTTATCTTGGTATTTTGTTAAGCTGGATACCATGCTGAGTGTAGTTTCTGAGCTACTTCTTTGCTGTTAAAGTTGTTACTATACTTGTAAATTTCAAATGTCCCGATATAAGCGAGGATTATAATAGGATGTATCTTGAAAATAAATGTTTTGCTCTCCATCAGCTAGGACAGCATGCTCAGAGACGGCTGATTTATCTGTCTGACCAAGGCATGTTCTGAAAGGTGTGTATTAATACTGTGCTTTGTGGTATCAATGTAAACCCCACCACATGAGCATGGTATTCTGCAGACATCGGCTAAGGCAAGTGGTTTCCTTGTGTCCTTGGATGTGAGTGAAAATGTATTTCTTAACTGCTGTGTAGGTTTAAAAACTGTCTGTATGTCGTGTCATTTAAGTAACTTGGAGATGTGGTCAGTGATGGTTTTCAGAAATGAAAAATAGGCTGTGCCCTTCTTCTTGGACAGCGTGTCAATCTGTTTTACGTTCTTTCTAAGATATAAGGCTCTTCTCACTTCCTTGGCTGCATGCCCATAGTTTGTAATACCTGTTCCAGGTGTTTGTTCTCTTTTCCCAGATGTTTTGGTTCACAGTCCCAGAAGGATCATTCTAGGAGGATTTTAATCATAGAGCCTTGTAAAGATATCTGTCTATATGTGTGGGTTTATAGTAAACTATGAGCCCAAGGGTCCCATCACTCTTTTTGTGGACCAAAGCATCCATCTCCAACGTAAACTGGATCCGTGAGTTAATGTTATTCAGGTACTATGGTCATGAAGAGCTGGCTCTCCTTAGTTCCAAACTATGAAAGTGTCGTCCACATACCAATACCAACAGGTTGGAATATGTGGAGCTGTCTGTAAAGCAGTTGCTTCAAAACGCTCCATGTAAAAACTGGCAATGACAGGGCTAAGACAGCTGCATATATTTTTTTTAATGTTGTTTAATGCCTGTTTTTACTTCTGAGGCACCACAAGCAGTGGACACTGATGATAATAAAATGAAATGATATATTGGGAAAGGATTTTTTAAGGAAGGAAACATTCCAGGCCTTAGTTTAGGGTATTTCCCTGGCATTTGCCATTTATGAGGACTGAGGAAAGCTTGGAAAAAACCTCAATCAGGGAGAACAATATTGGTGGGATTCGAACACCAGACCTCCTGCTCACTGATCCGCGCCTTAATGACCTCGGCCACCATGGCAGTATGAGCTGCCCATAGTCATTCCATTAATCTATTTGCAGAACTTGTTATTCCACTGAAAATATGTGGTGGTCAAAACATGTTGGAATAAAGCTGAAGTTTTGTCTAGAAATATTTGAGTTACATAATGGCCTCATTGACCAGAACCACAGTAAATAGGGATACAACATCGAAACTCACCAATAGATCTCCAGGTTGAAGAGTAAGAATCTTGAGTTTTCAGTAAAATGTCCTGAATCTTTTATATGCAGATCAGAATTATCCACATGAGGTTTGAGCATGTTGGCAAGGTACCTACCTGGCAAGCAACTAAGTGGGGGAGCTAATAGCACTGACTATAGGATGTAAAGGAATGCCCAACTTGTGAAGTTTTGGTTACCATAAAGCCTAGGTGGCAAGGCTTCAGTTCTCTTTATGTTCTACTGGTCTTTTGGAGGTGTGAAATATTGTTTGATGAGTAGGTTAGTTTGCCATAGAATTCACAAAGAGGGATCTTGAGTAAGCTTTTTGTATGTTTGGGGTTCAAGTAAATCTTGACCTATATACGTAGTCTTCAAAATCCATGATTACCGATGCATTTCCTTTGCCAGCCTGAGTAATAATAATGTCTATATTGGAATAGAATCTCTTCATTGCTGCTCCTTTTTCTCAGATTAGGTTATTATTTGGTGGTTGGGCTTTCTGTAGGATCTTAAAGAGGTTTCTCGGCATATCTCTTCTGATATGATTGGCTGTATTTCCTTTATACCAGCTTCAACACTGGAAATAATTTCCTCTACTGGAATAACTGAAGGGGTGATTCAAAACTGCCCCATTTTGCTGGTAACTGGAAAGGTTATTCAAGGCGTGGCTAGTGTCTGCAGCAGCAGTTCAAAGACTGTCAATGTTGCGGTGCTGACATGACTTCCCAAGTTTCTCAGAGGGGTTAAACACAGATCTTGGGTTGGCAGTACAGTTCTTAGTTGTGAGACCAATGTTGGAGGTATCTTCAGTTTCAGGATTTAGATGCTTTGTAGAAATGTTCCTGAATGAAATATAGCCTGGCCATTATTTGGCTGGTTGAATACAACAAAGACAAGTATTTCTTCTTGTGTCTGGGAGTGGTTTGCTCCGTGCTTGAGATCAAGGCATAAGCAATTCTGTCAACATGATCAACGTCACTCCCATGAAGCTAATGTGAAGATATACAGAGAGTAACTGAGTGTTGTTATTGTCCAGTTCTTGGTGTGTATGGTGCATGCATTCTTGTAGCAGAACTCATTTGTGGAAACAGATTCACACACTGTCCAAGAAGGGCACAAACTTTCTTCAGTTTCTGAAAAATATCACTGATTGCATTTCCAAGTTACTTAAATGACACAACATACAGACAGTTTTTAAACCTACAAAAGAGTTAAGAAATATATTCAGCTCCACCAAAGACAGAAGGAAACCACTTGGCTCAGCCAGTGTCTACAGAATACTATGCATGTGTGGTAATACATGCATTTTAGAACACAAGAGACACTACCGCCTAATTTAGACAAATAAATTAGCCATTGCTGAGCATGCCCTCCTAGCTGACAGAGTACATGAAACTGATTTCAACATTCTGACATACTAGCCTTGACATCCTCATTTTCATCCTAGCTTATATCGGCACAATTGAAATTTACAGCATAGAAACAACTTAAAAAAAAAAAAAAAAAAACTCAGAAACTACACTGAGCATGGTACAATTTACAAATTACCTAGATAAAGGAACTATGCCAACCAATCAATAACTAACACCCACCAGAAACACCCAAAAACTCCAGCTTAGATCCAACCCTCTGAGACAAGCAAATGAAACAGCACAGTTCCACAGGTAACCCCCACTATATATACTGCCACAATTTCCATTAAAGAGTCAGCCACTGTCTCATCTTAAGAAGATTACACCAAGCACCCCACTGATGATGTCCACTGCAATCATGAATGAAACATCTGGAAAGATGGAGAACATCACAGGACCATGGCCTTACAACCTGGAAGACTTAGTTAGCACAATGGAAAGTCTGATTTCATTATACTCTGTTGCATGAGGTGGTAGTGCATTATCACAAAAGCTTGTTGCAGTTTGTTGTAATTATCTGTAGTTCTATGCTTCATCATAAAACAAATCTTTGCTGTAAAACTGCTTCTTTTGTATTATTTTTATTTTGTGATAATGTGAAAAGTAAGCAGTTTGGGACAGAAAAAAAAAAAAACACCGCGTCAACTGGAGGATTACATAGTGCTACCACTTTCTTTATCAAATATGAAACTTGTGAAAATGAAAGCAGTAAGTTGATTCAATCTAACTGGATCCAAGGAGAGTTTTAGAGTGACTGTAGAAATCTGCTCCTACAACTTAAATAATTCTCCGGATATTATGAGACTTGCTAATGCCTTTCCTCTAAATTCCAATACCTACCTCTTTGTGGCCTTTATTGAAGCTGAGGGTCTAAATGGCATACTCAGCACATAAAATCAAAGCTTAAATGGAGTTAGGTCTCTGGAATCTTTGCAACCTAACTAGAAGGCATTCTGAAATCCAGTCTTTCAGAGTGGGCTATGTAATGAGCTGGTAATCCATACACACAAAAATGTTATCCACAATTTTCAAACCACATATAATCAGTTTTCAATACAAAATTCAAATTTTGACTTTAAATGGGAACAATAGATTTTGAATAGTAAAAAGATTTCATTTTGCTACTTATTATGTAAAGAATTATGCCACAAAGGAACTGTTTTGGAAAAAGAATTAGAAAAAAAAGGGGGGTTTCAAAGAACTAAACATATAATACTAAAAACAGAGCATGTGCTAGAATGGCTTTAAAGTTGGCAAATAATTATGACAGAACAGGATACAAAGTCACTATTGCATATATTGAAAGAATGGTCAGACTTAAAATATACATAAAGCATATATAACAGCTTTTTCAACATATACCCCACAAGAAAGCAGTTAAGATGGCAGGAGAATTTCAGGCAGAAATATTACGCAATCTAGAGCAAATAACTAAAATGATCTGATAAAACTCTGAATGAGCAGCAACTCATTACAAAATACGATAGGAGAATATGGTATAAGAATTTCAAAAGTAAAAAGGGCATTTGCTCCCTTGTTCCACCTGAGAATTCTAAATACATGTTAAAAGCACCAGGAATGCATCAATGTGCCTGGAGAGAGAGAGAGAGGAAAAAAAAAAGAAGAGGGAGAAGAAGAGCGGAATATTTTGATTAAAAACATTGTCTAATATTTTAAATAATGTTTAATGTCAATTTTTACCACTGCAGCTTTACAGGCAGTGAATACTGATAATATAAGAGATGAAATGTTAAAACTGGATAAGGAATTGGAATGGAAGTATTCTAAGCTGAAGTTTCAGGGTAGCTCCCTAGCATTTGCCATTGATGATGAATGAGGAAAATCAGTCAGAAAAGGTGGTGTAGTGGTTACCATACTTGCCTTCTAAACCCAAGATCGTGGGTTCGATCCCGGCCAGGACCGATGGATTTTTTCGGGCATAAAAATCCTAAGTATGGCTTCCTTCAGAAGGGAAGTAAAGCCCTGGGTCCCGTGTCATACATTTATGGCATGATAAAGAACCTCAAGCCTGAAAAAAGAGATCTCTGACAAAAATTTGTAGGCTATTTCACGCTCTGAATAGAATGGGATGCTGATGACCTGAGATGTTAAAGAGTGTCCATACATAATAAATTACAAACAAAAAATCCAGTCAGGAACAATGGTTCTGGCAGGATTAGAATCATAAGACTTCCCACTTCGTGAGTCCATACCTTAGCAACCTCAGTCACTCAAGTCCATACCTAAGGTGTTAAGTCTTAAGAAGTGATGCCAATTAATTATATTGATATTTATTTGTTTCAACCCCTGCTTTAGGAATAAGTTTGTAATATTGGAAATATTTTTTCTAAGCACAATACAAAATATCTGGTGAAAATATTAACATAATTAAAAATAATAAAAATATATAAATCATTATTTTATTTATTATTTGCAATAAAATTTAGACAGGTACCATTATGATTATTATTAATTTTTCACTGAAGGAAAATAAATTTTTTTTTTTTGATTGATTTATTTATGGACGCTCTTTAACAGCTCAAGTCATCAGCGTCCCATTCAACTCAGGGCGTGAAACGGCCGACAAATTTTGCTCAGAGGACTCTCTTTCAGGCTTGAGGTTCTTTTTCGTGCCGTAAATGTATGACACGGGACCCACGGCTTTACTTCCCTTAAGGAAAATAAATATAAAAGATAAGCTTACACCTCAACATGACCATAAATATAATGAGTTTGAACTTTAAATGTTCTGTGTAGCTTCATTAAATTTGTACATAGTTTTTCAGGCAAAAATTGACAATTCTAATAAGATGCGAGAACCCAATTTTTAAAAATAATACAGCTAATATTGTTTCAGATGGCATAGATGTGGAAGTAAACATGGGAAAAATAAATTGAAATTTCTGAAAAAATCATGAAAATGAGACAATTCTAAATCAGTCCCAACAGAAACATTAACCAAGTTAATCTAAGAGATTAAAATATTTAATCAGCAGTATTAATTTATTTTAATAATGCAAGATACTACCGAATTTAACTCATTCAAGAGTAATCCATCGATAATTTCTGTTTTCCTAAATTTTTAATGATATATCTTGGCCAGAAAATATCTTCTTATATTAAGCTTAATAATCCTTATCTGAATTACCACTACTAAAATAAGCAATTGAATAGTATGCATTTACTCAGTAAATAATTTTAATCCTTTTTTTTTTTTTTTTGTTTGTTTGCACAGTATTTTGTATTATAAATTTCATATCTAAACACAATAACAGAAGATCATAGTACTAGGCTTCACAATAAAAATTTACATGCATTTGCAATGAGTATACAATTTCATTGTAAGGATTTTAGTCTCTTTGGGAAATTCAACTTATATTTTGATAATGTCAAGAATTTATATTTACATATAAAATTCACAATTACATGATCTGTAAGCATTGTAAAATGGCTCCAGCATATGATGCTACAATATAAAGCTATTAGTGAGAAGACTAATACATTTTAGATTCACATTTTGCATGAAAAGAAGTCAAATTAAAACCTAACAATGTAAATTTGAATATACAAATAGAAACATATCATTTACATACAAAACAGAAACAGATAACACATTTATAAATATTGTACTTATGAAGCTGTTGACAATGGAGTGGTAAATATCCTAAATTTAACCTTATTAATTTTTTTTTTACACTAAACTACATTTACTTACATAAAATAAGACCTGCTTCAGGAGAATCTCTGTGTGAGCAACTGAAGATGGGAGAGATTCTGCCAAAATTCGTCTCATTTTATGTAAGTAAATGGAGTTTAGTGTAAAAAAAAAAAAAATGAATATCTAAATTTAGGAGATAACATGGTGCTATTCCTGGATATTAAAATAATGAAACGTCAAGTAAATCTGGAATTTGGAATATACAGAAAGGATACACGTGCAGATAATCGCATCAAAGCTGACAGTTTTAACCCTACAGTGCATAAATGTACAGTTATTAACAATTTAACACACAGGCTAGTTAACCTACAAAATGCAAAGAAGAATATTTTAATGAATAAAAAAATAGAAGAAGGAGCAGTTAAAAATGGTTTTAAAAAAGAACTAGTACACAAAAAGTACAGAAATTCAAGAGACAAAAATGTATCAAAGAAACCACAACACTTTCAGTAAGAGAAGATGAGCTAATTTTTAAACAATTCACTTTCTTCCACGGGCTACAAAAAATTTCAGAATATTCTTAAAGATTTTAAGGTTGGCACTGGATAACAGATTTAAGTTGAAAACCTACTGATAGACAATGTTAATGACAATATTCCACAAGAGAAAAAAGCAGGTATTTACAAAATAAGTTGTGCAGAATGTGAAAAATTCTATATTGGGAAAACAAAGAGAAACATAGGCACATGGTTAAAGGAACATTTCAGCAACATAAAGTACAAGCAAATAAATCAGTACTAGCATATCATTTTTGGAGTGCAAATCACGACATAGTGAATAAACCAAATTATTAGAATCAGTACAAGGACCTACAGAACTAGCAACTTGGGAGAAAATCTACATCTACAAATACAAAGACAATCTAATGAACTTTGACATTGCCAGGGATGAAAACATAAAACTACAAGTTTATCACAATGCCACCAGAGCAGAATACACATTCCCACAGCTTAATGCATTATCTGATAGTTGAATTTTAGCCTGGCTGATGATGAGAACAAAATGTTCTTGAAACCGGTTCTATATATTATGACAAGTAAGTGAAGCATCAAGAGTGAGTAATTCAACTAAATCATACAATAATATCAATTACCTAACAATTTGTTTTGAAAATGCAAATTAATGTTGTTTATAGTACTAATCAAGAAGTATATTTTAAATATGTTAAGTGTGGTGGACTTTAGCAACAGTGATGTTTAATACACTAATGAATTTAATATGGTCGAGTCCAATTTGTAACACTTAATTATTTAAGGAGGAAAACAAGTTTGAAGAGCTAATTGCTCCCATTCTCAGTTCCAGGTCAATCGCCAGCTTTAATTGTGTTGGTTTGTTTTGTCTATCGTGGTGGTTGGATGAACTTCTGTATTAGGATGTCATTTGGCGGGATTTCAAAGTTAAAAATGTGGTTTTTGTTCTTCCAGATATAAATGTTTTTCCAGATTGTAAGTTCTGTTTTTCCTGTGATATTTTTAAGTAGTTTGGCATTCCTGTTAATACTATGCTGTTCCTTCCAAAAATGCCACTGCTGATTTTTCTTCCTGCTTTTGATTTATGTTCCTAATATGTTCTTTTGCTCATGTTTTGATGTTTTTTTTGGTCTCTCCAATGTAGATTTTTTCATAATCACATTAAATTAAAACATATATAAAAACCCTACCATCTATCAGTCTTCTATAAATTTCAAAGTATCTTCAAAAAACACAAAATAATTTTTGCCCCTAAAAACAGTTATTCCATAAAAAATATACTAAATTCTAAACTAAAAGTTAATATTCCACAATAGAAAAAACCACGAATAGATCAGATAAATTGCAACGATTGTGAAAAAATCTACATTGGAAAGACCAAAAGAAACATAAAAACACGAGCAAAAGAACTTATTAGGAACATTAATAAAAAAACAGGAAGAAAAATCAGCAGTGGCTTGGCATTTTTGTAAGCAACAGCATAGTAATAACAGGAATCCCAAACTATTAAAGATATCACAGGAAAAACAGAACTTACAATCTGGGAAAACATTTATATCTGGAAGAACAAAAACCACATTTTTAACTTTAAAATCCTGCTAAGTGACATCCTAAAACAGAAGTTAATCCAACCACCACCAGAGACAAACCAAACCAACATGAAGAACAAAGCCAGTAGTCGACATGGAACTGAGGATGGGAGCAATTAGCTGTTGAAACTTGTTTTCCTTCTTAAATAATAAGTGATGTAAGTGTTACAAATTCGACTCAACTATATTAAATTCGTTAGTATATTTTAAATAGGTTTTTTTTTTTTTGGGTGTGGATTACTGATTAAAGCCCATTTTTACAACTGAAGCACCACAGGCGGTGGACACTGATGATACGTGAAATGAAATGGTAAATTGGGAAAGGATTTTTTTCAAAGAAAGGAAGTGTTTCAGGCCTAAGTTTAGGGTACTTCACTGGCATTTGCCATTTGAGGATTGAGGAAAATCTGGAATAAACCTGTCAGGGGGGATTGTCCTGGTGGGATTCGAACCCCAGACCTCCCACTCACGAATCCACACTTTAATGACTTCGGCCACCCATGTCAGTTTAAATAGAGATAAAATTATATAAGAATTCATAACAACAACAATCCTATATTTAGTTTTTTTCTTTTGTTATCTTAAAGAATTTTTAATGACCCTTTGAGGCATTGCAACTCCCATTTAAGCAGTCCTGCTCTAGAATGTAAACAGTTTGTTTACCACAGTATTATTTTTTTAAATGTTTAACATCTTGCCAACCACCAAGGTCTTTTGAGACTGAATGGAATGAGAGAAATGAAGATGCAAATGAGTTTGGAGTCCTTAGCACTTAAAGTTACCTTGTATTCACTTTTTATGGATAAGGGAAACTCTAGAAAAAACCTTAACCCAGGCAACATGGCATGGTCTGAGATCAAATCTGGGCCCACCAATGGACAGATGTGCTAGTAACTGAACAGCAGCAATGGATTACCTCAGCATGAACAATTGTGTAAATAAATGTAAACATGTAAGTCACTGTAGAAGCTTGTTGCAGGGACTAAAGGATGATGATATATGGTCACTGATTACAGAAGAGGCAAAGGGGATGTCTATGAAGCAATTAATCCAATCACTCTTTTCCATGTCATAATGTTGAGTTCTACTAACTCTAAAACAATTATCTTCAAATATTGCCTACTTTTTTTGGTTCTAAAGTAAACTATCTTAAATAACTACAAGCTTAACAAACGAAATCTGCATGTGTTCTTTAGTAGCTTAAGTAGACGGCACATATGCGTGCACAACATGTTCTATGTTCATCATCTGCTGAGTAACTTCCAAGGTTCACCTGTCAAGGACATCAGTGCACAACAGCTGCAAGTCAAAGGACACATTTGAATTCTGCTTGAGCCTAGTTCCCTGGGTGCAGTTTTCTCAAGTTTTAGGTAAGTAACAGGCAACTTTGGGCATTGATGGTTGACATGGTATATTAAACAACTGCAAAAAAATAAAATACTAGTAACCTGTAGAATTTATGGAATACAAAGAATGCTATTTAATGTTCTAACATTCTTTCACTCTTGTTGTTACAGTTGTTTAGTTGGTACACACAAGAGGAGCAGTGTTTGGCAATTTACTTCATAGGGTATTGGTATCTGAATAGCCAGAAGGTCCATGCCATCATGTCAGTATATGTAGTTTGTAGCCAACTGCTCACCCTTTATAAAACCAACACATAATTTCATACTGTTTAACAAGTTTTATTTTCACCAACATATTTCTTATTTGCTTATACAGGGTCATCATTCCACTATACAATCAGAAATTGATTTTGCCAACAGGAAATTACAATTGCTTTTTTGTTATAGTGTAACATCTCTTATAACAGTGGGTCTAAAGAGATGATGAATGAATGTTTAATGAAATGAATGTGTTAATGAACCCAGAGCCTGCACCACCCAAAGTTACCTGACATTCACTTTTACAGAATAAGGAAAAACTGTGGAATAATCCTTACTGAAGCAATTACACAAGAGAGTTCTGAACCCAGAACCTATGAATTTGCAGGCAGACATGCTGACCACAAGACCACTGAGGCAGTTATTAATGTAACATACTTGTCACTTGCTAAGGGAAATCATAGCATAATTTCATAGCATTTTTTTTACATTATTTTCAGTAGATGCTTGAAGTGCCTGTCCTCTGCTGAGAGACATGCCTGAATACTTCTGAGATATTGAGATACTTGCTGCAATTCATCCTTTCAAATATTTAGTTTCAGCATCTCGATGGGCTTTATTTCTGGTATCTACAGCAGTAATTTTACGTGGACGAAGCAGCTGAATTGCTTTATATGCACTGCTGGCAGATAAACCAACTTGCTGGGCTAATTGCAATAAACTTTCAAGGAGAAGCTTCTAATTGACAGCTAGTTCATCACTCTTCTTGTTAAAAATTGATTTTCAGGTCTCAGCTTCTTGTCAATAAAAACGCCTTGTTCACCTATCTGAAAATTGCATTTCCCGATAGAGATGTCACTCCTGAAATTTAACACAAAATTTTCTCCCGCAGTAGTTTTATGATTTCTTTTGTACATAACAACCAAAATTAAATTTTCTTTGTTCTAGTATACATATCTCTCAGCATACTCCACAGTACAGTATGATTTCTTTGTACATAACAATCAGAAATAAATTTTCTTGGTTTTAAAATACATCTCACTCTCAGTGTGCTTCACAGTACAAAAATATATAGTAGAAAAGCATACACTTCCTACAGAAATGCACTAAAACAATTAGCATGAATGAAAAAGTTCAATTGCCTGCCTCAAAGTAAGTTAAAACTCCAGTCTTCCAGGGAATTGCCTGTTCACTGAAGATCAACTGGTTTTCACTGCATATACAAACTAAGAATGCATAGCAAAATAAGTTAATTAATTAGGTTTATTTTACTTCAGGACACTCTTTTAACATCTTTGGTCATTAGTGTCCAACTATATTCAAGGAGTGAAACAAATGATAAATTTTGCTCACACATCTTTTCTTTCAGGCTTTGGACTTGTATGTGCTGTAAATCTATGACATTAG
Organism: Metallyticus violacea; assembly: GCA_030762175.1. Classification (NCBI taxonomy): domain Eukaryota; kingdom Metazoa; phylum Arthropoda; class Insecta; order Mantodea; family Metallyticidae; genus Metallyticus; species Metallyticus violacea. Next base: position 285,918,273 of record CM060846.1, on the reverse strand, counting down.
ACTAATGACTTCTCTTTCCCTCCAAGGAAGCCACATAGCAGAATGAGAGCAAGTTATTATTACATCAGCTAGATGCAGTGTCACTGTCTTTTATTTTTCATACACTTAAATGTTCCATACCAGCCTTTAAGTGACTGAGTGGAACATTTGAATCAACATTTACACAAATGAGCCTGGAGTTCACTGGATTCTAAAACTACCAGGGATTCACCTTTTTGGGGTTAGAAAGTTTCCAGAAAACACACACTAACATGACTCCAGAAAAATTACACCTGCACCCTCCACTTTTAGTTGCAAACTGGTGCCTAGCTTCATCATTGATGGCTGCATTCTGTATTTTCATGAAAACTAATTGCCAAAACAATGACTGAAATGTGGGTAGTGAAACGATCACAGAAGCTAGCAAACACAAATACTAAGCAACAGAAGAAGATTTTAAGGAAATAAGAAATTAATTACTCATTTTAGCACATTAAGCTAACTACATATTGTAGCTCAATTTTTTTTGCATCTTAGTGCATAAAGATGTTTAGCAATTTAGTGTATAACATGCTTTATAAAGAAGATTATAACTTTCATAAAAACTTACCCATTGATCGAAAGCTGATATGCCATGTGTATGTGAGGATGACAAACCATACTAGTGCAGCCATAATGAAATAATAAACAAGCACAAATATGATTACACATGAAAGATTCTCACCAGCACTGTAACAGAGAGCAAACCACAGGTTTCAGAAGAGAAATAAAAAGCATGGTGCTAATTACAAAGCCAGTTTCCACATACAAAAAAATATTTAAAGCCATATATCGCTTTTTGCTAAAGAAAACCTAATCTGCAGTAGGCTTAGATTATCCCACCTAAATCAAGGAAGCTTGTGCAAAAGGAAGAAAATATACACAGAAAATATAGCAAAAGATAATTAGAAAAGATGCACCAGTTTGTTCCTTTGGTTTATTAATTGACGCTCTTTAATATCTCAAGTTATCAGCATCCCACTGAAATAATAAACAAGCACAAATATGATTACACATGAAAGATTCTCACCAGCACTGTAACAGAGAGCAAACCACAGGTTTCGGAAGAGAAATAAAAAGCATGGTGCTAATTACAAAGCCAGTTTCCACATACAAAAAAATATTTAAAGCCATATATCGCTTTTTGCTAAAGAAAACCTAATCTGCAGTAGGCTTAGATTATCCCACCTAAATCAAGGAAGCTTGTGCAAAAGGAAGAAAATATACACAGAAAATATAGCAAAAGATAATTAGAAAAGATGCACCAGTTTGTTCCTTTGGTTTATTAATTGACGCTCTTTAATATCTCAAGTTATCAGCATCCCACTCAATTCAAGGCGTGAAATTGTTGATAAATTTTGCTCAGAGGCCTCTTCTTTCAGGCTTGAGGTTCTTTCACATGCCATAAATCTATGACATGAGACCCACAGCTTTACTTCCCTTCTGAAGGAAGCCATACTTTGAATTTTTAAGTCTGAAAAAAAAAAATTCATTGATCTTAGTCGTGATTGAACCCATGATCATGGATTTAGGAGGCAAGTATGGTTACCACTACACCACCAGAACCAACAGATGCAGCAGTGAAATGTGTAAAATTTACTACTTTATTTTATTGTTAACACACAAATTTCACTCAAACAAATTGATTACATTATCAGGTAAAACAGAATGCAAATCTTTCCAATAGTACATGCTCAATTATACAATATATATGGAAAATGAGCACAAATATTATGATGAACACAATGGGATGTCATTGTAAGCATTTAAACATACAAAGTCTCAGAACCACTGTTATGCATCAACAAATTATGAAATTACTGAATGGAATTTAGATGCTTCATTGCCATTTTTGGCTGAACATCCAAACAATACTAACTTGTAGTGTGGCAGTTGTCCAGTAAACCAATTGCAATCAAAGTTATCTGACTATGGGTCACATGATGCTGTGTTGAGCTAAGTCTCTGCTATCACTAATCCAGAATCTCAGCATCACAGTGTCAGAGGTTCACTTGGTTAATCTGTGTTTAACCTTTAAGCTGGCGCACTTGCATGTGAGATATTCAGTGCTGCATTTTTATCTTTTGTTTTATTAGAAAATGTAAAGTATTAAAAATAGATGGAATTAATAGATAACAGAAATAAAGTCTATAAATATTATATTTTGAACTTTTTTAAATGTTGTAAGTAAACAATAATTCAAAGAATGGTACTAATGTTCTATATGTAATTACTTGCTAATGATTCATTTCAACAGGAAAAATGAATATGAAAAAAAATAATACTACAGCATGTAATAATTTGTTTGTACAACATTTATATGTCATCTTTTCCAGTGTCATTTGAGCATTTTTTGCATGTGACAGGCGAATCGCTATGTATTCAGGAAACAAGGTTTTTGCACAGAAGACAACATATAGTAGTTTTGTTATTCTTATGTGCTTCACATTGTTCACATGCACCAGTTCTTCTTTTATCAGGAGCCCCTTGATGTTCCAGATTCCAAATGGTATTTTGAAAGAAAATTCACCATGTTTTTGGGAGGGAAGGGATATGTACTTCCATTTTCATGTATTCATAAATTAGAGCAAATGCCAAATTAGTCAGAAATGTTCTTTTGATACTGGTGCCTAGTAAATCGCTGGCAATGAAAATAACATGGGCATTTATACCAGTAATGTCAAGTTGTCTAGAAACAGTGAAAGGGACCACCTTCTTGTTTTCCATACTGTGGAATAGAATGCACACTTTTGATCTACTGGATCTGCCCCGACCTTAGTTCTACCATAGTCGAGAATTACTATCGGCTTCTTTTTCTCCTCATCAATCTCATTATTGTCAATACTTGACAGCAGTAACACAGCTTTGTTTCTTTTAGGTACATATGAAATCAAATTGGAAATGGAAAGGCTACAATAAACTTCTCCTGATTTATTTGGATGGAATTTCTCTCTATTTGCTTTTGAGGATTCCTAAAAATGTGGTGCCATTTTCAAAGATATACTTCACCAAAGGAAGTACCTATGTGATTGTTTGATGAGTTTTCTTAGTCTTTTCATTCCATCAAAAGTTTTGTTCGCCATAAAGTAAGGGCCTTGTTTTTGCTTGCAAGAGCAGATCTCAAAATGTAGGTCTCACACATTGTGTGCAATTTTAGGTCATATTTTGCCAGGTCTTTTGGCATATACTGAATAAAATGATACAGACCTCAAAAGGGGTGTAGCTTCTCATCTATAGTCACAAACTCTCTGATGCTATAATTGTGTTTACAACTCTCAACAAAGCTCGAGTAAAATTCCCTGATTGCTGCTAGATTATCAGATTTTAGGCAGTCATTTCTGGCTGTCACATCATCAAATCTGATACACTGCAGTAAAAATAGAAATCTTTTGTAGGTGAAAGCAGTTCTTAAGATAACCGTGCTAGTGCAATCTGTACTCCATAATTCCCAAACATTTGCATGCATGTCTCTTTTGACAGTTTTAAGGAAAAGTACTCCAAAAAGAGCCATAATTTCTGCAAATTTGTAGCTTTACAATCCCTTTCTCCATGGTAGCTCATATCTGTTCTACTTTTCACAATATACAAATCAGTATATTGTACATTTTTATCATCATACCAAGAGTTATGAATTTTAAGAAGGTTTCTAAGGGAGTAGACATAGTTCTGGCAAACCTTGTAGGCTCTGGCAAGGTTTTTATTATATTTTCAAGACTTAGTCTTTACCTGAAACTCCTTTTCAAGTACTAATCCAAATAGTTTCACCATCCTTGCCTATGAAAAAGTGATAATCTACAGTTTTCCGTTAAAGTCTTCATATGCCTGGGATATCATCTAATTCTTCCTCCTCCCCCTCCAGTCTTTTGAACCTCAAAATGAGTATACTAAGTACTTAATACTTTACAAAATCGATATATGTCAACACTTCCATCTCTTCTGAACTACAAGGTCTTTTGAACCTCAAAATAAAAAAAAAAAAAAAAAAAAACATTACAACCTGAAAAAGAGTGTACTATGTACTTAAAATTTACAAAATTGATATATGTCAATATATAAACTAACAATACACACTCAAAATTACATATCCAGGTGCATGTGGTATATAGTGCTGTCAAAATGCAGTGTCCACTTTATAGGTTAATTACAGCTGCAAATAACTCTTGAAAACAATAATCACCATACACACATTTGTTGTGTTCCTTCAAAGGAAAAACCGCCATGGGTGACCGAGGTCATTAAGGTGCAAACTCGTGAGCGGGAGGTCTGGGTTTTGAATCCTGCCAGGACCGTCCCCTCTGACTGAGGTTTTTTGCAGGTTTTCCTGAGTCCTCATAACTGGCAAATGCTCGGGAGATACCCTAAACTTAGGCCTGGAACTTTTCCTTTCTTAAAAAAAATTCCTTTCCTAATTTATCATTTCATTTCATGTACCACTAGTGTTCACCGCCTGTGGTGCCGCAGTAGTAAAAACGGGCATTTAGCACCATTAAAAAAAAAAATTAAAAGGACACTACAGAAGTGGGCTTCCAGAAATGCCCAGCGCCCTCATTGTAATACTTCACAGACAAAAAAGGCGAGCTGCTTAACGTTAATTTATATAAGTCCAATTGATGATAGACATATGATGAACCATTATAGGAATTATATTTATATATACATATTTTAATACACATATAGCTCCTATAATAATTTTATATTAATAATCTTATGCCTTTGCACTTTCTTTGTGGAGACACAGAAAGTCACTTGTGCATGAGATTGGCGAGTGCAGAAAGTAAATTCATAGTGAGGATAGTAGCTGGTATAAAAATCATGGAGGAAACAAATGTGCTATGTCAAATAAATCCATTCCATCCCATTCATATTCTAAGCCCAAGGTCGCGCGTTCAAACCCGGCCAGGATTGATGGATTTTTTGGGGCGTAAAAATTGTAAGTATGGCTTCCTTCGGAAGGGAAGTAAAGCCGTGCGTCCCATGTCATACATTTATGACACGATAAAGAACCTCAAGCCTGAAAGAAGAGGCCTTTGAGCAAAATTTGTCGGCCGTTTCATGCCCTGAATTGAATGGGATGCTGATGACCTGTGATGTTAAAGAGCATCCTTAAATAAACAAACCAAAAAAAAGTCCCATTCATAGGTCAAGCAGACACATTGAACGATTTTTGTAAAACATAATACTAAATAATAAATTGCCATAAACGATTTGCATTTGAACTTTTATTGTATTGTATGAGTGCATCTCAGTCCCAGTGCTCATTATACCAGAACACTTGCATGGACATCCATCTAAGTATCTACAATTGTTTCCTGGACACCTGTATAAATATAAGTGTGCCAATAAAAATATATGCATAGTGGGTAAATGCTATCATAAATATAACGTAAAACACATGCATAGGCTTTCATAGCTGGAGTCTTGAATCTTAACATGTTATTTCTGGCTTTTTGGACGTGGTCTAATGTCAAATTATATTTGTAGCAACCTGATGTTTCGGCAGACTATGGCAAACATCTTCAAAGGAATAAAAAATGTCAACTAGATGCTGAGTGACTGATTCTAGGAATGAAGCTTTGCTCTCAATAACCATCAGTGAGAATGGAGCTGACATGGGAAGCAGGAGTGGCATGGTCATGGCCATTTTAGTAGTGATTGACAACAAAAGTTCTAATATGGCTCTTAACAGCAGGAATCCAAATTCTGTTAAGTATCATGCCTTCTTTCCTGTGCATATTATTTTTATGACACCTGAATACTTTTCATCCTAAAATTCATTCACCATGGAAAAGTAAGAAAACACCCAACTTATTGCTATGCTATTTAATCTTTGGAAACCTTGTGATCAAATGGTGTGAAATATGACAATGTATTGCTTCTGCTTACAGACTTCATGACTTATATGAAAAAAGTTGCCCAAGATCTTAGTGTAAGTTTTACGAATGATTCTTGTTAACATGTGTTGTTCACGCTCTGCAAAGATTGTGTAAAGCAATCAGACTTTATCCTAATGTGGACAAGTTAGCCTCTATTGAGGAAAAAAGTGTTCATAAAAGCATCATCAGGACTGATACTTTAAAAAAAAATTAATCCCCATCTTCCATTGCCTCCTACACCAGCAGTAACATGTTGGGGTACCTGACTTAAAGCTGTGGTATATTATGCAGATAATTTTGAAGCATTTGCATTAGTAGTAAATGAACTAGACAAAGAAGATGCCTGTGCAATTGAGATTATCCAGAATTTAATACAGCGAAACCTGTTCAAGATGGAAGTGACATGATTCTAATTTTTTTTTTTTCCATTTTGGCGAAGTTTCCATATTAATCAGATATTCCAGATGTTTTTCCTATTTAATGTTTTAAGATTAATTGCAAACACCATGCCAATAGTTTCAATATCATGCATTTTATCTCACCTTAGTACTTATATAGTTTTATATTCACTGCATAATCCAATACATATATTATTCCATCTCTCTATGCCAGTGTAGTGGTAACCATACTTGCCTCCTAAACCCAAGTTCACAAGTTCAATCCCGGCCAGGACCGATGGATTTTTTCAGGCATAAAAATCCTAAGTATGGCTTCCTTTGGAAGGGAAGTAAAGCAGTGGGTCCAACGTGGTACATTTATGGCATGATAAAGAACCTCAAGCCTGAAAAAAGAGGCCTCTGAGTAAAATTTGTTGGCCGTTTCATGCTCTGATTTGAATGGGACACTGATGACCTGAGATGTTAAAGAGCATCCATAAATAAACCAAATCAACAAGTCTCTCTATCCTTTCACCAGCACATTCATCACAACACTAGTTAAGTAAGTTTACACTATACATTTGAGTCTCTTTGTCCTTGCATTAATGCATGCATCACAACACTAAATAGGAATCTTAACACCATACACACACATAAATACATATGTATGTATTCCTTTTTTAAAAAATTACTCCTTTCTGAATTTATCATTTTAGTTCATGCATCATCAGTGTCCACTGCCTGTGGTGCCTCAGTAGTAAAAACAGGTGTTAAACACTAATAAAAAAAACATGTGATGTAGAAAATTCCTTTTCTCAATGTAAGGGATAATAGGCAAGGCTTTGTGATGTACATTCTGTAGATGACAATTTGTTGTGTACTGCAACTCCAATGAGAAGTTTAAATCTGATGTTTAGCTGTAATTGGTGAGTTCTAATATTTACTTTTCTAGTAAGTTACATGTTTTCTGATGTTTTTTTTAAATTTTTTTAAATAATATTTTCCAGTTTTTATCACATACAAAATAAATAAGTTTTTAGTGCATAAAAATCTGGGCTAGTTATTTATCTCCTTATGCAACAGAATTACAAATGAAATTGGAACAGTATACCAACGGATGTAAATACAAAGGTGCTAAAGAGTGGAAATGAAGGCGCATCAGCTCCCACCAATGAGATACAGTACTTTGCAAGATAGAAGGGTGCTCACAGCATTATCAAATTGTAGTTCAAAAATTCTGATGGGCAAAGCATACAAAATGTGAATTAATTTGAACAAAGTCAATTTATTGGATCAGGTGTTGCAAGCATATACTTCCCAACAAAAAACTGTATAATAGTATGAGAAAATGTTATTGCATGTTGAACGTGAGTGAGTGAATGAGTGAGTGTGTGTGTGGGTGTGGGGGTGTGGGGGGGGGGGGGGCTTATGACATGTTTTCTTAATACAGCCAGTTGCAAGCACAATTTCCTCAGCAGCTGAGTGGTCTTCCATTTCTACTGAAAAACTGCTCTCCATGTATTCCATATTAATGTGTACAGAGCATTGCTCATGTACTGGATGCTATCAATAATCTTAAGCTTTACATTAAACTGGTGCATTAAAAACAGTAGACTACAAAAAATGAAGCATCAAAGATGATATGGACAATGTCCATCATGAGTGCAATGATACTATTATATATTCACCAATCATTGTTGTTCTCATCATTTTCCAACAGTATTGGATAAAATTGTGTAAAATGTTGCAGACACAATTTGTACATTAACCTTCATCAGATACATAACAATCAAAACTTTTTAACATTTGGTACCAGAAGCAAAAATTATTATGATTATATCTCCATGGACAGTCTACTGACTTTGGCTTTAATGCTGTGGAGAAGCTATGATATAGCCAATACAAGATTTGTAGCATAGCATGGAAGCTGAATATCATGAGTCAAAATATATGAAATGTTTATGAAAACACAATCTTTATTCTGTACACACAGCCATACTGGTGGTGGTATGTCCTAGGCCTGGGGAAATAGTTCTCTGAATTTAGACAATGTTTTTACCAAACATCTGTTGATTCAGATCTGTTTCACAAAAGAATGGACAGCTCTATGTAAATGCCTATAAATAAAGTGCTTAAATTTTTCTATTTGTAGATAGTACTTTTCTATAAATATTTTACTACGTGCTAACTAAATGCATAATAGTGGCTTCTGTCACAACAAACACTACTGGTAGTCACAAAAGTGTGCATGAACTATTTCAAATGCATAACAAAGCAGATGGCAGTTAGTTAGTTAGTTAGTTAGTTAGTTAGTTAGTTAGTTAGTTCTCGGAGCATTCAGTGAGTTCATGGAGCAGCCACAGAGACCTACGAGCATTCAACTTGTCATATACAATTACCACAATAGCTTTCAATCTGTATTTACAAAAATTTGTCTGCATCTACATAAATAATTACAATAAAAATAAAAAAGAACACCTAGAACAACTCAACCAAACAAGAAAAACAGACAAGTCACTTAATCATACAAATTTTATTATATACATGTTTACATGTACATTGATATGTTGTGCAGTATATTGTCACTCATATATTCCTTTACAGAACAATAGGCCTTTTTATATAGGTATTTTCTAAGAGAAGATTTAAAGGAATTGTAATTGTTTATTAAGGCTTTTAGGCTAGAGGGAAGAGCATTGTATACTAAAATGCACTCATAATAAATGCTTTTTGATGACATGAAAAGTGCTGAAATTGGGCGATGTAGATTTGCTTTTTGTCTAGTATTCTTGCCATGTATATTTTGATTTTGAATAAATTTTTGTTTATTTCTTATATAAAAGTTCATGAGGGATAAAATATATTCACAAGGAAGAGTTCAAATTTCAAATTTCCTAAAGAGGTTTCTGCATGAATGTCTGCTATGTGTGCCAGCGATTATTCGTATGACTTTTTCTGTAACAGGAAGACACATTCACTTTTAACTGAATTTCCCCAGAAATATTAGACCGTACTTCATTATTGAGTTGAAATAAGCATAATAAACTAGTTTTAAAGTAAATTAAATCTGTCATCTAACACTTCATGGTTCACTAACCTTAAAAATATTCGGTACCGGTTTCAAAGATGGAGATAATGTATCTTTGAAACTGGTACCGAATATTTTTAAGGTTAGTGAAGCATGAAGAGTGTTAGACAACAGATTTAATTCATGTGAGCTTCACTGTGTTAGTTCCATATGGGGGGGGGGTAAAGAAAAAAAAAAGTTTTTACAATTTTTAAAAAAATTTAATTCGTTTTAAAGTCTTAATTGATTTCAGCATTACTAATGCATGTTTTCCATAGCATGCACTGCTAAGTTTAGGTGTAATAAGATCAATGTGGTCTTTCCAATTTAGATGGTTATCAATTATTAAACCAAGGAATTTAATATATTTGGTTTGTGAAAGTACACTGTTATAATATCCTATCTGTAATTGTGGATCTGGAGATCTGTGAGTAATGAATTTCATAACGTTTTATCTAGATTTAGAGACAATTTGTATGCTTTGAACCTTACACACAATGAACTGAGAACCAGATTTAATTTAATGGCACAATCATTAAGGCTCTTCCCATTTATCAATATGCTTGTGTAATCTGCAAATAGAACAGTATTTCCTACATCTTCGATAGATAAGGAGAGGTCATTTTTATATATATATATATCAGAAAAAAAAAAGAGGGCCCAGAACAGATCCTTGAGGTACTCCATGGTTAATCATTCCCCACTCTGATGCATTGTTATTATTTTTGAAGGTAGAATTTATCACTACTTTTTGTTTCATTTTGTCAAGGTAGGATATAAACCATTTTAAATATTGGTTTTTTATTCCATAGAAAGCTAATTTATCTATCAGAATTTCATGATTGACACAATTAAAAGCCTTCACTAAGTAACAAAATATTCCTCCTACATGTGCTCTTTCATTAAATGCAGGTAAAATTTCATTAGTGAGTTTATAGATTGCATTTTCTGTTGAAATTCCTTTTCTAAAGTCAAACTGATCACTAACTAGAATATTGTTACTTTCAAGGTAATGGTAAAGCCTATTGTACATTGCTTTCTTAAGCACCTTAGAAAATGTAGGTGAAATAGCTATAAGTCTATAATTAGAGACATTTATCTTTTCTCCCTTTTTGTACAGAGGCCTCACTATTGAATATCTTAGCCTTTCAGGAAATACACCCAATGTTAAAGATTCATTACACAAGTGACTAAGGGGGGTACTAATTTCCTTTGCACAGGCCTTTATGACTTTGTGTTGATCTCATCATAGCCAGAAGAGTTTCTTGATTTTAGTTTTCTAATGATATTAATAATTTCTAGTGGGGTAGTGATACCTCGTTTGAATTCATTATTTTGATGGGGAGTTGATGATTGTAAAAATTTAAGCATATCTTTTATCACCAGAATATAAATTTAAATTTTTTGTTACCTTAAGAAAGTAATCATTAAACACATTTGCTACATCTGCAGGGTGTTGTATCTATTGATTGTTAATGCTTCAGATTATTGCATCATCTTGTTGCAAATTTTTGCCTGTTTTTTTGTTTTATTACTTTCCAAGTAGTTTTTATTTTGTTTTTTGATTGACTGATAAGTGTTTGGTAATGGAGGCCTTTCACTTTATGACTTTCCTAAGTATCTTACAATACTTTCTAAAATGTATTTTTAATTTAGGATCTTTACTTGAGCTTTTGCTCATTATATAAATATCTTTTATGTTGACAAGGTTTTTTAATTCCTTGGGTTAACCATTCCCTGCTCATATTATAACCTCTTTTTTTAATGTTTAGTGGGAAATATGCTTCAAAATGCAATTTAAAAATCTGTAAAAAATTGTTGAATTTACTATTAACATCATTTGCACTCAAGACACTATTCCATGATTCTTGTTTAAGTGTCTGCACCATTTTACTGAGGTTAGCATGATTAATATCTCTATATTTTATATATCTATAACATTCTTTGAGTTTTATTGTAGATATTTTTTTCATTATTACTTGAGCATCATGGTCAGAGAGACCACTGATCAATGAAGAGACAGAATATAATGACAGTTTGTCTGAATTTACAAATATATTATCTATTGCTGTGTTAGAGTGTTTATCAATCCTGATGGGAAAGTTAATTGTATGCAGTCTCTATGCAAATGTACTCAACTGATGAGGAAAGTATAAGATACTGGACAGTTGGTACATCTGGTTAGAATTGTGAAAACTGAAAATTTTCCTGTATTTAAGAGAAAGATGTTTTAGTCTGCCACATAGGGGTATAAATGATAACAGTTATTTGTTTCTTAAAATATTTTCTATAGAAATGTAAACAACTTTGAGTGTGTAGGGGTGGATAAATGCATGCATATTCAATTTTTTGCTAACTCTACACTACAAGAAAAGAATCTTACATCTCAAAGTCATAAAAAAATCTCACCTTGGCTCTGAAAATCGTAGAGTACCATCCTTGCGACACACGATTCCTTCTCGAGCACCAGGGATAAACTGCACAAGCCAGCCAATGCAGGAAACCATGAAGCATACATTAATGTAAAAGATGACAAGTGCAGGATATTTGTTTGCAGAATGCCAGTCGATCAAAAAAGTCACCTATAACATTAATATTACTTATAAAAGTTCTCCTTATATAAAAACTTTAAAATAATTAACAATGCGACAAATTTCCATATACATCTCACAGGTTATCAGGTGCACGCACGCACACACACACAAAAGTTGTTCAATATTTTATTTTTTATTAACAATGTAAGCATCAAGCCAGAAACTTGTTCCTCAATCATTACTTAAAATATAAATTGAATGATTGGTACTTCATAAAACATCCTTCAAGCATTTCAAATGTGATCAGCTGAACATCTCTATAGAGCTAAAAAAGTCCATGTATATATGAAGTTAATGGCTTTCTTTAGTCTTAGACTCTGACAACTGAATCAAAATATCAACCCAGTAAACTCCAGAATGAGGCACACCCTGGACAGCCAAATGTTCATTGATGCTAGCAGCCAAAGCTTAAGACAACACAATGGCTTTCCTGTTTCTTTTCCTAATGGTAAGTTTAATGAAAGTATCAATTTCATCCATGCAACCTCTAAATACATTGAAAATATAATCCAATATACAACAATATGTAAAGTCAAGAATTTCTGTCATAAACCTGGCAGTAAAATTATGAATATAGCATTTTGTAACACAAAGGCAAATCCTATTGACACCACTATTTCTTATCAATCGGCACAAATTACCAAAAATCTTTAAAAGTTCCTTGAAGCTTCTGATAATGAACAATCATTAAATGAACTTCAGAGGAAATCTCATCAATAGTAGGAGTCTTACAAAGTGCAGGTCAAGCTGAATTGAAACTCACTTATGCATGTAATATATATCTAATCTGTCATCTAACACACAGTGTGTTAGATGACAGGTTAGATATAATTTACATTTAACAAGCTTCACTGTGTGTGTTCCAACAGAATTTTTTAAAAATGTCTTATTTTTTGAAAGTTTTTAAATAAATCACTTATGCATGTCATAAAGCTCTACAATTGGTAAACAGAAAAGAGTACCATATTGTGGATGTGCTGGATAATATAAAAGTTTCCAGAAAAATTAACTGAGCGAATATGTAGGATGGTTCTCCAGATTTCATGTAGAGATATAAAATAGGGCTGAATTAAATAATAGTTGTGACTAGAAAGGTGCACTTCTGGAAATATCAATAAAGCACCTTTAATTGAAAGTAAGGTATACTGTTTTTAATTTTGAAAATTAAAAAACAAGATAGTGCAGTTTTATATAGTCATCACAATAAACCTTATAAGCAAAGTTACTGAACTTTCTTTATTGATTATATTCAACACTGTTAGGCAACTCAATTATGAAACAATTATTTTGTATTTTACCTAGACAGAAAAAAATTATCTTTGAAGGGGTTTGAGGTTGGCTTGGCGGTTTGGCAGACAAAGTTGGTACCCTGCATTTAGAGGCTAATATGAGAGTGAAGCTTCTCCAAAGTCTTGAAATAGTGGTGTGAAAAGAATATTGACATAATCTAGCAGATATGCTCCCCTATACTGATTCGAGCATTTACATTTTCCTTTTTACAAAATTAATTAAACTACTGATGAACAACTTAATCATCCCATATACTTAGACCCGGATTATAAACAATTCATAATTTATGACAAGCTTCCCTCCCTATACTTTAAATAATAATGGTTAAGTTCCAGGGTTAATTTCTGGAAAAATTCATTGTTAGTAAGGTTAGACAGATGTAAGGAGATTTAAAGTATTCTTTATCCCTCCCTTCCTTCTACTTGTACAGCTTCTGTTTTCCAAAAACTATCTCTTACAATTTTCTGTTATAATTATTAGCAAGTTACGGTTGTTAAAATTAAAATTATGACAAATGAAGCATTAAGAGTGTGTAGTTCAACTATATCATAGAATAAATCAAGTTATTTGTGTTTAGTAATAGTTGAACATTATAAGTATGCTACTGATTCTCTGTTTAATAATCACCATGTGTCTGATTGATGAAAGTTGCAAACATGTTCATTCTGAGTCAAAGGAATTTATTTTCAGGTTTATGAATATTTTACTTGAATGTAAATTTTGGTTGGTCTGTAATATCAGTCCATAAAGTTGCCAAAGGCAACTAGTATTAGTAGCAGAACTTTATCAAAAATTAAACAATTTCATAATGTTTAATACAAGTATTGATAACTGATAATTAGGTTGGTCCGGAAAGAATAAGACTGATTCTGTGAATATATATTTTTCATGTAAGGGGAAAAGCAATCATGGTTCAATAGCTAGTGAACTTGGCCTGTTACAAGTGCAGTATTCCCAAGAGTTCACACCATGGGGAGGGCATTATTTCGTGTCAGTGCATTCTGTTACACAGTAAGGTGATGGGCTCTTGTACTATTATTTCATCATGGAACATAATTAATGAAGATGAACAACCTGGTTTTTGTGGAAAGAGGCTGAGACAATATCAGAGTTGGTTGCAAGCACTCTGTGAAAATTATGCTTCTAACCAAGCAACAGTACAAGTGTGGACAAAGGAGCCAGTCCAGAAAGCCCACAAACATCAAGAATTCCAGCCATCAAATAGAAAGTTTCTGCATCATTACACACGACAGACATGTTATACTCCAGCAGTTGCAGTATGCTATGGGGGTGGCGAAGGTGATGCTCCATGATATTATCATAAAGGATTTGAAAATGAGACCGGTCTATAAACAGGTGGCCCAGAAAAAGGTGTTGGCAGAAGCAGGGAGCTCCTGAAAATCAATAAGTGATTTGGAGGGTTTGATCTTTTGGATGCAGGATAAGTATTTCTTTCACTATTCAACACAGCCTAAGTAGCCTGCAACAGAAGAACATCAACAACCTGAAGACTAGCCTGCAACAGAAGAACATCAACAACCTGAAGACTAAAGACCCAAAACATCTTTTGACACATGGAAACAGCTAGCATTCTGATGCTGGAATGGACCCCACACAATGGAAAAAAACCAATAGTGACAGCTCCACCTTGTTGGAAAGTTCAGCAAAGATGTCAGGACAACGAGCAAAACATATCTTCTTGTTACATGATGTCAAGCACCATATAACTACACAGATCAGAGCAAAAGCAATCGAGATATATTATCCTCAAACATCCTCCATACTAGCCAACCTTGCACCCTATGATTGCAGCTCATTAACAGCATGAAATAACCAATTATGTCAGACACGAATCCTTAAAGGAGCCTGTCTACTTCTGATGTTATACTATCTCAATAAGCACTTAGAAGCTTTCAGACAAATGGTCAGGTGATAATGAGTCTGGTATAACCAATAATTTTCTGGCCAATAATAAGGTTAGTAAACTAAAGAAACCCATTATTTTTTTGAATAAGACTTGGATATATATCAACATAACAAAAGAAAATATGGATGATAAATGACAATGACATCTTAAAAGTCCTGATTGTGCAAAGTTCCAGAATTACTTGTTTCTTGCAGTGAACAAGAAAGAATTGTTAGTTTCTACCATCAATAAGAGGTCTAAATTATTCCAAGAGTAACCCATTCCTAATATCCTGGAAAACTGAATTATATTATAAAATAGTAAAATGCTCTGGTTTATTATATAAATCATCCTGGTCTTTGGGTGGTGGCTGCATCGCATAGTTATAAAATATTACTGATTCATTTCTTTTTAATAGTGTTTAATGCCTGTTCAGTGCTGAGACATAACAGGCAGTGGATACCGATGATATATGAGATGTAATTAAAAGTTAGAAAAGAATTTTTTTTTAAGGAGGAAGTGTTCCAGGCCCAAGTTTAGGGTACCTCCCTGGCATTTGCCATTTATGAAGACTGAGGAAAACCAAGGTAAGATCTCAGTCAGGGAGGGCAGTTTTGGCAGGAAATGAATCCCAGATCTCCCAATCACAAAACCAAGCTGTAACAATCTCGGCGACCTGTGGCAGTGATGATTCAGATGCAATGCAGCTGTTCATTATTGAGACAGACACACATCATTTGTGTTGTTGTGCATCTGTTTTGACAATAGATGGCTGCAACAAGTTCAAAAGATTGCCATTTTATACCTTTGTGATGCTTCTTTTTATTTGTTTGGTTTATTTAACAAATGCTCTTTAACATCTCATGTCACTAGCATCCCATTCAATTCAGGGCAATAAACAGCCAATAAAGTTTGCTCAGAGGTCTCTTCCTTCAGGCTTGGAGTTCTTTTACAAGTCATAAATGTACACCATGAGACCCCGGCAGGGATTGAACGTGCAATCTTGGCTCTTGCAGGCAAGTAAGGTTACCATTAGACCACCAGGATCAACTTTATGTGATGCAATTCCCACTTGAAGACCAAGATATTTGATATAATTCCATCCTTTTTTACAATGAGCTTGTACAAGTAGAAAAATGCTTTTTATGCTGACAATCAAGAAGCTTAGGAAATGAGAATGAAAAAGAGGGAAGAAAAAAAATGAGATATTATGGAGACCTAGTGAACTTGACTTCAATAGTCTTGCGGTAAACTTGAATAAAGTCAAAACTTAATGAATCTTGACATTACAGAAGCATATAGTTCTTTATTCAAGCTTATTGCAAGACCACCAGAGTCAACCCACACACCTACCAATCCAACTTCAACAAATGATCCAACAGCCATTTAACAATTCAGGATGTGGACAAGGGTTCAAGAAACATGTAATGATAAATCCCCAGTATGTGAAGTCAAAAAGTGTGCATTTAAATAATTTAACTCAGAGGAGATATTACATTCTAAAAACTTTGGTATAAGTGATAAGTTATAATTGATTAGTGGGAAAAAGTGTGAGGAAAAAGAAAGGTATTGCAGTAGAACTTTGATAATACTCTATTAAGTATATTGAGAATTTGTTTGTTATGAATTTATGTAATTAAGATTTTTTACTATTATTGCATATTCTATTATTTTTGATAACATGAAGTATTTTTAATTTATGGAAGCACTTAAAAATACAAAAGGTTTAGTATATTTTTATGAAAACGTTTATAGTTTCCATGCAGTAAAAAAGGGATCCATAATACATGTCCATCTAGGCAGAATGTCAGTACTTTTTTACTGGTTAGTTGCTTTCTTGGCCCAAAATATAGGCTGGCATTAATTACTTCTTTTATGGAACTAGACTGTTGCCAGTAACTAAAGACTCCAGAAGGCCTATTTTATATACTATTTTGGTGGTCGCCTGGGAATAGAGAGGACTAATTAAAAATGCATTGCCTTCTGTGCTGAGTTAAAGTGCATTCTTAAGAGCTTATGATCACTAGAATAGAGGAGAAGACAAACAGGTCAAAGTGGTGAAAGTTGGGTTTCCGAATATCCATGTACAATAATAAACATTATGTGTGTAATTGTAAACGTAAAAGAAGTTAGGAACAGTGAAGTTTGTTAAATATAGAAATAAGTTGGTGTTAGGTGAAGTAAACTTCACTAAGTGATTAATTCATCAGAACATTGAATCTGTCGTCTTAACACTCTTCATGCTTCACTAACCTTAAAAATATACGGAACCGGTTTCAAAGATATGTTATCTCCATCTTCAGCCGTGGATGACTGGTGTGAAAGGTTGTTGTTGCTTAGTATCAGAAGCAATGTTCCGCTGTGGTGAAACTTTTATGAACTTAATATTTATATTTTCTTCTTTTGGAGTGTCAAAACTCATCAAATGATCCTTAGATCATTCACATTCCACCCATGGGCACACCAAAAATTCCAGAACATTTTTGAAGAGGCAAACATCATTTTGGCTCCAGTAAACAAATGTAGTTTAAAAAAACCTCCTAAAAACGAACAGAAAAGAGAAAATTCCTCCAGAAAAACAATCAGGCATTTATGAAAATGCTTGCAAAGATTGCAATATGAAATATATAGGCAAAACAAAAAGAAGTATTTCCATACAGTTTAAGCAGCACAGAGACATGTAAAATATAAACACATGGAAAAATCAGCAATAGAAGCCATTTCTGGCAAAAGAACCACGAATTCCAAAAGGTACCAAAACTCTTAAAAGCTTTTCAAAAACCAATAGAATTGATAGTGTGAGAAAATATATTCATACATAAAAACAAAGAACATTTGGTTAATTTTGATCTTCCAAACAATAGTAACATTTTCACAAAGTTCATAAAATCCACGGAATGACATCTGAATACCACACGGGGAAGCGGACATTGGGATCATGCTGACAATGAAGGCAACCGCCTTCGAAACATGTTCAAGTAAGTGGAACTAAATTAGTGAAATTTGAGTGATTTCCTCAATAATAATTTGTTATATTATACTATATTTCACTTTGAAAATTCCAGCTATTCAAAACTATGTTTCATAATGTTAGATTTCAATTATGATCATGTATTGCTCCTGTTATTATACTTTGTCTGCTACACCATGTTCCTTACCTCAAAATATTTAGTATGGTACTGCCTTTCTACTCTACAGTTTTCTGCACATTGTTTTTCCACACCATGTACAAACTGTAGTACACATGTAAAGAGTCCATTTCTAAACAAAGTGTACAGTAAAATAAGAAAAAATAGTGCACTGGGGACCACTTGGTCAATTTTCCTAACTTGGCAAAAACAAAACTTAATGAAAATAAAGAGAAAAATAATCATGGCAACATACATCATACTCATATAATACCAATGCTAGCACTTGAGTACTTATCATATATCTTCTTCAGATGAATACCACTAGCTCCAATAGAAAAACTGGCAGCACTAAAACTGTTAATCATTTCATCATCATACACAAGGCAGTAACCTTGTCACTTCTACATTAGGCATATTTGTAGATGATGAACAATACCTTCTCATTTTAATTCACATGTCTGATTCTTCTAGTTCAGTTACACTAAAAGCTCTTAGTCTGATATTTTACATACTATTCTGAATGGAAATGTATTTCTTGTAGCAAAGTTAAGAACATTAAAGGTATTCTGGGATATTTTAGAACATTCACGAAAATTGGTAGTTTTATGCTATAAAATTCCTTGCTTACAACTCTAATCACTGGATTGAGAAGCTGATGTGATATCTTTCCTGAATGTTAAACTCATTTATTCCATGTATGTAACTCTCTAGTGCAAATTCAAAATATGAAGTCATTTGCATGCATTTGTGTGCTCAAAAGATTTCCATGTTCATTATTTTTGAGCAATGTTTATTGTATGGGTGCACAGGTTGAATGTATCCATGAATCCAAAAAAGGAGTTACACCCCAAGCCATAATTGTAAGTTTCTGCTCTTTCTCTCCAATGATAAAAATCTGTTTGTCAGGATAAAAGCTAACAGTTATATCATACATACTGATAAGTTTCTTGCACACAAACTTATAGGCTCTTAGGCAAAGTGCTGTAAAAATAATTGACTCAATAAAATATCCAAGCATTGTTCAGGTGATCCAAATATTGCTTTATTAGAGATATTATTTATATAACCCTGTATACATTCATGTAGGTATGTTTTATGATATTATTTTTACAGTATTATATATGTAGACAATTTATTTTCTGTTCTTTAATAGGGGGGGAAGGGGGAAAAAGAGGGAAAAAGTTAAATAAATAAATTTATACATAAATAAATAAATATGTAAATAAATTTATACATAATTTATCATTTCTGAACTTTGCCGGACATAATGGCCAAATGGTGTACAATACTAATGCAAAGTACAGCTGCACAAATGTGGTTAACATTTGTTAACTTCTCAATAATAGTGTGGAAAAAGCAACTATTACAATAGTACTGCAATAGTTCTCCTTGTTTACTCACCACAGTGAACAGGTTGCATAAAAAGCAAACACTTCCTGCCCATGCAACAAGCCTATGTATCTGCTGATGTTCATCTTCAGTTAATAATGGATTCTCACACTTCACACCACACCCCTCAACTCCTTCATAAAATGCTTTTATATTATCAGTTTGAACCAATGGTTGCTTACATTGGCCAGTGGTGTTGAATTTCAGCTCCTTTATATCATTCTGGAACATACAAATCAAACCAAATTAGCAAATTTGCAAATATACAAATTAATCAATTATTTAATATTCATTCCTTGCTTTTTCATGATAAGGATTCTGAGCATGCATTGAATCAAATCAACAAATAATATATATATATATATATATATATGGAAATACATAAGAATATTCCTTTCTTTATATTTTTCCAGTGCTTTAGTTTAGGCTCTAATGTAAGAAAACATTAACACCACAGCTGTAATTGTGAAAGAGGATCACCAAAAACATTAACAATTGTAGGATACAGTGCAATGTTACATCTAAATTAGCACAAAAAGGGCAAACAATGAAATTCAATTCCTCTCCAAGCTCCCGTAATTTTGTAACCCCTGTTCATGTCCAAGCATATCCTCCTTGTTCTGTTCCATCACATACATCAATGTATCTCTCTACCCTATTCCATTTTCAAATCTGTATATAATTTTAATGAACATTTATCTCTTAGATCACTAAATAGATGTTATTTCTCAATATCCTCCAGTTATGTCTGTACTTTTCTCCAAAAATCTTTTTTTTAGTTCAACACTCTCATTCCAAAGCTCTTCCATTACAATTTCTTCTAAATTACTTCCCATTTTAGAAAACTAACTACTTTTTTGTTTCATCCTTTCTAGAGCTGTTAAGACATTGCTTATTAATATTTCCATCCTCTAAGAACATAATTCTATTGAAATATTTAAATCCTCTTTTCATCACTTTAGCTTTACCCCCTACTCTTCCCAGTTCAAGTAATGCTACTGCATTTTGAGATGCTCTTGGCAACCTTAAGATCAATTTGCAAAATTCTCTATGAATCTTATTAACATTTTTCCTTCCATTTTCTACCCTCCATACTAAACATTTTAATTTTAACCATTGCATAATAAGCTCTTTCAAGTCAAATTACCCTGTCTTGTATTTCATTGTAATCTGTTCTGATGCCTCCCACACCCAACTTAACCTTTCCAAATGCATTTTTCATATACAAATTTAATCACCATTTCAATTTCACTATCATCAATCCACCATTTCTCATCTTTTTTTACGTTATACCCAAGATTGTGGGTTCAATTCTGCCAGACCAATGGATTTTTAGGGCATAAAACTCCCAAGTATTCCTTTGGAAGGGAAATAAAGCTTTAGGAATAAGAGTACTGATGTCTTTGATTCTGTTTTTGTTCCTAGCTCTGTTTATTTTTGTATACCACTTCTTGTTTGAAACCATTTTCTATAGTTATATTTATTATATTGCTCAGTTCTAAATCATATTCTTCTCTGTTCATGGGGACATTTACCAACCTGTGAGCAAGACTATTTAGTACTGCATGTTTATGAGGAATTGGGTTATAACTGTTATATTTTATATTTAATGTAGCTATTAGTGTGAGTAGGTTTTCTATATATGCCAAATGTTAAGTGGTTTTTTAACTTAATTATTTTAAGATCCAAGATTATTCCTTATTCCTAACAAGAAAGAAAACGGAATGTACCAAAAATTCACATACCATCCATCAACCTTCTACAAATTCCAAAAGATTTTCAAAAAACAAAACATTATTTTAGCTCCAAAAAACAGTTACTCCATAAAAAATATACTAAATTCTAAACTAAAAGAGGACATTCCTCAAGAGAACAAATCAGGAATATATCAGATGGAATGTATCGATTGTGAAAAAATTTACATAGGAAAGACTAAAAGAAACATTAAAACACAAGCAAAAGAACACATCAGGAACATAAAACAAAGACACGAAAAAAAATCAGCAGTAGCTTGGCATTTTTGGAATGAAAAACATAATATAAACAAGAATCCCAAACTACTTAAAAACATTACAGGGAAAACAGAACTCGCCGTCTGGGAAAACATTTATATCTGGAAGAACAAATGTAGCGTTTTCAACTTTGAAATCCCACCAAGTGATGTCTTAATACAGAAGTTCATCCAACCGCCACCAGAGACAAACCAACCACCACGAAGGACAAGGCCAGCAGTCGAACTGGAACTGAAGATGGGAGCAATTAGCTCCAGAAACTTAGTTTTCCGCTTTTAAAAACTATTAGTGATGCAAGTGTTACAAAGTTGACTCAGTTATTCTAAAAATCGCTTACTTCTAGTTGTCTATATTATCAACTAGCTCATCATTATTTTCCATGTCATCAGAATATATGGTAATGTAAAATGATCAATACATGGAAGTTATGAAATTCATTAATGCCTTATTGTCATTATACTTAATTTTTTATATATCTTCCACTAGTAAACAATGTCGATAGAGAATATCTGCTTTACTTTCCTCCACTTTCTACAGGCTGAAGTAGTTTCAAAGCAATTTCACTTAATAAAAACTTTATGTACATTGGACATTTATCCTTTCACAAAGTGAAACTTCAGAAGGGAAGTAAAGCCGTGGGTCCCGCGTCGTACATATATGGCACGAAAAAGAACCTCAAGCCTGAAAGAGAGGCCTCTGAGCAAAATTTGTCGGCCGTTTCACGCCCTGAGTTGAATGGGACGCTGATGACCTGAGCTGTTAAAGAGCATCCATCAATAAATATTCAAAAAAAAAAAAAAAAAAAAAAGTGAAACTGTTCTCAGTTTTCTTTTCTGTAACTGCAGTTCTCATAACACTGGGCAACAAAAAAATAATTTTTGAATGTTTCGAGCACTTCATGAGGCAATTCCTACTAATTTTGGGTTGAGAAAAACAAATATGACAATGAAAAAATTTTATTAGCTCTAGTTTCTATGATATACACAAGGTGGAAATATTACATATTAACGGATTGAGAGAAAAGGATACATTTTAATTACATACATGCTAACAACAATGAAAAGGCATTTGATTTTTTTAACTGGTAATTACATGCTAAGAGTTCTAAATTGCTGGAAAAATACTTCGCAGATAGTCGTGTATGAAGAGAATCATGTAGTGGCCTATTGACTTCGTCGTCTTTTAGCTTGCCTCTTGTGATGGAGTTCCGCAGAATCCCTATACAAAGACCAACAGTAATCCGCAAGCATTACTTCATTCGAACGGCCCTGATATCTTTGTTCCAAACAGAAATGTCCTGATGGAATCTCTCCCCATGTTCATCACTAACAGCTCCACAACTAGGAGGGAAAAAGTCTAGGTGGGAGTGGAGAAAATGGATCTTAAGGGACATGTTGCATCCAAGGTTACGGTATTTTTGCAGGAGCACTGTCACCAAATGCTTGTAGTTGTAATCTTTTTGGTTGCCTAAAAATCCATGAACAACACCCTTGAAGGCTACCCAAGCTTCCTTTTCTTTCCCCTCCAAAACTTGGTCAAATGCAGGATCCTTTACAAGTTCTCTTATTTGTGGTCCGACAAAAATGCCTTCCTTAACTTTTGGATCACTTAATTTCGAAAATTTCTCTCTGATGTACTTAAAGGCCCGTCCTTCTCGGTTCATAGCTTTGACAAAGTTTTTCATCAAACCCAGCTTGATATGCAGGGGTGGAAGAAGGTCTTTTGGGTTCACAAGAGGCTTGGCAGTCTTTACAAGAGGCGTCAGATTGCGTTTCTGTGGGGAAAATGCTATTTCACCACAAATATAACAAAAGTTATTCACCACATTTACACATTTTCGTGGCATTTTTACAAATTTTACACTAAAAAACACTCGCGAACCAGAAATTTTGCATTAATTTGAGTAGAAACTACATGTAATTCACAGTCACAGCAACAGTATCTATGTTTATGACTTACAAACAGCTGAAGAGCATTTGTGTTTTATTTGATAGGTGTGCTAACTCCCAAAAAAAAATTCCCCCAAATTTAAAATCTTCACTCTAAAAAATGAAATGTCACTTTATCTTCAAAACAAGAGCTAATCTATCATTTTTATGGTGATTTTTGAATTCAGCAGATGGAAATACATGTAAATTCAATATTTTTAAGCTCGAAACATTTTCATTGTTGCCCAGTGTAATCAATTATTTATTGTGCACAAAAAAATTCTTAAAAGTCTGCTTTTTCATTGCAATTACAGTAAATCGGTTTGTGATTCTGCTGCTCTTTAGTCATATCTGTACACCTATATGTGCACACAATCTGAGAATCTTCTGTTTTTTACTTATTTCAAAATCTTCATTGCATGACAATGTGTGGAGAATTAAGATCTTGCATTATGCCTCATCAAATCAACCACATTGTATCAAATACATTCAAACCTTGATAATGGTAAAATTCTTATTTTGTTTTACTCATGAGTCATTATACACAACTATGTCAACAGCTCCTCCAAAAGTTGCTGATTCTGGCTATAAACACACAAATGTTGTTCTTGTTGTTGTTGTTGTTGTTATTATTATTATTAATATTATTTTATTATTATTATTATTATTATTATTATTATTATTATTATTATTATTATAAATCACAAATCCAAAGAAAACGATCATAATTGTCCCTGATAGAATAATGAATGGGGTGGCTCAGGCAGCAATATTTGAGACTTACATTTCAGAGGTTCTTGGTTCAATTCCCATTTGGACAGCCATCCTGACCTTAGGATATTTTGTGGTTTCTCCTAATCACTTAGGTGAATGCTGGCAGAGATATTAAAATTCCATGAATTTTCTGCTCTTCCATTTTCATTCCATTGGTTCAGTTACAGAGTTCAACGTGCCAGGGTGAGTTGGGTTGGCAGGGTGTGATGGTGACTTACACTTTTGAAAGGTTTCTCCCTGGCATCTGGAAAGGAAGCAGACTTTCCAAGGGGCTTGAACTCGTAATGGGGTTCCACTGGTGTCTGGGGTGTTCCATCTGGAAACATGCTAGAAACCCCATCTGCACTTGTACAGTCACTGCCCATAGATCCTGGTCACTTAGAATCTCCCTCACCTTATTGCTTCCTTCAACAGGAGCTCCACTGGGTGTGTGGGCATAAAGGCCAGCCATAAGCAAGGCTCAAGTAATGAAAGTATCCTCCTTTGCTCCAAACCATCAATCCTGATGGAATATACATATTCTGTTGGTTAAATTAACTGCTGGAGGAGCCTGCTAAAAATGTGTTCATAAAATTAATCAACATTCTTGCAAATTAACAAATCTAGATGCACTTTCCGCCATACTATCTCTAATTTGGAAAATACTTTTCCTAGATATAAAATATCAGTAAAGTAACAGCAATGATAAAATATCAGTTCAATTATATCAATGGACCCTTAGACATGATGCAAGAAAGTTTATTTAATTAAAACTGAAATTTAATTTCAAAAAATTTTAAATCAATTATTTCATATAATTTGGCATAATTCCATTATTTTCTTAGACAGAATTATGAAATTTCACACAGAAGTTTATTTATCTTTACAAAGCCATCAATATATAGATTTTTTCAATATGTACAAATATTTGTGCAGATATGCCCTTTTAGTCATTCACTTTATGAAAAATAAATTCATCATGTGGAAAAGCTCTACTATGATGAAAATGTGACATATTACAGTTAATAAGTAACAGAGATATATATATATATATACATATAAAAATTTAAAAATTAGATTACCATAAAAAAGGTAAGAAAAAAATAAGACAGAAAGTAAGTTAATTCCATTGTGGCATAGCAGTGGCACCTTGGGATTCAGTTACCATATCGAGTAGTTAGTAAACAATTGATGATGGGAGCAATTGCCCCCAAAACATTTCTTAATGTTGTATAAGTAAGCGAAATTACTGTAAACATATTAATAAATTCTAATAAAACATTTATTTTAGTTGGGGTAATACTATCACCAAATGTTCTAAAATACATTTTAAGAAGCAGTGAATTGTAAGTGAACAGAAACTTAAAGAATAGGTTTTGCCTTCATTATGTAATGACTGGTAATAATGCACTACAAAAGGATGCAAATTAGCCTGAATTGTTCTCCAGTGAAATATTTGTATAGCATTTTGGCCTAAAAAGGGATGGTTTTCTGTGAAGTCCAGTGACATAACAGCTTCAGTGGCTGAAGGGCTACAAACAATTTGACAAAATTGACTATTTTGTCCAACAAGCAATTCATTCAACTATATGAACTCTATCAGCAACATAACACCCATCATAAATTGAATTCTTTTGGAGGTCAAAAGGAAAACACAAACTATGAATTCCCATAACTAAGGACAGAGCTATTTGACATATTTAAATCTATGGGTTTTAAATTTAAGGTACAGAGTAGAAGAGCTGCTGCAATGGAATCCCACAGAATACAAATACTGTGATCCGAGTACCTGAATAAAACTGTGTATTACAGAGAGCAAAGATATCAGCTCTGTATTTGGACGAAACATGGTATAATGTGCACAATGGTATTTTACGTCACTGGACCAATGTCACAAATGCTTATGATGTACATTTTTCAATTGGAAAAGGAGAAAAGCTTATTTCACACATTGGAGATAGAAATGCATTCGTATCTAAAGCTTTGTTGTTAACGCAAAAGAGTTCAATGGAGCCACCAATGAATTACCATGGCTTTATGAATTCAGCAATATTTGAAGAATGGTTTGACGCTATGTTAAACAATCTAGAAGAACCATCTGTAATAGTAATCGTCAATGCCCCATATCATTCACATTTGCTGGAATCTATGCCAAGGAAGAGAGAAAATTTAATGATATTCATAGCAGATTTCAACATTAGAGTTTCAATGCCACCCCTGTCAGTACTACAGCTTCAAAAACTTATCAAATAAATGTATAACACAAAATGTACGCTGTTGATGGTTTAGCTGCTAACTAGGTCAATAATTGTTAGACTTCTCCACTATCATTGTATTCTCAATCCCATTAAATATTTATGGTCAGAACTGAAAAGAAAAATTGCATCCCATAATGCCCTCGTAAGAAAGAATACTTCTGAAATAATTTGAACTTAGTCCAAAATAGATAAAGGACATTGAAAACAAGAATCACTGGCCTAACTACACTTGTAAAGTTGAAGTAAGAGAAAATGAGTATTGTTCATTCGAAAGTATAACAGGAAACTACCAGCCCCTGGTAATTAATTTACAAGAACACGATACATCTTCAAGGATGATGATTAATGTTATTGTAATTCCACGGTATAGCTAGTACAATAAAATTTTGTGTATCTTTTAATGTTTTGTTTTTTCTTCATTTTTAGAGATTATTGTACATCCCTGATACTATTTCTGGTCTACAGAGATAGGTTTCTTATTTACAATCATGTCAAAATAATTTTGAGCAAAATAGATATTAAATTTAAAGTTTGCAGTCATGTTGCACAAGGAAGATATTGCAATCCTGAAACCTAAACTGCTCATGCCTGACACTCAACTGACACATGCCTTACCTGTCCTGGCAGGAAGGTCAGAGCAACCTCTTTCCCTCCTTCCAATCCCAATCAAAAAGAATATGAATAGTGTACAGATCATTTCAGATGCAGGAAACAAAACTTGGAAAATTCAATATTTAGAGTTAGATGTCATGTTTGAATTCCAAATAGCACTGCTCAAGATAAAATTCTGCAGCAATTTTCTCAATTGTCAAACTGCTATGTGTCAAAGTCAAGAACTTTTAATTTTTATTGTTAGATGAACTTTTC
Source organism: Metallyticus violacea (assembly GCA_030762175.1). Lineage (NCBI taxonomy): Eukaryota > Metazoa > Arthropoda > Insecta > Mantodea > Metallyticidae > Metallyticus > Metallyticus violacea. The sequence goes on along the minus strand of CM060846.1, from coordinate 285,890,810 downwards.
TCTTTTGTTTCTTCTATTAGAATGGTCAAATTTTATAATTTGTACAAGCACTGTCCACACCTTCGGTCAATGAAGTAACTTGGACCACAAGGAACCTTGGCTAATTTTGAGGTTAAGGCATTCTTTACTTGAAACAACATATGTTTGCCATAGCTTAGTTTTCCTCCATTTTAGACTTCATGCAGTTAAGTACTATTATCAGATTCATTTGGAGTATCACTATTACCTACAGGTACAAGTGACAATTTGGTTTGAATATATTTATTAACTTTGCTTCTGCAAAATGTGAGCAGTTTTTGGCTTGGCTTAATGAAGCATGTACTTTTGTTCTTATTGAACTGTTTGATAGTATTAAGAGATATTTCTTTTTAATCTTTTTAACATACATTTGTATCTGTTAACAGATGCACTATGAAAAATGCTTTAGTGGACAACAGTTTTAATAACATTCTACAGGAGAAAAGGTCAGGCATCTACAAAATAACATGTAAAGAATGCGATAAGATATACGTTGGAAAAACTAAAAGGAACATAGGAACACGGTTAAAGGAACATCTCAGGAACATAAAGCACAAACAGATTGGTAGGTCAGCAGTGGCACACCATTTTTGGAAAGATAATCATGACATCAAAAGAGAAATAAAGTTACTAAAAGAAGCACATGGATGTATAGAATTGGACACATGGGAGATTTACATTCATAAACATAGGGATCATCTTATGAATTTCGACATTATAGGAGAATGTAATATCAATTTCCAGTTTATAAAGAAAAAAACAACATCAGGATGGAGCCTCAGGCCCTCATAGATGCTAGTTTCTCATACCAGTCGTCAAGTTGGTTTAAGATGAAGAGGATGTTTCTTTGAAACCGATTCCACCATATTTAAAAGTAAGTGAAGTATAAGAGTGTTAGATGACAGATTAGTTATAATTTACATACATTTGTATGTTTTGAAAGGATCAATGAAGGAAGTTTGGTACACATGATAGAAAACAACAATTTTTCATGATAAGTACAAATAGTTACTATATTCTCATCAACTGTGAAAGGTGCACACTTGAACAATATAATTATCTGTTCTTTAGGCTTGAAGTTATTTAAACTATGAAGACCAGTTTTCCTTTCACACATCTGTAGTGACATTTAGTTCATACTTGTTTCCAAAACAGTTTTTATAAAGCTCCTTTTCTTACATATTTTGGCTTATACACCATAAAATATTGGAACATTTCCAATGAACTGCTGTTGTAAAGGTAATGACAGCAAAAAGCATATAAAGGTCATGATCATTGTCCAACAAATCATTATATCAGTATAAATGAAGGAAGTGCATCAGGTCACTGACCAAATTTTAAATTACAAATACCTCCAATGAAGTAAAAGCTCACCAATACTTATTTTTTTCCATAAAGTCCAATGTTTATACTTTGCACTTGCCATTTAGCTGTTAAAAAGTAATCCCTCATGCAGTTTTTAATAATTAGATCACCGTGTATATATTTGCAATTATTTGAGAAACATTAACAAATGAGAGAACAGGTCATATCCAGTATTATCTCCAGTAAAAAAATTCTGCTTCTGTGCCAAATTTCATAACTATAAAATGTTTAACAATAAGAAAATTGGCATTTTTCTCTAGATAAGCAGTTATTTAGTATTTTAATGAGACAGAACTTTTATAATTGTTTTCCAATCAATCAAAGATGTTGTAGTCATGGTGACATGGACAACATATATTGTTTCAAATTAAAATAATTTACTTTGGTGACATCATAATGGAGAGCACTGATTTGACATGGTATGTCCCAAGTAAAAGTCTATATATTTCAGCTAATGACTGAAGTTATGTAGAATTTTGTGGATTTCAATGATGACTGTAATAGGATGTGTATCTTGGAAACTAAGTTCTTAGCAAAATCCTCTCAAATGAAGCCTGTTTGCATGACATCCTCATTTGTTCTGAGTAGATGTGCTCCAGTTTGCCTGTAGAGGAAAATGCTCAGAATCCATAATACAATTAATAAAATAAGAGCTTTTGTAAAATTAACCTTCTGACTTTTCATTATTTACATTTCTTATATGACACTATAGAGCCAATTATGCAATATTTAATAAATTATTGTTCAATAACTAGTAAAAAAATCACAAAATCATCTTTCTTCTCCTTCATAAGTATATGATAAAAGCAATCTAGTTTAACAAGTTATCTACACTATGGTAAAGTTTAGGTTCAGTTTCCTTTCTATTTCTTGCTATGCATTCTTTACAATTATTATGTACAGTTAAATATGGTGGACGTTAGTAACAGTGATGTTTAATATAAGTTTAGAATAACTGAGTCGACTTTGTATTCACTATGGAAAGAGATTGCAATGGACAGCTCCCCTTCTTGGATCTTAAAATAATTAAGTTAAAAGACCACTTAACATTTGGCATATATAGAAAGCCTACTAACACTAATAGTATTATAGTATTATTACACTAATAGTATTATGTACAGTTAAATATGGTGGACGTTAGTAACAGTGATGTTTAATATAAGTTTAGAATAACTGAGTCGACTTTGTATTCACTATGGAAAGAGAATGCAATGGACAGCTACCCTTCTTGGATATTAAAATAATTAAGTTAAAAAACCACTTAACATTTGGCATATATAGAAAGCCTACTCACACTAATAGCTACATTAAATATAACAGTTATGTCCCAGTTCCTCATAAACATGCAGTACTAAATAGTCTTGCTCACAGGATAGTAAATGTCCCCATGAACAGAGAAGAATATGATTAGGAACTGACCAATATAATAAATATAGCTATAGAAAATGGTTTCAAACAAGAAATGGTATATAAGAAAATAAACAGAGCTAGGAACAAAAAAAAGAATCAAAGACATCAGTACTCTTATTCCTAACAAGGAAGAAAACAGAATGTACCAAAAATTCACATACCATCCATCAACCTTCTACAAATTCCAAAAGATTTTCAAAAAACAAAACATTATTTTAGCTCCAAAAAACAGTTACTCCATAAAAAATATACTAAATTCTAAACTAAAAGAGGACATTCCTCAAGAGAACAAATCAGGAATATATCAGATGGAATGTATCGATTGTGAAAAAATTTACATAGGAAAGACAAAAAGAAACATTAAAACACAAGCAAAAGAACACATCAGGAACATAAAACAAAGACACGAAAAAAAATCAGCAGTAGCTTGGCATTTTTGGAATGAAAAACATAATATAAACAAGAATCCCAAACTACTTAAAAACATTACAGGGAAAACAGAACTCGCCGTCTGGGAAAACATTTATATCTGGAAGAACAAATGTAGCGTTTTCAACTTTGAAATCCCACCAAGTGATGTCTTAATACAGAAGTTCATCCAACCGCCACCAGAGACAAACCAACCACCACGAAGAACAAGGCCGGCAGTCGAACTGGAACTAAAGATGGGAGCAATTAGCTCCAGAAACTTAGTTTTCCTCTTTTAAAAACTATTAGTGATGTAAGTGTTACAAAGTCAACTCAGTTATTCTAAACCTATTATGTACAGCTTTTCTCTTTTCTTTGATTTTATTACTAATTCACTAGTACACTGACATAGACTAGCATCAGTTCAAAAATGGAGATGGGATGGGCTCATTTCCTATTCTTGCTTCAAATTTCTCAATGTTTATTACACCCACACACAGACACTTTCTGCTAATCACAAAGTAGTCATTGACTATAGAATTACATCTTTATTATTCTACCTAAAACTGAAATTCGGAGGGCACTTCCTGCATTCTGCCATTCAATTACGTAAGTGAGTGATTTAGGCTAACATATTTTGAAGAGGGAAGAATTTAAATGTAGTTATATTGGAATGAATACCTTGCACATTGGTTGGAACTTCATCCTATCATCACACCTGAAAATTGACGGCCAATTTTTAGCTGGCTCAATTATGCGGCAAGGGCTTAATGTCATCTTGCACATTTCCTGAAATAAAATAATGTGTACAATAAAGTACTTACACTGAAAAGCATTTAAAAACTTAAAATGTATAGAAAAGAGCATAATTTTACAAATTACGGCACTTAATTATTCATGTTTAATAACTTTTTGGAAACTGATATATCTATTCCTTTTGCAATTTTTTTCTTTAGCACTTTTTGGTAGTGCATGTGCACTTCCATGCAGAAGCTATTAGTTATCCCCCCCCCAAAAAAAAAACCATTTACATTGAAAAACACTTTTACAGGTTTAACAGGGTCAGTCCTGGTGGTGTAGTGGTTACCATACTTGCCTCCTAAACCCAAGATCACGGGTTCAAACCCAGCCAGCACCAATGGATTTTTTCAGGCATAAAAATCCTAAGTATGGCTTAGTTCGGAAGGGAAGTAAAGCCGTGGGTCCCGTGTCGTACATTTACAACACGAAAAAGAACCTCAAGCCCGAAAGAGAGGCCTCTGAGCAAAATTTGTCGGCCATTTCATGCCCTGAGTTGAATAGGACACTGTTGACCTGAGATGCTAAAGAGCGTCCATAAGTAAATCAATCAAAAAAAAAAAAAAGGGTTTAAAGGGCCCATCAATGACATTTAAATGTTTGTTCTTATAAACTGCTTGAAAATATTTCCTGTTTCTAATTTTCTATCAGTGTCCAGATTTCAAATGCACTGCAATGGCTATCAAATTAAAATCAGTGTGCACTGATGAATATTTTCCTTTTCCTTCATATTCAGGAAAATGAAAGTGTCACAAAGAGCCCCAGGGTCTGGAGAAAAGAGTGGATGTGATAATACTATGATGCTCAAAAAATCCATTGGTTTCGCCTCAGAAGTGTTCTTGTGTACAACATGAGATGTTCCATTTTTTATCTTGAATTCTATTCTTTCAATTGTTTAAGGCTGTCTTGAAGATAGATCTTGTTGTACCATTCTACAATGAATGTATGCTAATTTTCAAGTAGAACTGCACATTTTTAGAGTAAAGAGATTCAAATTGTTCCTTAGAATAATGCTTTTCTTCTAATAAAAAAAAAAGTGAAAATGGACCATGGCCTAAAACCTTTAGAAATCCTCAACTAAATAGCAGCACTTCTTTAGCACTTCACATCAAATGCCCTTTTCTGTTGAAAAGAATATACAATTCAAAAGATATATGTCACTATATTCAATAACTGGTAACTGCTAATAAAGTTATCTTTTGGCATAAAGAACAGAGATGAAAGTGGTTTTTAGCCACACCAAAGTGCAAACAGAAATGAAGGTGGGAATCTTTTTGAACTGATAAGGATGTAAAACAAGAGGAATTCATTTCACCAGAGCTTTTCATTTTTGTTCTAGAAATACTATTACGAAGATTGAAACAGGAAGTAAATCTATGAACTCACATTAACAGAACTGATATGAGTGGCCAAGATTATGAGGAACAGACTCATGAGCAAGTGTGGGGGATTGATTGCCACCAGAACCATCCCCCTTGACTCTGAGGTATTTTTTCAGGTTTTCCTTAGCCCACAACAATGGCTAATGCCAGAGAGGTACCCTAAACCTAGGCCTGGGATGGTTCCTTCCTTTGAAAAAAATCCTTTCCCAATTTATCATTTCACCCCACATAAAAAATCTGGCATTAAAAAGTATTAAAAAATATGAACAGAAGACCATCTTTGATTTGCAGATGGCAATGGTTATTTGCCAAAGAAGCTAAGTACAATGCTAGTATAGCTTAGCAAAAGAAGCAAATAGCTCTACAAATGAGACGATGAAAATCAAAGCTATAACTCAATGAAATGGGCAAAGGAATAAGAACGTGCAGCAAGAGTGGAACAATGATGCTTCAAGGGTTAAACAACTCAGTTTTTCTTATTTTGATTTAAAGTAAAACACTAAAAATCATGTCGTCACATTAAAACTCTCTTTAAGTTTCACAAATACACTTATAAAAGTAATTTTGGTACATGTTTCGTGAGGTACATTCCTTACATTGTCAACCAAAACGACCACTGAGGAGCCAATTTCAGCAAAGTATGTATGTTACTATGCTTGCTCTGGTGGTCTGTTAATGAACTTAAACAATATGTTGTCTTAATGGATATCATTGTATGATTAGTTGAACTACACACTCTTAAAGCTTCACTTACTTTTTATAAATGTATGGAACCAGTTTCGAGAACATTTTGTTCCCATCTTCAGCCATGCTAAGGTTCAACTAATTTAAATATGTTGTCTGCTTCCGGTATATCAAAATTCATAAGTGTGTATTCATATTTTTTTATATAAATTTTTTCCCATATATTAAGTTCTTTCGGATGTTGAATTGTTTTTAGTAATGTTATGTCCTTCTCTATTTCATGATTCTCATTCCAAAAATGTGCAGCCACTGCTGATTTTTCTACTTGTTTGTGTCTAATATTTCTCTAGTGTTCCTTTAATCTTATCCCCAGATTTCTCTTTGTTTTTCCTATGTATATTTTGTCACAATTCTTGCAATTAATTCTATATATACCTGAATGTTCTTCTTCCTTCCCATACATATTCAAAACATGGTACAGATATGTTGATGATGTGTTTGCCATTGTAGAAGATAGATTCATAGAAGATTCATTGAAACTGTTGAACTTGCAAGAAAAAACCATAAAATTCACTATGGAAACCGAGGTTAATAATACTTTACCTTTTCTGGACCTAAGGATAATAAAAAGGAATAAAAATACAGAATTTGGTATATACAGAAAGGACACACATACCGACAATTACATAAAAGCAAAAGGTTTCAACCCCAGACCCCACAAGGAAGCAGCATTCAATAGTATGACATATAGGCTAGTTAATACACCACTCAGTAAAGAAGAATACAGGAAAGAATACGCACATATAATACACACAGCAGAAATAAATGGATTTAACAAACAAATGGTAGATAAAAAAATAAAAAGATTTAAAAATAAAAAGGAAATTAAACTAATCACCACACTCAGTTCTTCACTTAAAGAAAATACTTATAAAAAATTCACATATCACCCTTATGTTAACCATAAATTCCAAAAAATTTTCAAAAAGTACAACATTACTCTAGCACCAATAAACAGATATAGTGTTGGTAAACTATTAAATCTAAATAAAATTAAACAAAAAAAGAAGAAAGAAGAACATTCAGGTATATATATAAAATTGCAAGGATTGTGACAAAACATACATAGGAAAAACAAAGAGAAATCTGGGGATAAGATTAAAGGAACACTGGAGAAATATTAGACACAAACAAGTAGAAAAATCAGCAGTGGCTGCACATTTTTGGAATGAGAATCATGAAATAGAGAAGGACATAACATTACTAAAAACAATTCAACATCCGAAAGAACTTAATATATGGGAAAAAATTTACATAAAAAAATATGAATACAAACTTATGAATTTTGATATACTGGAAGCAGACAACATATTGTTTAAGTTCATTAACAGACCACCAGAGCAAGCATAGTAACATACATACTTTGCTGAAATTGGCTCCTCAGTGGTCGTTTTGGTTGACAATGTGAGGAATGTACCTCACGAAACATGTACCAAAATTACTTTTATAAGTGTGTTTGTGAAACTTAAAGAGAGTTTTAATGTGACGACATGATTTTTAGTGTTATACTTTAAATCAAAATAAGATTAACAAAAGTTTCACTGTGTGGATTCCGAAATTCCGTAAACTCAGTTTTTGTTGCAGTATAAATTCTAACTAGTAGTTTATTTAAAAGCATTCTGTGGCAAATTCACATTGTTGATACTTTCACATTAGCACACAAGGAATAAATGATTAGCAAGATCCCTAATTCCGCATAAAATGACTTCAGACATCCTGTGCTAATCAGTTTAATGCTAACTTAGCTAACAAGAAAAAAACTCCTGTGGAATTCTGCACCCTTTCCTATACCATAAGGATAGCCTTCTTAAGATTCATTTGGATGCATATTCATCAGTTCATCTCAGAACTGGCTGCCATAGGTGGTCAAGGTCATTAAGGCGCAGACTCGTGAGCAGGAGGTCTGGGATTGGAATCCTACTAGGACCATCCAACCTGATTGAGGTTTTTTCCAGGTTTCCCTTGGTTCTCATACATGGCAAATGTCGGGTAGGTAGCCTAAACTTAGGCCTGGAATGCTTCCGTCCCTTAAAAAAAAAATCCCCTCCCAATTTACCATTTCATCTTGTGTATCATCAGTGTCCATCACCATGGTGCCTCAGTAGTAAAAACGGGCCTTAAACACTAATCCCCCCCCCAAAAAAAAACTCAGAATATAATTTTGCCTGTTTTTCCTATTTTCATATACAGTGTCTATAAATGTTAATTTACCTGATTTTAACTAGTTTTTTATCCAGTGATATGTAGCCAATATTTAACTTATTGTTAGTGTGTAACCCTTATCTTCTAAATACATTACAACACAAGTGCTCTTGGAAGTACAGTTATATTTAATTTTAAGACCAATTTTGTGTCAGAACTAATACAGCGAAGCACTTATATATTCTTATATATCAACTGGTGAGTCATTTTCATACTCTTATGCCACACTTACAATTAAATTATTCAAAAAATGGTTTCAAAGACCATTGCCACATCATCAGCTGTGAGTAAACTAAGTGGAGCATAAGAGTATTAAATTGACTCACAGGTTAATTAAGAATATATGTTTAAATTTGTTACCTAAAAACAATGAGTACTTCCGACACCATCACAATTCTTGGACTAGCCATCTCTCCTGCTTCTAGCAGTCCTTTTTCTCAGCTCTCCTTATCCAATGAAGACCGATATTTTGTAAAAATCATGCAACAGTGTTAGGTAGTTTATTATTGACATTGACATGGCAGTTGCTTCAGCATGGAATCAGTTAAGTATACAAACAAAACTGAATAATTTCATGTAGGTATTTGGTGGTAAAGAATTTTCTGAGGCTTAAATCTTGTTTTGCAAACTGTATGAAACATGTGCACTGTGAACTGTGCAAAAAAATGTCATGTTTTGCAGCATGCACAAACCATGAAACATAAATCTATTCTATGTCAAATGACTAAAAGTAGGCGAACCAAAATCAATCCTGATTTTCTTGTATGCAGTCTAACCAATGTCAATCATAAGTTTCACTAGGTCTCATTCTGGTCATACTTAATAAGAGAAGTTGTCTTCAGAATCTCAGAACTGGAAATGAAAGCAGATCTCATGACAACAAAACATTGGTTTAACCAATTGTTCAAGATTCATGTTGGGTCACATGCAGATTGACCAAACAGACAATCACCAGAGGATGGTAATAATATTTCATTTGGTTAACAGACATCGCACAGGTACAATCATAATCTGGAGCTAGGCTATACAGTGAGGTTCCAAAGACTAACCTTAGTGTCTGTTTTCCAGACAAAGATTTTTGCAAGACCTGCACTCAAATCGGAATTGAGAAGAGCTATAAAAACAAGCATATTCTCATTCTCTCAGATTGTCAAGCTGCTTTTAAAGCACATGACTTTAACACTTTAATTCCAAACTGCATTGGGACTGACTTCAAACTCTCGAGGCCCTATCTCACAACTTTGTAAAGTTGATGTGGATACCAGGAAAATGAAAAGGTAAGATGCATTAGCCACAATAGAAGTAAACAGTTTCTATTACATACCTGAGCCATCTTACGAAATTAGCAATTCAAGTGTTAGGACTACAGGATAGGATAAACAATGGACTGAATATTCTGGTCTGCCTGGTGGCAAACTTTTAGTCAGTGATCCCAGTCTACACCTCATAGAATCCATTCTAATTTTAGATAGAAGTAAATTAAGGCAAGCAGTTGACTAATAACTGAAAATGGACAGTTCAAGAATCATCTCCAGTAAATGGGGCTCTTCCAAGGTGAACCCAAGGTAGACTCTGTGCACAGCATTATGAAACTGAAAAACATATTGTTAAGAGTCCTGGGGAGAAGAAAGGTCCTCTTCCATCCTCTAGCACAACAGTACTAAAAGGTTTTCTCGGAGAGATCAAAGCTTTGCATCTCGTTACATACACAGAGTTTGATAGGATGTGAGAGGTTATTGGGTTGCACAAAAAGTCCATGGCTGAATGGCAGGAGGATGGATATAAACTCTCACAAATCATCTTTTATCCACCACCTCCAGCCGAGTGGGAAGAAAATATGGTTTTGATAGATGAAAGAAGAGATCCCTGTTGCCATTTAATTGCAAATGCTATGAATGGCACAATAAGTTATAATCTATCTTCTGAAATATATCTGCTTGCACATGAAAAATTTGGTAAAACAAACTGTTCAGATTTAGTGGAAGATAAGTTATTTATGAGAAAATCACTCAAATTTCATTAAAATTTTTCCACTTACTTGGACATGTTGCACATGAGAAATGTAAAATATAAATGCACGGAAAAATCAGCAATAGCATATCATTACTGGTAAAAGAACCACAAATTCCATAAGGAACCAAAACTCTTAAAAGCTCTTCAAAAACCCATAGAATTAACAGTGTGGGAAAATATATTCATAAACAAAAATAAGGAAAATCTAGCTAATTTATCTACTAAACAACAGTAACCTCATCACTAAATTCATAAAATCCACACAGCAACGTCTTAATACCATGCTGGGACACTGACAGTTGAACCATTCTGATGATGAAGGTAATAGCCTTTGAAACATGTCTAAGAAGAAAAATTTGAGTGAAATTTGAGTGATTTCCTCATGAATAACTTACTATATTTTATTTCACTGTGAAAATTTACCCTATCCAAAACTACTTGTAGTACACTTAATGCATTACGGCCAGATGGAGTTAAGCATGGGAACAATGTTTTTCCCCCCTTCTGATGCTGAAGTCTACAAAAAAATAAGCTGGCAACATGTTGCCTAACATGCTTCAGGTCCTGAATGTTGTTTCCATTATGCTTGTGCAAAGCTGTTGTTGGTGCCTTTCATTTTCCACAGTTTCTTGTCCTTCTGTGCATTTTCCACAGTTTCTTGTCCTTCTGTGAAATTTGTGTGCCACGCATACACTTGCATCTTAGTGTCTTATCCCCAAACTGTGCCCTTATTGTTTGCAAAAATGTTGGTTGGTTTTAAGCCCTCTAGCACCAAAAAGAGTAAAATCAAAATTCAGTATATTTTATAGACCCACATACAATGTATCTGGTCAACAATAGAAAAATTAAAAAAACAAACAAACAAACAAAAAACAAATAAAATGACATCATCCTGAATGGTTACAAAGAAGAAAACACAGGCAAGAAATTTACATTCCATCTATGGGCACACCAAAAATTTCACAAGATATTTAAAGATAAAAATATTATTTCAATATTAATTCAATTTGGAATCGAACACAGTAAAACATGCATTAATAATCTCTTCTGAGTCGAAATATATAGAACACTCTTTATAGTTTCACCTACATGAGATTTACTCAGGATATGTTTCGTGGAACAACTGTCTATATCCTCAGCTGTTAAACGACTGTTGGATCATTCGTAGAAGTTGGGTGGGTATGTATCTCGGTTGATTCTGTTGGTTTGTAATAAACTTCAATAAAGAGCTGTCTACTTTCAGGATGTCAAAATTCATAAGGTTTTGCTCATTTTTATATATAAATCCTTTCCCATGTGTTTAATTCTTTTGGTTGTTGAACAGTTTTTAATATCTTGATGCCCTTTTCTATTTCGTGGTTTTCATTCCAAAAATGCGCTGCCACAGCTGATTTAACTATTTCTTTGTAATGGATATTTCTCCAATGTTCCTTCAACCAAATGCCTATTATTCTCTTTGATTTTCCTACATAGATTTTTTCACAATCTTTACAATTAATCTGGTAAACACCAGATTTTTTCTCTTTGGACCTGGAAACTGTTTTGCTTAATTTCAATAAATTTTTTACACTATATCGGTTTTGAGGTGCTAAGATGACATTGTATTGCTTGAACATTTTTGTAAATTTCTTATTGGCTAACAGGTAGTAAGTGAAATTTTAAATGTTTTTTCCCCTGTTAAATCACTCAAAATTGAGATTTGTTTAATTCTTTTTTGTTTCTTAATCTTTTAATTCTTTTTTTAATCATTGTTTGCTGTATCCCATGGTTTTAGCATTTTCTATTATGTTTAAATATTCATTCTTGTATTCTTCTTTGTTCAGTGGTATATTTATTAGTCTTATGTCATGCCGTTGAATGCTGTTTCCATACATGATCTTGGATTGAAACCATGGTCTTTGATATAATTGTCTGTATGCATATCCTTTCTGTAGATGCCAAATTAAACGTTTATTATTGTTAATGAAGAAACATCTGTTATAAACAAAAAGATAAATCAGCTGTGGCAGCACATTTTTGGAATGAAAACCATGAAATAGAAAAAAAGCATCAAATTATTTAAAACTGTTAAACAACCAAAAGAAATAAACATATTGGAAAGGATTTATATAAAAAACATGAGCAAAACATTATGAATTTCCACATCCCAGAAGCAGACAGCTCTTAATTCAAGTTTATCACAAGACCACCAGAGTCAACCCAGATACATACATACCTACCCAACTTCTATGAATGATCGAAACATGCCCCGAGTAAATCTCATGTATGTGAAACCATAAAGAGCGTTGTATATATTTCAACTCCAGAGAGATTTTAAGAATATTATTTTGACTCCAGTAAACAAATACAGCTTAAATAATAATACAAAGGACACAATTTCTCCAGCAATCAGGATTTTATGAAATCAGTTGTAAGGATTGCAGTAAGAAATATGTAAAATCAAAAGAAATTTAATTCTAGTATTTCAAGGAATATATGAGAAATATTAAACACACTGAAAAACCATCAAGAGCATATTTTCTTTGTTCGAAAATTATGAATTCCAAATTAACCAGTACTTCCAAAAGTGATCCACAATCCATAGCATTGTATGGAAGAATTCATTCATACAAAAAAATAAGCAAAATGTAGTTCATTTCAATCTTCAGAACAGCAATAAACTTATTTTCAAGTTCATAAGATCAAGAGAAACATCTGCATACCAAAATGGAAAGCTGACATGAATCCATATTGCTGATGAAGGCAACAGCCTCTAAAATATGTCATGTAACTTGGTTAAAATTACAACATTTTGAATGATATTTTGTCAAAATGTTATGGTTTTGAATTATTTTATCTGCATTTGATCCTATTATATGGATGTAAATCCATATACACTCAGGTTTGATGCTAATTCAATTTAGTATGACTTATTGAATTCATTTGGTATTGAATTTTTGTATAAAAAATGTTCATATTCCACATATATTGCATCCCTGGTATATTGTTGTATAATGTCAGTTCTTTGAAAGACTAAACTAAAAATACTGCCTATTTTTAAGATTTTTAGTGCCTTTTTGTCTCCTATTTTGAATTCTTTTTCAGTGCCTAATGTCTAGTCTGTACTTTAATCCTTACCTGTGATGGTAAATCAACAGTTCCATTTTCACATTTAGGAATATAAAGAGCACAGAGAAAGGGTTGAATCACAGCCCAACATTTTGGAATGTGTCTTAATCTTTGCCATTGCAGTAACAGCTCCTTGAAAAAAAATATATTGAGCAATATAACATTTATTTTATTTAATGTAGTTTATTGCAATTATAACTTACGAACAATTTTACCTGAACATCCTGTTGAACTGACAGATCTTTAATTAAGTCAGTGGTAGTAAATGTGTATTGAAGTTTAGCACCCATACATAATGTTGAATTTAATGGCTTGCAATGTGCAGGGCGTCTACAATATGAGCTTTTACCACCTGGAACTGGCAACATTATTTCTCTCAGTGAAAAATCAGCATTGGTTTCTTCCTGCCATATGTTTTCATCGTTATCATCAAGAGATTCATTTGGAATCATTGCATCATCTCCAGCTAGTACTGTGCATGATAGAAACACACTTGTAAACAAAATAAATCCAAGAGCATTCTCCATTTTATAATCTGAAACAGAAAATGAACAAATTTAATAAATGTAATTCATCATAATATATAATAATTTAAGCCTCTATGAAGCACAACTAGGTAGGCAAAGAATCTAAGAAAGCAGGGAGCAGGTTAAAAATTGCTAATTTACTCTTAAGTCCTATACTCTTTGAAAGGATTACAATATAATACTTCTTCACCCTTCATATAGACTAAGCATTTTTTTCTCACGTGCTGGACCAAGAGAGCCAAAAAGTGTCCACAAAAACTACAGTCATTTAATTAAACATAATTGAATATAACTTATATAGATCAATTAAGTAATTAGTTTTATGTTCTTAATTATCTAGTCAGTCGATTTGATAATCTTATGCTCCACTTACTGTTGTATGCAAAACTAGTTTCGCAGGCTTTTGCCTGCATCCTCAGTAGTGAGTCAACTGTCTGCTTTGTTGTTGTTGGCTGGAGGACTTGGTGTAGCTCTCATGGACATTTTATGAACTTATGGATTACTTTGTCTTCTGTTGGGATCTCAAAGTTCATAATCTTAATCTCATATTTTTTTATATAAATTTTTTATCATATTCCCAGCTCAACAGGCCGATCTATGAATTTCATTAATTTTACTCCCATTTCTACATCATGTTTATCTCTCCAAAAGTGATGTGCAACAGCTGATTTATTTCTCTATCTGATTGTACCTTATGTTTCTCCAGTGTTCCTTCAGCCTGATTCCAATGCTTCTTTTTGTTTTTCCAATATATACTTTGTTACATTCTGAACAGTTGATTTTGTATATTCCTGGATTCTTCTTCTCCTCCTCCGGTATTCTACCATTATCACCAGAATTGAGCAGATTTAGGCTAAACTTGTTCACTGGGGTCAAAGTAATTCCAAACTCTCTGAGTATTTTTAGGAATTTTTTGGTGGCCCAAGGATGATAAGTGAATTTCATGTGGATGGTAGATTCTTTTATTGCTGTCAATGTTGTAACCTGCTTTAACCTCTTCTTTTGTTTGCATTGCTTGATTTTCTTATCTACAATTTCTTGGTCATACCCATTGAATTTTGCTGTTTGTATAATATGATGGTATTCTTTGTTGTATTTAAACTCATTCATAGGTATGTTGATGAGTCTATGTGCTAAGCTATTGAGAACTGCATGTTTGTGTGCTGTGGGATTGAATCCACTTGCCTTTATTCTTTTATATTGGATGAGAGCCACATAAGTCCTCCAGCCAACCAACAACAAAGCAGACATTAACTCGCAACTGAGAATGCAGGCAAAAGCTTGCGATACTAGTTTTGCATAATTCAACAGTAAGTGGAACATAAGATTATCAAATCGACTCACTAGATAATAGAACATAATAGTCACTTCACTATATTGGTTTGGACACGAAATTAAATGTTATATTTAATAATTTGACCATCAAGTCCACAGGAACAAAGTCGGCAAACATCGACCTGGAAAGATAAACAAAATGGACAACAACAAGAAAAGAATTAAAGAAAAAACTCACATTTCCTTCAATCACACATTGAGAGACACAAAGAAAATGATCAAAGAATTCTTGAAACTGAAATTGAAAAGAAGATTAATCACCATGGACATTAAGTTTTTGAAAGCTTACCTCAAAAAGAACGTTCTACCAAGATTCTTCAAAAAAATTGTGAAATCCAACCGGAACAGCAAGAAACTAACAGCAGCAGAAAGGAAAATAATATCATCGGAGAAACACAAGCACTATAAAAACCTTTTGGAAATAGATTTAAAAATGTATGAGTTACTTTTAATACTAATGAAAATGTTGGGAAATTATATCTGGGATAATTTAGAGTTCACATCTTTTTGGCACATCAATTTTAACATGAAAAAGAAAGCTGAAAAGCAGCAAAAAAGTTGAAGAAATTGCACCAAGAAACAAACTTAAAGTATAATTGGGCACATATTACACCCGAATGTCCAGACAACAGTGTAGTGAACTTATCCAAAGAAATTTTCTGTAAGGAAGAAATGAAGTTTCTAAATAAAGGACTAAAAAGGTGTGTAAATTATTCTAACAATGTAGAAGAATATCTAGTAGATCTGGAGGTGGCTATCAACGGGCTGAGTAATGACGATAAGAACATCACTAGAAGAAAAAGGGAAGAAATTCAGAATCACAGCAACAAAAGTAAGGTTAGATTTAACAAACAAGGCAACTCTTGGAATCACTCAACAAAAGACCAGTGGTATACAAAAAAGCAGACAAAGGAAACAAAATTGTAATAATGGACAAAGCAGAGTATAAATCAAAGATGGAGGAACTTCTCAGGGGGAATGAATACATGAAAGTAAAAGCAGATCCTTTAAAGGGATGCATACAGGTCATAAACAAATCCATCAATAAATGCAAAATCATACCATCCAAGGAGAAACGAAAATTAAAAACAGACAACACCTCATTAGCAAGGATATACGGTCTACCAAAAATACACAAGCCAGGAAATCCCACGAGACCAATTATCAATTATTGAAACACACCTTCTTACCAACTAGCAAGATGGCTCCTCCAGAGATTTCCAAAATTTGATAGCTTAAGTGTAAAGAATTCTGAAGAGCTGATGAAGAAAATCAAGGTTTGTCTCTCCAAAAGGATGATCTTTTAGTGTCTTTCGATGTAAAGTCACTTTTTCCCAGCATACCAAACATCTTCCAGCAAACTTCCAACATCTCTTCGAAAATGGTTACAGTAGGTGAAATTGAGCAACAAGGAGACTGAGGAATACATCCAACTAACCAAAGTATGTATTAGTCATGATTTCTTCAAGTACAATGGTGAATTTAACAAACAAGAAGCAGGTTTAGCTATGGGGAATCCATTATTGCCTTTTCTGGCTGATTTGCATATGAGTAGTTTAGAAATGCACATCACTAAATCATTTCCATACATTTTCAAAGTATGGCACAGACATGTGGATGATATCTTTGCAGTGATCAACAAGAAACTCTATGATGATGCTTTGAAATTGCTAAACCTACAAGATAAAGAAATTAAATTCACTTCTGAAGCAGAACAAAACATTACTATTCCCTTTCTCGACTTAAAGATTATAAGAACAGGCAACAATTTGGAATTTGGAATATACAGAAAGGAAACACAGACTGAGAATTACATAAAGGCAAGTTGATCCAATCCCACAGCACACAAACATGCAGTTCTCAATAGCTTAGCACATTAACTCATCAACATACGTATGAATGAGTTTGAATACAACAAAGAATACCATCATATTATACAAACAGCAAAATTCAATGCGTATGACCAAGAAATTGTAGATAAGAAAATCAAGAAATTCAAACAAAAGAAGAAGTTAAAGCAGGTTACAACATTGACAGCAATAAAAGAATCTACCATCCACATGAAATTTACTTATCATCCTTGGACCACCAAAAAATTCCTAAAAATACTCAAGAGAGTTTGGGATTACTTTGACCCCAGTGAACAAGTTTAGCCTAAAAAAATCTGCTCAATTCTGGTGATAATGGTAGAATACTGGAGGAGAAGCAGCCAGGAATATACAAAATCAACTGTTCAGAATGTAACAAAGTATATATTAGAAAAACAAAAAGCAGCATTGGAATCAGGCTGAAGGAACAATGGAGAAACATAAGGCACAATCAGATAGAGAAATAAATCAGCTGTTGCACATCACTTTTGGAGAGATAAACATGATATAAAATGGGAGTGAAATTTTTGAAATTCGTAGATTGACCCATTGAGCTGGGAATATGGTAAAAAATTTATATAAAAAAGTATGAGATTAAGATTATGAACTTTGAGATCCACAGAAGACAAATTAATCCATAAGTTCATAAAATGTTCATGAGAGCTACACCAAGTCCTCCAGCCAACAACAACAAAGCAGATAGTTGACTCGCAACTGAGGATGCAGGCAAAAGCCTGCGAAACTAGTTTTGCATAATTCAACAGTAAGTGGAGCATAAGATTATCAAATCAACTCACAAGATAATTAAGAACATGATAGTCGCTTCACTGTATTGTTTACGACATGAAATTAAATGTTATATTTAATTAATTTTATGTTTCTTCAAGACAAATAAATTACTGGTATGTTTGATTAATGATAAACAATCCTCTTACTATTTAAATTAAAAACATAATTGTTTGCACTTTCTAAAAATTGTTGATCTGCTTAATTTTCTCAATACCATGTACATGCATGTCCATTAATAGTTGAAAGATGTAAACAAAACAGCTGCTACCTTTCCTCCTTCAAACTCACGAAAAATGAATGCATTTACTTGTAATGTCTTACTTTAAGTGCAGGCAAGTTGGTTCAGAATGAATTAAATAAAATCTACTAGAGGTGTAATGCTATTATTATGATATAACTAAATATATATTAATAATCATATGCTATTAAACTAGTTTAACACATTATAGGAGAATGCTGTAATTTGTAACCGGCAAAATACCAAAAAGCTGATACATTACTTAATATTTCATATAATGTATCCATTTTATATTTATTTACAATTAACTTACATATACTGCAGATTTTTTGATTTGTTGTATTTACAGACGCTCTTTAACATCTCAGGTCATCAACATCCCATTCAAATCAGGGTGTGAAATGGCTGATAAATTTTGCCCAGAGGCCTTTTTTCAGGCTTGAGGTTCTTTATCATGCTGTCAATGTACAATATGGGACCCACAGCTTTACTTCCCTTCGGAAGAAAGCCATACTTAGAATTTTTATGCCTGAAAAAATCCATCAGTTCTGGCTGGGATTGAACCTGTAATCTTGGGTTTAGAAGGTAATTATGGTTATCACTACACCACCAGGACCAACATATATGGAAAGATGGTACTAATTATTACCCAGGTTTTCTTTCTTTTCCTCTTTTTAATGCATGTCAGGAAAAATAATGTCATTTTATTCCAAAAATTTTCCAAAACAGTGATGCATGTATAATAAATTAGATTCAATAGTTAGTCCAGGCCTGTTGCTTCATGCAGGCACCTTGGAATTGAATCCACTCATTGCTAAAAGAAATTTTGATACATTATGCAGTTTTTTCTAAACATGCTAGCAACGCTTATTAATTATGTTCTTGTTTTCTCTTGCCCAGGAACCTAACTGTTAACTATTCAAGCCAACAATCTCGATTATTAATTGATATCATTGTATTATATCAATTAATATGATTAGCTTCACTGTGCAAGTTCAAACTTACATTTTAAGTTTTAAATCTCCATTATGTTTAATTTAGGTCATTTAGGGGACAAGTCGAAGATATGGATGTTGGGATATTAACTAAAGAATTGGCTGGTCCAACCAGCATGGTACATACCATTGTTGTCTTGCACATCTAACAAGTGAAACTTCGTTAACTGGAGATATGGCTATAATACTGGGAACAGCCACATTATTATGCATAATTTCAGCTACCTCTTTAGGTTCAAGTCCATATTTGCCTCCCACATGTGAATAGTACATCTCCTATTTACTTACAGAAGTAATGGAGTCGTGCTTCTCTATGTGAATGTACTCTTCATCACTACCCTTTATGTCATCTATTTCCGGATGGGCATGGACACAACTGAAACAGATGTTCTTCTTACCATGTCTACCAAACACATATTTGGCCCTGCTTCTTGTCATTCTATCAGCAGTTAAACTCTCTCACATACCATTCTCTAGTTGCATGATGCTTCCTCCAGGTGACATTTCAATGCCGAGCCCTTCTTTCCTCCATACATCAATTCCCATAGCTGCTTTTATATGTATGTCCTCAGTCAGCTGTTTATCCAGCATGATCTGCTTGGTTGGTAAAATATGGCCAACAAACACCCTCTCCTCTTTTCTACTCCATCTTCCTCCATTTTACCTGCTCTTGGGATTGCCCTTCTGCCTTCATTATCCGATGACGTATCTATCCTTTCTTCCAATTCCAACATGTCTCTCATATTTAGCTGACCTATGTCCTGTTCCCTGTCATTTATCCACAAATCTTAGCCTCAAGCAAAAGTTTTTCCTCCTTTGGCTCTTGCTTTCTTCATCTCCCATATTAACAAACTTATTTCTCTTTCTTCTTGTAATTTTGTTCAATAAATATTTTTATCCCTTTTAATTTTTTCATTTTTGATAGCATTAACCATTTTACTTTCATTACATCAAGCTTAACTATTACTTGGGTTGGTCTTGGGTTTGGAGCTTTTCTACAAACTCTAAAGACCAATTATTTCCCATCAGCCAGTTGCAAACCCAACTTATCTTGCTCCTATATTCCTTTCATTTCTTATATTCCAAATACTACCACATTCCTCTTCCTTTACTTTTCTTCAGCTCTCTCCAAAAATGATACTCTCTGACTGCATTCCACCAATCCCCTATTCACTTTGAATTCTTCCAATTTTAACTCAATTTACTCAAATTTGCCAGTATTTTTTTCTCAATTCTCATATCCATTCCTTTTAAATTTGCTCTGTCCTCAGTAAGGCACTTCAGCTTACCCAACATTTGTTCCATTTCTGGACTGGGATTGAGTTCTACTTCAATTACTAACAATACATACCATAACATCATGCTTTCTGCTCATGCGATATTTCACCATCCCTCAAAATGTATCTGGATCTATTAAAAAGGTAAATTCTGGCTCTGTACACTTCCAGTTGGATCTTCGGGCATAAAAATCGTAAGTATGGCTTCCTTCAGAAGGGAAGTAAGGCAGTGGGTCCCGTGTCATACATTTACGGCACCATAAAGAACCTCAAGCCTGAAAAAAGAGACCTCTGAGTAAAATTTGTTGGCCGTTTCATGCCCTAAATAGAATGGGACGCTGATGACCTGAGATGTTAAAGAGCATCCTTAAATAAGCAAATCAAAAAAATCAATCAGTTGGATCTCCACCTTTATCTACACTAGCGTATATACAATATGTCTGCCTGCGACCTCCAGTCGTCAGTAACTCAAAATTTTTAAGCCATGGCATATGAACTCCATAAAATTATTATGCAGGTTTACTGATTATTTAAAAAATAAGTGGATACAATATGACCTGCCTTCACCTTAGTCCATGGAGTGTTAACACACAATTATTTAGTTCATCTCAACTTTCCAACACAGCCAATGATTTTTGGACAGAAAAAGGTTTGCAATGGAGTTCTTAATTATCCTACTAATTATTTTGCTTATAGGCCAACAATGACATTTTACTTTTTTTGAAAATAGCTAAAAATTATATGGGCTAGAAGTTTAAGGCCGTTCAAAATAATTGCCCTAATTTCAAATTGGTGTAGCTTTTTGACTCTACCATACCTAACACAGTCACACTCTTAGGTATGGGTCTATAATGAACTATAAACTCACAGTAAAAACTTAAAGAAACTATTACATTATTAAAAATTTTAAATTATATTAATCAGTGATTAACTTCAGTGTGAAGCTAAAATAAAATTTAGTTCAACATCTTAATTCAATCGAGATATTTTTTCAGCTATATAAATTCTAAAATTGTACCTATTCTACTATTGCAGCACATATACTTTGCAAATGGAAAAGAAATGATAAAAATTTTAAGAAAAATTTTGCAAAAAAGAAAGGGAATGCAGGAGTTGAATACGTGAAAGTTTTTTTCTGAGAAAAATCTTCCTCCACCTCATGTTGAGAAATATGGGGAGTTAAAACATACAGAAAACTTCAGAAGAGGAAGCTGATAAATGCTTCATTCTGAAAAATGGGAATGTAACTAAGCCAAGATAGAGGTTGCAACTAGACCTAAATACAAGTAATAAAAATGTATAGTGAAAAATTTGAGAGATTTTTTTTTTAAATTGGTTGCAAAAAGATGAGTGTATGTAAACATTTGTTTCTTGCAACTCTCTGTATTAGTCACTAATGTCACTACAGCAACAAAGTACTGGATAGTATAAAAGAGCATATAATGTCATTTAAGAACTTTCGAAATATAAGAAATTTTTAAAAAATTCTGTTGGAACTCACATAGTGAAGCTTGTTAAATGTAAATTCTATCTAATCTGCCATCTAACAAACTCTTATGCTTCACTTACTTTTATATGTGGTGGGATCGGTCCCATATTTAAAAGTAAGAGAAGCATTATAGTCGTCAAGTTGGTTAAAGAGGGACAGGATGTCTCTTCGAAACCCGTCCCACCGTATTTTAAAGTAAGTGAAGCACAAGAGTGTGTTAAATGACAGATTAGATATAATTTACATTTAACAATTGTAATCTTAAAAGAAGTTAGGAACAGTGAAGTTGTTAAATATATAAATGAGTCAGTATTAGGTGACACTAAAACTTCACCAGAACATGTTTCAAGAGCATTTGCTCTCATTCTCAGCTGGGGACCAACTAACTCTGGCAGGTGATGTAGTGACCTCTGGTGGTTCCATTAGATAATGAAACAGGAAGTGCATTGGTGGAATGTCAAAATTCATAACTCTATGTTTAATTTTTAAAATCTAAATCTTTTCCCATACTGCCAATTCCTTGGGATTAGTGGTAGCTTTTAACAGTTTGGCTTCTCCTGCAATGTCATGATCATAAGTCTAAAAATGATCTGCAAGCGCCGATTTATCCAGTTGTTTATATCTTACATTTTTGAAGTGTTCTTTGGTCCTTGTCTCCAAATTTTGTATTGTTTTGCCTATATATATCTGATCGCACTCCAAACAATCTATCTGATACACTCCTGCCTTTTTGCTTTTGCTTTCCAATACTAAATTTATTTTGTGCTGCCAAACGAATATAATAATTTTTAAAAATCTTCATGAATGCCCTGTTTGCCCATAGATATGTGAATTTTTCAAAAACTATGTCCTTTTCTATCGTGGAGAGAGTTGTGGTGTTTTTAATATCTCTCTGTCTTTTGAAATGTCTCATCTTCTTATCAACTAAAGAGCTGCTGAATCCATTGTTGAGGACCATGTTGATGATATAATGATATCTACTGAATATTCTTCTTTGTTGAGTAGGATGTTTACCAATCTATGGATAAGGCTGTTTATAATGGCATGTTGGTGTGGTTTAGGGTTGAAACTGTTATTCTTTATGTGATTATCTGTATGTGTAGGTTTCCTATATATGCTGAATGAAATTATGTCATTTCTCCTGTATATTTTTAGGTCCAAAATCAGCAAATAACCATTTTCCTCCAATTCCATAGTGAATTTAATATTTTGGTCCTGCAAATTTAGTAGTTTTAGGGCATATTCTGTCTGTTTTTTTAGTACTATTGCAAATATGTTATCCACATAACGAAACCATGCTTTGGAGGTGAAAGGAAATGCCTTAGTAAAGTGTGTTTCTACAGCACTCGTGAATAAACTTGCCAGAAATGGAGAAAGAGGATTACTCAGAAATTTGTTGGTAAATTTTCCCATTGAATGTAAAAAAGAAGTGCCCAACGTGTTCTCCATATGTTTGATGTAATCGAGAACATGTTGGGCACTTCTGAATATGCAGTGATAAGCCATGATCCAATGAAGGAGTGTATTAAAGCTTTTAACTCCTCCTTGAAACGGATCAAAACGTTGTCAGAAACCGATAAATGGAAAATTAAAACAAACAACCCACAGTTTCCCAGGATTTGTGGCCTTCGAAAGCACACAAACCGGCAAGAGCATGCTCCCAATAATCAACAACATCAATTCACCAACCTACAATTTGGTCAAGTGGTTGGTAAAGAAATTTGCATCTTTAGAACAATTTGAAAGTAGAAGTATCGTTAATTCATATGAACTTGTGGACCAATTTAATGAATGGATTTCCAAATGATGCTTTGGTCTCTCTTGATGTTGCATCTTTGTTTACTACAAAAAAAAAAACTGCTCCTAAATCTCCAGAATTGGCTAAAAAGTATCAACTTAACAGTAGAGGAAATTGAGGATTATACCAATCTCACAAAAGTGTGCATTAACCAAAACTTTTTTACATTCAATGGGAAAATCTATCAACAAATTTCTGGCTTAGCTATGGGTAATCCTCTTTCTGCATTTCTGGCAAATTTATTCATGAGTGCTGTAGAAACACACATTACTAAGGCATTAACCAGTTAGTGAAGTTTTAGTGTCACCTAATACTAACTCATTTGTTTACATTTAACAAGCTTTACTGTGCGAGTTCCAACAGAATTTTTTTAAAAATGTCTTATTTTTCAAAAGTTCTTAAATGAACAGTGAAGTCTGTTAAGTGTAAATTCTATTTAATCTGCCGTCTAACACACTCTTATGCTTCACTTACTTTTAAATATGGTGGGATCGGTCCCACCATATTTAAAAGTAAGTGAAGCATTAGTGTGTGTTAGACAACAGATTAGATAGCATATAAAGTACTTTTATTGGCTCAATATTGCAGAGGAGACACTAAAAACATTTAATATGTTATGGTCAGTCTAACTTAACACTCTTACAGCTTCACTAACTTACTTTAAGTTTTGCAGACCTTTGTCCACATCATCAGCTACTTGTCAACTGTCAGAAGGTTTGTCATAATCCTTGGAGTATGTGTTTTTTGGCTCTGGTGGACGTCTGATGAATCTGATATTAGTGTTTTCTTCCCCCAGGTTGTTGTTGATTTGGTTTATTTATGGACGCTCTGTAACATCTCACATCATCAACATCCCATTCAATTCAGGGCATGAAACGGTTGATAAATTTTGCTCAGAGGTCTCTTCTTTCAGGCTTGAGATTCTTTTTCATGCCATAGATGTATGACACGAGACCCACAGCTTTACTTCCCTTCTGAAGGAAGCCATACTTAGGATTTTTACACCCAAAAAAATCCATCAATCCTGGCTGGTTTGAACCCGCTATCTCTTCCCCCAGGAAACTAGTGTTTAATTTGACTTACCACAACATATTAACATGCTATTCACTTCACTATGATATTTTCAATTATATGTTATTTTAAGATCATCAAACAGTGCTTAGATGGTAGTCTGAATATTAGCCTAGTTCAGGGATTATATAGAGAATTCTGCAAAGAGTGGAGTATTGCCTTGCAAAACAACATACATATTTGGCCAGTTTTCCATCTGTCATTTCATGTGCCTAAAAAATATCTGAGTTCTGTATGTACAGCTAACAATAACACCAATGAATCTGAAAATGTGAAATTACAACAAAGCTATATTCATATGTCAAGGAAAGAAAAAAAAAAAATATATATATATATGTCAAAAAGAACAGATATATTAATATGGCACACAATAGGGAAAATAAAACTATTGTATTCTAATAATAATGATGATAATAACAATTTATTATTACCGCAGCCAATAGACTATTACAAAGGCATTTGACATAGTCAAGTTACCTAATTAGTTAATTAATTAATAATTAGTTAATTATTATACAATACATTATTTATACAAGTTATTTAAAAGTATATACATATGTACACTCATATCCATTACAGTTCTGCAATATTATACAAGCATTTCTCTATTAGGAAGGATTTTAGAACAGGTTTAAATTTTGAGTGTATGGTCTTCTTCACTGACAATGGTAACTTATTATATAGTATAGCTCCAAATTTATATGGGTCTTATTGGTTTTAGTTTTATTCATGCTTATCCTATGGTAATCATTTGCCCTTCTTGTATATGTATAACAGACTATTCAGTACGTTAAATTCCTTTCTATCCTTGAAAAGCATAATAATATACTGAGCCTACTGTTTAGATATTTTTCTTTATAAATATTACCAGAAATTGAAGGTTGTACATACATCTTATCACTTTTTTGTATTTTTAATAATCTGTTCACATTGAATTTAATTTTCCCCCCCAAATTTCAATTTCATGTGCTAAGTGGGGTTAAATACTGGCATAATATTCTGTTTTTGAACATTGACGTTCCCGCGCTTTGCTAGTTATCTCAATAGGTACAGTCCTGAGTTCATTTTTTTAAAGGCTACTTCTACATGTCTGTTGTAAGTTAAATTTTCTTCTATGTGTGCACTGAAAAATGCAGTTTTGTTAATGTTTGCATTTAATTTATCATTTTGAAATGTTATGAATTTTGATTTACCTATGTTTAACTTTAGTCCATTCCTTTGCAAATACTCTGATATTTCTGCATTTGCACTTGTCATGTTTTCTTCCACTCCATCATAATATAGAGTATTATCTGCATAAGAGATTACCTTGCTGTTTTCTAATTCAGGTAAATTCATATAAATCAAGAAAAACATAGGTCTCAGCACTGATCCATATGGTACCCTAGACTTTAGTATATTATAGTCTGATTTAATAATGTATATGAGATCACCTTTTTTCCAATTTTTTAAGTATGATGCTAGCAATTTATTGATTTGTCCTCTAAACCCCATAGCATTCAAATTTTGAAATTAGTTCATCATGGAGACACAGAGTAGAAAGCTTTGAAGAGATCTAAGTAGATTCCTGTTTTTTTTTTTTTTTTTTTTTTTTAAGATATCTTACAATTGCAACAGTTCATGCACATATTCCACTATGTCCTACTTCCACCACCATGTAAAGAATGCTCTTCTTTATGTTATAAGAGAAAACTTATCATGTTATGATCTACCCTTATATTGTTTCAAATCAGATATTGCTTTTTTGGACACAAAGATAAAAGAAGTGCCAATAAAATATGTATGAGGGTCACTAAATGTTGTGAGAATGGATGCAATAAAATTTTAAAAATTTAGATCTAATCATTGCATCTTTTCCTAGTATAATCTATACACTGTTTGATCTGTTCAAATTATTTTGTAAATGCTGAATGCCATGCTTCTTTGGATAATGTGCAAATACATTCTTCATATGCAGCTACTGCAGCTTCAGATGCAGATGCTTCAGCTTCAAATTATTGCCCTCAATTTTTTTTCTTTTATTTTGGGGAATAGAAAAAAAAAGTCATGTGGGGCCAGATGTGAACTGTGGGGAAGATGGGACAAATATTTGACTCCTGATCCTGCCGAAATTGGATTGTTTCTAGTACAGTGTGGGCAGAGGCATTGTCATGCTGCAAGAAGATTCCATGCAGACCAGTCTTAGGACACTTCCATTCTCAGTCCATTAAAGACTTGAGGCAGGTACTTTGTGGTATACCATCTGCCAGTGACAGTTTTCTGTCCCTCAAGATTTCCAACATGCTAAATTATGTACCTCAAGGTTACAGAAATAGAGGCTGATTCTTTTTAAGATGGCAAGCCCAATTCAACTTTCTTCGAGTCAGAACAAGACCAATGGTCCAACCATTGTGGTAGAAGATAAAACAACATTAACCTAAATTGAATATGCTAATTGTTGGAGCTACATCTCTTATTTTTGTTTTGTTTTTCAATTGATGTTTTTTTTAAGTTCCAGCACACATTTAAGAAACTCCATTTTTATAACATAATTCTCTTGCATGTACTTCAATTTCATTTGTTACTTCTCTTACATTTACTTAATCTTCATTTTACTTTCTTCTTATTTTCAACTCTTTTTTTGTATTATGTGAAATGTTTTTCTCTACAATTATTGCTGACCTTTTATGAGCTGTTTTCCTGATAACAAGGAACAGTAGCCAAAAATTATAGCTCCGGAATAGTAATTTCAAATATGTTAATATTAGTTTTAAAATTAATGTTTCGTAGATAAGAATATTCCAGCTGATATATATTATATATAGTGTAGAACAGAATTCCTGGTGCAGACATTCTTTTGCTGAATTTAACATTATGGACAAGTAAGCCTTTGTCTGTAAGCTTTTTGAAAGGAGAAGGGTTTATTGGTCTTGTACAAGAATTGTATTGTAATATCTAACAATGACAGACTGTCCTGGGAAAGATCGCTGAGTCCAGGCAGGTAGCAGAGCCGGCAACAGAAGAAAAGGTTTGGTTTTGGTTTCACATGGTTTGACCCCATGTAGATGATAAGTAAAGATTTTCGCTGATGGAGGGTGACAGGGTTATTCGTCCTTCAGAGGAGGAGTTAGAAATATTTTTTATAGGATGGCGCTGATAATTACAAAGAGAAAACATTGATTCTGGAAATTACAGAGGTCTGGAAAACTGACAGCAAATGTTACACAACCCTACAAGAATTTTTTGCCAAAGATCTGTTTAGAAAAGAAGCCGGCGACAGATGGATGAAACGTGTTTCATCTAAGAGTAATACCATACAGATCTAAATTGATGAAAGGGTAAAAAGCTAACATAATGGAATAGCATGAAAGGTGAAAGCTGACATTTATGATAGGAATGTTTCTTAAAAAGACCCAAAAAGGCAAGAAAGCTAAAGTGTAAGCAGGGAAAGAAATTGTAACCAATGAATGCCATTTTAAATCATACAAATCAGAGCCAGTCTGTGCCTGAATAAATATTAGGTGATATCCAATAAGGAAGCTTGGAATTCAATCTGGTTTCAGAATAATATAGAATTAAAATTTGCATAAAGAGGGGCTTAGGAATGAAAAAATCAAATGTTAGGGCAATCAGGAGGAAGTAAGAATTAAAGTCATTCAGTAAGAAGGATGAAGCTGCTGGAAGTGGATGAAACAAGTCACTAAAAGACCAAGCGGGAAGTTCTGATAGTGACAGAGAAACAAGTTGCTTAGAGAAGTCGCTTAGGAGTTTTTCGGAAGTTGGAAGTTGCTGCCTAAAGGATTCTTGCTTACATATTAACTTGCATAGGAATTTACTTAACAAACTTGCTTAAGAAAGAAATTACAAAAAAAAACCAGTCAGGAATGTGGACAAAGCGCTAGTAGAGACATAGCAATCATCTTAAGAAATAGAAAGGCAACAGTCGGCAAAAATAGAGAATGAATAAGAGTAGGCAATCAGGTCTACGTGGACAGTATATTCAAGTGTTTACATGGTGATGTCAATAAATTATGAGTTAAAAGAGGCTGTTGTGCTTTTCTCTATGGCTAGTGTTTGAAACCTTCTTGTCCCATTAACTCCCATAAGTCACAAACATTCAATAAATACAACCCTGAGAATTTATTACCCACAATAACACAATCCTTCTCCCAAAACCGAGGCTTTGAGAACATCAAGAGCTCCAAGAACATCCACCATACACAGCACCCACCTATACACAATACTGTTCCATAACTCACCTGTGGAGTAACAGCTTCTGTATTGTGAATTATTTCATCACCTCCTTTCGATACTTGGCCCTGACCTAGGACCATATTTAACTCATCAGCAACTTCCTTGGCATGAATTCAATACAGTAGATTTGCATCCTGCTGCACAATAATACTTGAAGTTTAATGATAGTCAGGTCCTCCTCTAACTCAAAAATTAAAGTACCTGCAAACAACAAAATGTAATTCAGCTCAACTGATATGATGCATATTTGTTCTAGTCTATTATAGTGCTTGGACAACTCTACAATAAATGCCAGCATGATCGTCACCCTGCTGTACACTTACACCATGAGTAAGTAAAGGCTATGCCTTAAGATAATGCCAGAGTAAATTCTGCCATCTCAGGGCAGAGTGTTTTCAATTCTTGTTTTAATTCATATTCTGTGTTTACCAATTACATGTTTTATTTTATTTTCAAAGTATATTTTAAAGAAGTTTTATCTAAGGTTTAGTCTAGGGTAAAGGTTTTTATTCAGTTTTATTATACATGTAAAATTAACAAGTTTTATTAATGGGTTTTGGGATGTCAATATGTATATTTTTATTAAAGTGTTAAATTCATTTCAAATACATTCATATTACTTTTAAGCAGAAATTCCAAGAGTTATTACTTCTTGAAATTACCTAACATCCAACATCCTCCTTAAAGAGCATGCTTGACATTATATTGGTGGCAGCTTATTAGGATTCCTTGCTAGGTATTCTAAAGAATATCTGTTCTCAGTTTTAAAATTCAATGTTGGATGTTATGTTTGGGCATGTTTCAATGTATGTTTAAATGTGTGTGACAGGAGATATAGCCCAAGTACATGTTGTTCCTGCAACAAGTTCTTTAGCTGTGAGAAACACAGACCAGTTTGCTTTTAGTTTCATGAAATCATTTTTTTTTTAAGATATATACCAGTTTAGACCAAAGTCTTCTAGAGGAACATCGTTCTAAGTTTTGTGGTTTAGCAACAGATTCATGGATAGAACTGGCAATTGAAGGTAAATTAAACAGATTTCTGTGCCCTTCATACAAGATATATATACACCATAACGAATTCGGTACTGTGATGTTTTAATGTTGAGATGCAACTTTTGAAACATCACATCGATCCAGGCTGAAGTAGAACTCCCTAGAAATTAAAACAATGGATTTTCTGTACGATTATTCAGGTGAAGTCATCCTAGAACAAAGAATGGTGCACC
Source organism: Metallyticus violacea (assembly GCA_030762175.1). Lineage (NCBI taxonomy): Eukaryota > Metazoa > Arthropoda > Insecta > Mantodea > Metallyticidae > Metallyticus > Metallyticus violacea. Next base: position 285,860,513 of record CM060846.1, on the reverse strand, counting down.
TAAAGAAAAGAGTATCTGCTTATCCTAGAAATTCTCCAAATTATAATCAGGTGGAAAGGGAAATTAAGTAAAACAAGTAAACACAGAGAAAAAGACTAAATTTAACTTAAGAGGTAACTTTTATATTTGGAAGTATTTACAATATTTACATTATTTACAAATTTATAATACTAGTATTAAGTACTTTAACCCACTATCTTATTTCTTTCTCTCCCTCCTCTCTTTGGAAGCGCTTTATTTTCCGCATCTTGACTAGATTTGCTCATCAGTTTCTGTAGTTGTTCCATGTTCTTTCGGAAGGAACAAGACACACCGAGATAGCCGACAATTCAGCTAGGAATTGCTGGTGGTCATGTGCATCCTCATTCTCTTCTGAGTCAGATATTGACACAAGTGATGTCATATCCCGGAACAGTTCTTCCTCAAGGTCTATAGATCTTTTCCTGGTGTGGACTTCACCCGCCAACATTTGGCGCTAGGCTCAGTAGGGTCAAGTTTCTTAGTTTTATTAGCTGCCACCTGTAACATAAAAATAGTATTGAAATAATACAATAATGACTACCTCTGAGCATAGAATTCCAAAACTGGAATAGCGAATATTGCTCTTAACAGCTTTTGCCATGAAAAATATTAGTGCAGCAAATGATATTAAAGAATACACAGGAGATTGGGGTAGGCCAGTCAAAGATTTAATGATTAATGTAGAAAAATGGCTGTGGTTGGCAATTGGGCAAAAGCAGATCAGTAGAACATAGCTAGAGCTGAATTAGTTGGGTTGGCCTTACAATTTAATAGGGAAAAGCAGATTTACAAAGTGAAGATGGGACGAGTTCAAAGCAGCCATGCTCAATAGATTTATAGAAAAATTATCCACTCAGTACCATTACACAGTGCAACACAAAGGAATGGTGAAATGATAGAAATGTTCATAGAGAGGTGTGGGCTATTGTGTCACAAAAAACAATACGCACCGTGGACAATCTGGAAGCAAAGCATACTATTAATGAGGCTGAGAGACGTCTCCTTGTACCTTCAAAAACAACATAAAGGGTACTGCCAGACAGCAAGTTCACTTCCAGATTCCGGAGACCGGGAAGGCAGCCATTTGTATTGCTACGACAGTAGAAAATGTGGAAAAGCAGAGGGGTGGCTAAGCTGTAACAATGGGGAATACAAAACATTTATGATAAGAGGATCATAAGAGACTAAGGACAAGGCCAAGACTAAGCCACAGCCATAGTCGGAAAGTGATATTTAATACTAAACTGTGGCAAATTGCAAGTCATGGCTGCAGGCAAGTAACAGCTGAGAGGAAAGTAACCTTCACCCAGGAGCAGAAAGTGATAACGTGCCAGACCCAAAAATGCTATAGGTGTGGCACATGCCAGGGCACATGACAAGAGACTGTCTGTGGAAAAGTCTACTGGGAAACTGGATGAGCAAGTTTGCGAGTAGGACCTTGGTAATGAGCCAGCCAACCCTCTTCCCATTTTCTTGCTATATCCTACATACAAAGAATTAATATTAGTCATTTATATTGAAGGGAAACCCCACAAAATGCTAGTAGATACAGGGGCATGTTTTTCCTATAACCGATGAAGAAATAGGGGATTAGTCTCTTGGGTATTTCCATCTATATTGCATGCAGTAGGAGTAACAGGTGACGAATTAGATATAAAAGGACAATTGTAAATATATTTTAAAATAGGAGATACAGCTACTAATATAGCACATGAGTTTTACATAATGCTGATGAATTATGAAATTAGTGGAACTATTGGCCTAGATTTATTGAAGGACCTAGAAGCGGTGATAGATGTGGCTAAAAGAAAAATCAAAACAAAGTATGGGGTGGTTAAGTTAGAAGCTAGGGGAACACAATCTAAGTTGAACCTGATCACTCCAGCAGTAGAATGTGTATGTATGATGCTGCCTATAGATTATAGGGAAGAAGAAGATGATAATCTAAATTGGGATGTAATTTTAGCCAAGGATGTTATCATACAGTCTAGGTTGGAAAACCAGTTGCTTACACGCACTAAGAAGAATAAAAAGTGTCCTTTTCCCTTAGAAGTATATGCAGTGCTTGTGAGTATTGAGAAAGAGAAAATACATGTTGCTAGGGTTTAACAAAGTTGTCCTCAGCAGAGGAAGTAAATGATTTGTGGGTTAGGAGAAATGATGTAAAGTTACCAAGAAATTCAAAATATTATAAAATGCAAATTTTAAATGTAGATTTTAAAGAAGTTAATTTAGCTAAAGGTGTTAAAATTGGTGAAGCAATAGAATATGATGAATGCAGGAAACAAATAAAACAATAATGGCACCATATGAAGTAAAGAGAGTAAATGAAATAAATGTTCCTATGTGTAAAACTTGTAAGAATTTTTATGAGGAGCCTTATGATGAAGAACTGCTGTATGAGCCCACCATCCAAAGGTCAGGACATTGTGATCCTGGCAGTAGTAAGGGGCAAGGGAATCCGGAGGATTGGAAGGGACAAGGCGATCCTGGTTCAGCAGGCAACTATCCCACCTTTATCAGAAGGGTGGATAGGGATGGCCGGGAGGTCAAAAATGGTGGAAGCTTGTCTCCCTAGGTGCTGTTAAGTCACTGGCCAGTGCCTGAGCTAATGAGACAAAGGTCCATAAAGCAGACACCCAAAATTGTAAATATGTCAGAAAGTGATCTGAGCCATTTCTGGAGTGGCAAGCCAAAAACATACCATGTTGTGAGTAAGCAGGAGAAGGGAAAAGAAGAGAGAGACGTAAGACCCATGGGCCCCAGTAGCGAGGTGCAGACAATTGCAGAAAAAGAGGAAATAGTGGAGATAAATGAAAACGGAAGCTTGTGCATACTACATAAACAAATAAAAGAGAAGCTATTATGATAAGACTCACCAAACCAGTTTTAAAGAAAAAATGAGCTAATTTGGGAATACAAAGGAAGTTTGAATTAAAGGAGATGTATCCGCATATTTAAAGCAAAGACAACATTTAAACCCAAGAGAAAAAGGTATAAATTTAGATGTTTTATATGACTATGTAAATCTGTTTTTCGATGAGCCAACGGGTGAATTACCATGCACTACAATAGCAGAACATGAGATAGATATAGGCGATGCAAAACTGATTGAATTAAATACGTACGAGTTCCTTTTTAATTAAAAGGGTAATTAAGGAGACAAATATATGAGATGTTAAACAAGAAAATTATCGAAAACACAAATCAGACTGGGCAAGTCCTTGCTTGTTTGTGCCTAAGAAAGCCATCAATGGAGTGGTGAAACATAGGTTATGTGTTGACTATAGGAGACTGAATGTAGTAACTAAAGTTCCTATTTGGCCTATACCTGACATTAAGGAAAATTTGTCTATGCTATTAGGTAATGCTTATTTTTCTATAATTAACATTAATTCAGCTTACCAAGCAATAAAAGTTAAAGAAGCAGATAAACAAAAAACAGCATTTGTACGTCTTAAAGGTAGTTACCAATATATTAGAATGCCTTATACTCTAGCACCAGCTCCAATGACATGGTCAAATGCAATAGATTTAATCATGTGAAATTTGAAAGGCTTAATTTGTTTGCTGTATATGGATGATATACTTGCATTTGGAAAACCCATAGAAGAACATGCCAATCATTTAAGACAAATTTTTGATGAATTACAAGAAGTTAATTTGAAACCCAGTCTTTAAAGTGTCATTTTGCAAAATCTGCAGTAGATTACATAGGTCATACTGTAAAAGTGCTCAAGGCATAAGGCCTGACACTAGTAAAGTGGAGACAATAAAACAGCTCATTCTACTATAGTACGATCATTTTTAGGAGCAATTGGATATTATAGGGCTCTTGTTGATAATTTCTCCAACATCAGTAAACCTTTAACTCAACTTACACTAAAGAATCAGAAATTTCAGTGAATGGATGAAACAGAAAAAGCCTTTAATACTTTGAAATATGCCTTGACAACTTCATCACTGCTTACTCATCCTGATTTTTCTCAACCATTTATTCTGTATTATGATGCTTCCAACTATGAAATTTCAGCTGTGTTAAGCCAAATTCAAAAAGGAACTGAATGACCACTAGCATATGCTAGTAGACTATTAACAGCTCCAGAGATAAATTATGATACAACATAAAAGGAATTGTTTAGTGTTGTATTTGGAGTTAAGAAATGCAGAATTTACTTATTAGGGCATAAATTTATAATTTACATTCATCATAAAGCATTAATGTGGCTCTTAAGAACCAAAAATCCTCTGAATGGTAGATTAACAAGATGGATGCTAGCTATGAGTGAATAAATTTTTCTATTAATCATAAACCAGGAAAGGCTACTGTAGTACCTGATGCTCTGTTTTGGCTACCCAGAGGAGATCAGTCCATTGAGTGTCCTGAATGTAAGGTGCAGGTAGCGCAGTTGGTGCTGGAGCTGTCGGCGAAGTCTAGTAACCAGAATAATACATCTGTTCTTTCCTAAGATATCCTGAAAGAAGAGCAAACAAATAGACCAGTATTGTTAACAATTACTCATGGAAAAAGAATTAGGTTTAAATAATATGATTTATCTGGACTCAGAATCTGCAACATTCATTAACATGAATGGATGTTGCAAAATCATTGTCCCTAGTAGTTTAGTAAAAGACATAATATCAATGCATCATGGCACCACTTATAGCATGCACCAAGGGATTAAGTGCACTCAAACCATAAATGAATAAAAATATTTTTCGCCAACTCTATGTGAGGATGTGAAAAAGTACATACAGCAGTGTCAAAATTGTGAACTAGGAAAGTAACTAAGAAACCAATAGCACCATTGAGAATTTCAGAAACTCCTATGCGACCTTGTAAGGTAACAAAATCTGGAAACACATATATTCTGACCACAAATGATCATTTTACTAAGTATCCAGAAGCTATTTCAATACCAGATAAATCTGTAATCACAGTAGCTCAAACTTTAGTCAGAAATTTATTGTAGACAAGGAGCTACTAAGAAACTTCTTTCTGATCAACAAACAAATTTTTAATCAGCATTATTCCCAGAAATCTGTAATATACTTAATGTTAAACATATCAACAGTAGCCCAATGCATCCCCAATACAATTGTACTATTGAGAGATTCCACAGATATTTAAAAGATTCTATATCAATGATGATATCACGCTATCATTCCAAATGGGATAAGATGATTCCATTTACATTAATAGCTTATAGATCAGCTCCCCACACCATTACTACTTACAGTCCATTCTTCCCAATATATGCACGAGAGATGTAATTACCAACTGCCATCGATCTTGAACTGAAGACTACTTTGATTGAAAATAATTCACTAGAGGAGTACATAGAAGTTATGAAAAGTTAGATTAACAGAAGCGTATGATGATGTATACCATAATGTTCTAGAAAGTAAATACAAGCAAAAACAAAATTATGACAAGAAAGCTGCACATGTAGAACTTGAAGTAGGTGATTATGTGTATTTAGATATGCCTTATATAGGAGAAGGCACAAATAGAAAATTGGCGCCAAAGTATATTGGGACGTGGAAAATAAATGAGAAACTTACACCTTTGAACTCCAACTGAGTTCGCGTCGTACAACAGTGGTCCATATAAACAGGCTAAAAAGAAGCTAAATGGAAAGGACGCAGGAAATGGAAGACAAACCGGAATCTACAACAAGAACATATACATAACTATCCCAGGCTCATGAGGTTAGTAAAGAATGTCACACATCTAGTATGAATCAAAATAGTATTGAAATAAAAAATTAATAGATGCAAAATAATGCCAGTAATTATATTCAGGAAAATGAATCTGTGGAAACACCAGAAGGGGGAAACTAACAACAGGGAAATGAATAGAGACAAGACATAACACAAAACGAAACTTTAAGGGAGGTACGTGGAACTTAAAATCCTGAGCTCGAGCTGAGAATGCTAATTATATCCAGTTCTATCAGTGAAACTCCACTATACAGAGAAATATGATCATGTAAATTAAATATGCATTATTTGATACTAATTTTGAAATCATTTTCATTTTTGCAGGTTTTAATAATGCAAAATGGAATTTCTCTCATTCCTGCATGCTCCCCAATGGCCTCCTTATGTTAAAGGGAGTTATCTTTACATATCAAGAAACAGTCCTAGTCACAGAGAGTTGTTTGACAGTTGGTCTAGACATATCAATACATCAGTACACCAAATTTGTGGGTCATACCAAGGACGTGTTTCAAAGCCTCGGCAAAACCAGGACAACAGATAAAGCCAGCTTAATTGACTGGACTGAAATAGCAAAGTTAGAAAAGATTTTTTGGCTGTTAAGAGTAGAAGTAGAAAACTTAAAAAATATCTACCAAACAATAGCTCTGGAATAAAAAGGGGAGGCATAGATGTAGGGCGTTACTGATCTAAAATTTCTATTTGGAACTGTTGATAGAGATGAAATAAATCAGATCCATAAGCAAGTCGCAAAATTTAAGAAGTCTCTTCCAAATTGTTACACATAACTGAGGAACAGCTTATTACATTAATAACATTAATGGGCAAACCACTCATAACACTCAGGCTCTCCAAAATTTAGCTTCAAATTTGGTAGATAAAACGGATGATATAATGCGAGGAGGACAACAGAATCAGAACAGTATTCTTAAACTTAAAAAATGGGTATTGACAGAGTTTAACATTGTGTCAGCCATAAGGGAAATATCCTTATTCCTTTTAAAACCTCCAACAGCAGTTAATGCAACTACATGAGGGATTAGACATGACAGCTACAGGGAGGCTCAGTGCTTCTATTGTTCTCTTAGGAATTTTTCAGAAATACTCCAAGCCATTTTACCTCAATTGCCAATAGGCACATCTCTATTATCAGAGGTAGAGATTACTGATATGCATACATATTACCATTTATGTGATGTTGTAGCATACTCTCGCCCTAATGTTGTTAGGTTATTAATTCAAGTTCCTTTATGGAGGACAGACAGAACATTGGACTTATAAATAGTATTACCTTTGCTAATATTTCTTTCCCAAGTAAATGGTTACATCACTATTGATATATTGATAACATATCTGGCAGTATCTAGAGATAGGCAGAAATATGCCCTACTTACCAAACCTATCCTTTGTTGATGTAAATCTGGTTCCATTTCAATATGTCCTGCTGAATTCGCCTTATATTCCTTGACCTCTCCTACCTGTGTTTCTTCCTTGTTTTTCAGTAAGGAGAGTAATGTTCATAAGCTATATATAAAGAGTTGCTATGGATTCCGATTTTCCTCCCATTTGGTATCACATTAAAGGGAGAATTTATTGGGTTTATTCAGTATCTATGCCCTTACAAATTGCAAAGTAAATTGCTAAGTCATGTTCTGATAGAAAACAAAATTCTACAGTTTTGCTGATCCTGTATGGCACTGGTCTACACAAGGACGACCTGGATTGCCACTACCATTTGGAGTCAATGACCCTGCTACCAGTCATCACCAGAGAGACCCACTGGAGCCTTGCTGAAGATGCGAAAGTCATGCCTGATAGACCCAGTATGCTATCGTCTGAGGTACAGAACTTTACAGCAGCAGCCACCACCACGCCCCAAAATCTACAGTGGTTTCAGAGCCTATAGAAGGAACTGCAGACTGATGACAAACCACTGCAGTTATTAGTACGAGACATCATGGACAGTGTCCAGGAGGCTAGGACCACCCTTGAAAGTGACTTCTCATCACCTACTACTACTGCCACTTGTTGTTGGGAGTGGGAGCGACTCTCACCCTCATAAGCCTAGTCCTGCTGTTTGGAATCACCCAGAGGCACTGGTATACCAGACTGCACCCCTTTAGAAGACAACCAAAGAAATCAACCCTCCATGGAGACCACAATGACCCAGAGAGCTGCTCAATGGAGTTAACAGGACCAGACCTGCCTGTTTCCGGAAAAGAGTATACCAATGCAGCTGAGTCCTGAACCGCAAGAAAGGAAGTAAATAAGTCTGTGTGTTATGCTACCACAAAAATGATATACTAGATCAAATTTAAAAATTGAACAAACTAGTGTAAAACAACACTTACCATTTTATGTTATAACTTTAGCTTAGGTTGAGATGGCAAGTACCGTAACTCTGAAACAAGATAGGCAATTATTTACTCAATACTTTTTGGCAGTATCATCAAATATTAAGAAAGGGGTAATTCATACTTACCTGTTTATACTCACCTCCCATCATTGCACTGGGTAGAAAACCAATGCTTTGTCTAAGGTGGGGAGGATATAGTGTTCATGCTTTGAATGTAAGCCTTGCACCAAATAACAAAATCTGAGCAGAAAGTCTCAAGGAATCTGTGTCTGGATTTGACAATTCACATACTCCTCAAGGACTACTTGGGGGTTCAAAATTTGCTTTGCCTTGACAAATTAAGAAGTTCACCTTACCTTGACATTAGAAAATACAAAGAAGCTTACCCCACTACATACAGCATTAAGTTGTATTGCTATTGCCAGCAGAAAAAGCTGCTGACAAAGTCCAACCAGATGGATGAAGCTACAACTCTTGTCTTGTGATGTCAGAAGACAACGCACAAGTAGCTTGTATAAAAGCTCCTTGGTCGAATGAGGAGGTAGCTTCTTCAGGGATCTTCATTGAGACAACTCTACAATGAACACCAGCCTGATCGTCATCCTGCTGTACACTTATACCATGAGTAAGCAGAGGCTATGCCTTAAGATACTGGCAGAGTAAATTTTGCCATCTCAGAGTAGGGTGCTTTCAATTCTTGTTTTAATTCATATTCTGTGTTTACCAATTACATGTTTTATTTCACTTTTAAAGTAAGTTTTAAAGAAGTTTTATCTAGGGTTTAGCCTAGGGTATGATGTATGTATGATTTACATCTAAAACTATCAAAAACACTAGGCGTTCATTTATGGACCAACTTAGAGCGAAATTCACATAAAAACTTAAAGAACTACATGAAACACAAGAACCAAAAACTAAAAAAGAAACTGCAAAATCTACGAAAACACCAAACCAAAACTGTACCAACGCCACGCACACAAAAAATAAACAATGTAATCAATCTCTCCAGCTCCACATTTTCAAACAAAGAAATTCAGTTTTTAAACAAAGGCCTCAAAACTTGCGTAGATTTTTCTGAAAAAATAGAGGAATACATAGCGGACATCGACATAGCCACCCACCACCTTAGAGATAGCGAAAAATCATTCGTTAAGATGAAATGCAAAAATGTTTTGGAAAACATAAAAAACGAAAATAAATGCAAAAACTACAGAAGTACATTAAAAAAGTTAAAAGAAAAGCCAATAATATATACAAAAGCAGACAAAGGAAATAAAATTGCCATTTTAGACCAAGAAGAATACAAAAATAGAGTTGAGAATATGTTAATGGGAGAAGCCTATAAACCAATAGAAAAGAATCCACTCAACCGATGCACAAAAAACCTGAGTAAAACATTAAACGAAGTGAATACACTATCCACTACAGAAAAAATGAAAATCACACAGAGCAACCCGGTAATACCCAGACTTTATGCACTCCCAAAAATACACAAAAATGATAACAGTATGAGACCAATAATTAATAACATAAACTCACCCACATACCAACTAGCAAAAAAACTAATCAATATTTTCAATTCTTTTAAAAAATTCCAAAGCTTAAGTATTAAAAATTCATTTGAGCTAGTTGAAAAACTTAAACATAGCAAAATAAAAACTGAGGATATAATGGTGTCATTTGACGTGAAAGCCTTATTTCCGAGTATTCCAATAGTAAACTTGATGCAAAGTTTAAAAAAATGGTTAACATCAATAAACTTAATATCAGAAGAAGTAGATGATTTGATGAAATTAACAGATATATGCATCCAACAAAACTTCTTCAGTTTCAATAGAAAATATTATCAACAAGTTTCTGGCCTAGCCATGGGAAATCCTTTGTCTCCATTTTTGGCGGATCTTTTCATGAGCTTCTTTGAAATACACATTACAAAAGCATTTCCGTGGATCTTCAAGACATGGCATAGATATGTGGACGACATATTCGCAATAATACCTAAAAAACATTCTACAGATGCATTGAAACTCCTCAACTTACAACACAAATCTGTACAGTTTACCATAGAAGAAGAGAGAAATGGTTGTCTCCCATTCCTTGATTTAAAAATAATAAGAAATGCAAACAGTTTTAACTTTGGAATTCACAGGAAACAAACACACACAGAAAATTACATAAAAAATGATAGCTATAACCCCACCCCACATAAATATGCAGTGTTTCACAGTTTAGCACACAGACTAATCAACATCCCATTGACTGAAACCGAGTACAAAATGGAACACCAACATATAATGAAGACGGCTATAACTAATGGTTTCAACACAGACTCAATAACAAAAATCATCAAAAAAGCTAAAAGACAAAAATCGATTAAGGAAGTCTCCACACTTAAAAACACCCAAGACTCATATAAATTCAAAAGTTTCACATACCACCCAACTTACCACAACAAATTTAAGAAGATATTCAAAGAGCATGGAATTATGTTAGCCCCAAAGAACAAATACAATATAAAAAATTTAGTAGACTGCACAATGAAAGATACCATTCCCACAGAACAAAAATCAGGAATATATGAGATTAAATGTGCAGATTGTGAACAGAGCTACATTGGGAAAACAAAAAGAAATTTAGAAATTCGAAGAAAAGAACATTTTAGGAACATTAGATTGAAACAGATAGACAAATCAGCAATAGCAGCTCATTTTTGGAACAAAAATCATGAAATAAAACCAGAAATTAAATTATTGAAACAACTTCGCAAACCAATAGAACTATCCACATGGGAGAGAATTTTCATTTTAAAAAATAAGAACAACTTAATGAATTTTGATTTTCCGCCGCTGGATGAACTCAGCAAGTTTCTATTAGAGCCACGAGATACCACCACAGGGGCGAACGGGCGTCCATCCCCCGTTTCGAACAACGGCACTCAGTCAACAGCAGCCGATGATGGGAGGAACCTCTCCCGAAACTAGTCCAAAGTTTTAAATAAGTAAGTGGAGTTAGTGTTAACAACTGAAAGCATTAATGTAACATATCAATACGTATATTTTTATCATTGTGTTAATTTCATTACAAATATATTCATATTATTTTTAAGTGAAAACTCCAAGAGTCATTGCTTCTTGAAATTAACTAATATTCAACATCCTCTTTAAAGAGTATGCTAGACATTATACTATATTAATCCAATGTTTATAGTTTTATTTTAGAAGTGAATTGTAGGGCAAAATGGAGGACTGAAAGGTAATGAAATCCAATCTGTTTAAATTCATACTGAGTATAGTTATTTAAATGTTAAGAGAAACTATAATGATTATTAATCAATAGGACATATCCTGGTGTATATGATATAGATTTAGTTTACAAGACGAATGTAGCAGAAATTTGGAGATATATGTTATAATAAATAAGCAATATCCATGTAGAAAATGCACTTTTATAAATTCCTTCAGCACAAGGAAAATTGAAAGACCAGCTATAAGGTGGTTTGATAGATCTTTTTCTAAAAAGATCTAAAATGGTGTGCCATAGGCAGTTGTGAAAAGAAAGCATTGGAGGGAGAACAATGGCCTGAATACCACTAAGGTTCTGACTAGTAAAAGCTGTAGAACTAATGCTTTAATAAAGGAAGGTATATGTTAAAGGCTTATATGGAGTGAAAATAGTTTAAAAAGCTAAAATAGTAGTAATATATCTTCTTAATTAATCATCTCTTCTCAGCTGGATGTTTAGAACACTCTTTTTGGTTTCATTTAAATGAGATTTACTCAGGACATATGTTTCGTGGAACTATCGTCCACATCATCAGCTGTTAAATGACTGTTCGATCATTTGAAGGAGCTGGGTAGGTAGGATCTGGGTTGACTCTTGGTGGTTCGACTCAGAAGAGATTATTAATGGGTGTTTTACTCTGTTCAATTCCAAATTGAATTAATACTCTTATGCTGCACTCAGCATTAATTATTTAGAACATGTTTCACAGGCCATTACCCAAATCATCAGCTGTGAGTGGACTGTCAGATCTATTGAGTGTTGGATGGACTCGGTATAGCTCTTGTGGTCATTTTATGAACTTTTGACAATATGTCTTCTGTTCAGATCTCAAAGTTTATAACCTTACCCTCACATTTTTATGAACTTTTTCCCATATTCCCAGCTCTAAACATCTATCTACAAATTTCAGTAATTAGACGGACCTTTGAAGCTGGGAATATGGGAAACTTTTTTATAAAAATATATGAGGATAAAATTATGAAATTCCAAGACTCCAACAGATAACAAATTAATCCAATAGTTCATAAAATGTCCACTAGAGCTATATTAAGTCCATCCAACCATCAATAAACCCAGCAGTCAACTCAAAGCTAATGATGAGAGCAATGGCCTGTGAAATATGCTCTAAATAATTTAATGGTAAGTGGAGCATGAGAGTATTAAATCACTCACCAGCTAATTAAGAATATATAAGTTGCTTCACTGTGTTAGTTCCAACACAAAATTGATCTTAAATTTTGTAATATATCTGTTTAAAACATAATTCTGAATACCTTATTATGCAGAGCTATTACTTTAAAATGCTTAAAGCAAAATTGAAAAAAGGTTTGAACAAATGTTATTTTCATATTAATACTGATATCTAAATTTTGTTTATAATAGGATTCAGTGCATCTCTTACACCTTCAAAATACTCCACACTTAAATAATATGCATTCCTTAGCAGCTGAAACTGAGGCTTTAACAAATTTACAATTTTTAGCTTATCTCAGTCAACTTATGGATAAAGTTTTCTGATATTTTCCTATTTCTTTAATTTTAATTTCCATTGGAAGGATAAATATTTTCCTATATTTTATGCTTATATTTGAAATTAAAATTAAGATCAAATAAAAATCTGCAATGCAAGTATCTTGCGATTATTAATTAAAGGGAAAGATCTGAATGAGCATTACTAACAGTATGATTTAGTTGAACTACACACTTTTAATGCTTCACTTACTTGTCATAATGTATAGAACCGGTTTCGAGAACATTTGGTTCATATCATCAGCTAAAATTGAACTGTCAGATAATTTATTCAGCTGTGGGAATGTATATTCTGCTCTGGTAGAGGTGTGATAAACTTGCAGTTTATGTTTTCATCTCTCGCAGTGTTGAAATTCATTAGACTGTCTTTATATTTGTAGATGTAGATTTTCTCCCAGATTGCTAGTTCTGTAGGTCCTTGTACTGATTTTAATAATTTTGCTTTATTCACTATGTCATGGTCTTTTGTCCAAAAATGATAAGCTACTACTGATTTCTTTATTTGTTTGTACTTTATGTTCCTGAAATGTTCCTTTAATCATGTGCCTATGTTTCTCTTTGTTTTTCCAATGTAGATTTTTTTCACATTCTGCACAATTTCTTTTGTAAATAACTGCTTTTTTTCTCTTGTGGAATACTGTCATTAACATTATCTATCAGTAAGTTTTTAACATTAAATCTATTAAGTATATACAAGTTAATTACTAAAACTGTTTATTGGGACTTAAGAAAAATGCTGCTTGCATAAATACCTTGTTAATGCTCAAAGCTTTTCTTCTTGCTTTTGTCATAGGGTGAAGCAATATTAATGAGATAACGTCCCCAATTAAAATAATATAAAGTGTTAGCTTTCAATTACAGATATTATAATTAGTATTATGGTTAGTAAGTACAATTTATGTATACTCATGTTAGTAGTCAAGTTATTTATGTATTGTATATATGTTGGGTGTTTACTTTTCTGATAGTAAAAAGGTAAAGGGTCTGACTGACAGAATCTTTAGAATATAAGTCAGAGTCCGTACAGAGGGTGTATGTGGTTTGTGTACTGGACAATGAACAGATGCCCAGTTACCCTTTTTGTATGTTTTCTTTGTTAAAAGATTCTTTCTATGTCGAAAAAGGTTTGCCTCGCTTGAGCTTCTGGTAAATTTAAGCTTTAGTTAGCCTCCAAAAGGCAACCATAGAAGACAATAGGGTGAAATTACATGGGTGAAATTACATGGGTGAAATAAACCAGGCTTGTGGGAACCAAAAGGGAAAAATGGAAGCATTCTTAAAATTAAGGCCTATGAAAGGTCCAATTAGGAATCAGAGAATAAGTATATGCACGCCCCTTGGCAAATAGGGAGTAATTTTTAAGTGGATTAATTGTAGAAATGGGAGAAGAAGGTCTAACAACCGGATGAGAGAACTTTTGATAAAAGATTAGGTTTTCAAGCAGTCAGGAGGACAAAGAATTGAGCAATTGGTGGAGATAGAATTGAGTAAGGCAGTAAGTAAATGGGTACCATCAAGGTGGAGAGAAAGAATTAAATAATTTGGCAGTGATAGTTGATCCATGAGTTAAGTTAAGAATCGAGCGATCTTGGAGTGTAGATGATTGTGATCAGAGAGAGTGAATTTTAACTATATAGAACAAAGTCATTTTGAACTGTAGAAAGTGAAAGAAGAGAAATGTTACGATAGACAATTAGTTTGGTTAGGGGAAGTGATAAATAAATACCGCTCAACAGAACTTAGAAAGGGGATCCTTTCATTAAACCAGTGACAAAAGGAAATAAATAGTGTCATCTCCAGTCTTGAACTTTGCTTATATATTTCCTAGTTCCTGACTATTTCTTCCAATGACCTGAAAAGGTAACAAAATTTCCAGCAAATCTACCGACAATAGCCGTGGCATCGCAATTGCGGCGAAAAGAAGTACGGAGAGAGGAGAGAAGAAGTACGACATTAATTCTACACATACCGTCAAATCATAATTAATTAAAACTCTTCCATTTACTGTCCTTCTTCCCCCCACCCCCCATTATAAGGGCACCAAGGGGCATGTAACTATTTTAACATTCACAATCCCACATGGCACGAAGTATTGTATTTACTATAGATTTACTTCCCACAGTTCATTTTTACTTTCATATTAGTACTGCCTGCTCATTAATTTTCAATTTCATTTTATGCTCCAACACTATTCAATTAGTAATTTTTTTCATACTTCACAAAAGTTTCTTCTGTAGTTTCTATTCACTCTGCTAATTTAGTTGGAACTCTCTAATTACAGAATAAAAATGGTCAACAATTTCCACATGCTATGTTGACCGTTCTTGGTATAATACCACTTGCAGTCACTATACCTATATGATAGAAAAGTTTATTGCATCGCCATCTATTGAAATCTGAATACTACTATCAAACAGATTGTTATCAAAAAGTTAACTTTGGCATCATGACAGGCAATTACATTATCTATCTGATTACTTTTACAGAACAAATAGATATTGAGCAGCTTTATGCAACCAGGTCTATATGAAAATATGCTATTAATTTTTTTCACCCAAGAAAAGTATTAAAGTAAAAATACAGCCTAAAGCATTATTCCTCAAGCAGCATTCTCTTCAATGTCTGAAATAGAGGCAGGCAAGAAGAAAGATTTGTTAGTACTTTATGAAAGTGGTATAATCTAAACATGCACCATGAATCTTATTTATTCCTAAAAGTTACAAATCAAATGAACAATGAAAGTAATTGAAGTATATCATAATAGTAATTTTAATCATCATTAATTTCAGTTCTTTATTCATTGCTCGTTTATACACTTTTTAATTAGTGAATTATCTCCTTTCCACACTGCTGAAGTAACTACTTCAAAACCATCAAACTTGACACATTTTCTATTAAGTGTAACATACATTGATACTAAAATTGTGTTTAGTATTAAATAATCAATACTCCTCATATGAGAAATGGTTGTATGTCAAAATTTATGTCCTTTATTTTCAGGGCAAGAGATATAACTAAACACTCTTATTGCTCCACTTACTAGTCTATAAATATAGAACTGGCTTCACAAACTTTCATTTGCATCGTCAGTTAAAGTTAACTGTTGGATACTTCATTATGGTGTGGGAATGTGTATTCTGCTCTGGTGGAGGTGTGATGAACTTAAAAGTTTATGTTTTCATCCCCAGAAGTGTCAAAGTTCATTAAACTGTCTTTGTAGATTTTTTCCAAGTTGCTAATTCTGTAGGTCCTTGTACTGACGTCAATAATTTTGCTTTATTCAATATGTTGTAGTTTTCTGTACAGAAATGAAATGCTACTGCTGATTTCTCTATTTGCTTGTATTTTATGTTCCTGTAATGTTCTTTTAACTGTGTGCCCACGTTTCTCTTTGTTTTTCCAATGTAAATTTTTTCACATTCTGCACAACTTATTTTGTAAATACCTGCTTTTTCTCTGCTGTGTTATACTGTCATTAACATTGTCTATCAAGAGATTTTTGACATCAAATCTGTTTACAGGTTAACCTATATTAAAATCTTTTAAGAATATTCTGAAACTTTTTGTAGTCCATGGATGATATGCAAATTTTTTAAAAATTAGCTTATCTTTCCTTGCTGAAAGTGTTGTGGTTTCTTTAATAAGTTACTACGTCTTGAATTTTTGTACTTATTTGTGTACTAGTTCTTTCTTAAAACCATTTTTAGCTGCTGTACTTTCTATTTGTTTGTATTCTTTGAAGTATATTTCTTTGCTGGTTTGTAGTTAAATAGCCAGTGTGTTAAACTGTTAATATGTTTGTGCATCATGGTGTTCAAACTGTCAGCTTTGATGTGATTGTGTCCAGGGGATTGATAGAAGATTGCGGCAAGTAGTGTGATTATGCAAAGTAAGGTGCAAAAGTTACCGATTTTAGCGGTATTACTGGGAAAAAAGTAGGAAATAAAAATGACAGCATGAACAAAAAAACTGCAAAAATCAACGTAAATGAAATTCAGGCTACAGTGAATACAGAAGAATGCAAAAGAGAAGAAGATATGAGTGTTCAAGCTGTATGCCAAGAAACACGATGCAGATATGACAGCATCATTGCAAATGGTTATAGAGATATTAATAAGAGGTTTGCAATGCTCAAACGAAGATATAAAATACCTAAAGAGTGAAAATGGAGAGTTAGCAGCAAAATTGTTGAATGTGCAAGAAGAAAAATTGTACACCAAAGTAATGACATTCAGGAATGATGGACAAGATAAGAACAAAATCGAATGCTTAAGAAGAAACGTTCAAAACCTAGCCGCAAAAATCAAACAACTGGAAAGAGAAAAGCAGATATTAACATAGAAAAATCAACGATTCAGACTAAAAAATAGCGACCAAGAAAAGCAAATAAGAGGGTTTTTGCTAAATGACCACGTGGAGCAACAATGGTTATCACACAAAATGGTCAAGAATTACAAAAAAGAGCCAAGGGATGAAATTCAAAGAAGCAATATTTGAACCACCGAAATTTAAGTTAACCAACAAATATGATGTGTTATCTACAACCTTACAAGAACAACAACAAAGCTTGACTGGCGAAAGAATGCCTAACCTCAACAAGTCTAAGCAGATGCAGCAATAGAAGAAAAAGTGTTATTGGTGACTCGATAATCTCCTATATGAATGTGACAGGTGCACTACACAAAGTATATCGAGTAATTAAAGCAGAGCAACTGTGCAAAAAATAAAAAATCCACATGACTGTGAAAATTACCAGAAAAACCCAGGCATAGTCGTCCTCCATGTTGGAACAAACAATTTAAAGAAAGCAAAGAATCTGGAGGAAGTGTTAGAAAAAATGTATGAACTGATAAAAACTACCAAAGAAATGTTCCCAAATGCGGTAGTGGCCATAAATAGTGTATTAAAAGACTTAATGTGCATCCAAAGTTCATTAGATTAGTAAACAACAACATACAGTGGGCTTATAATGCATTATGGGCATTGTATGTAGATGTAGACAAATATGTGGACTGTACATGTAATGGTAAAGGTGGTCTACACTTAAATCGAAAGGGCTCCTATACATTGGGAAAAGTGTTAGATAATGTAATATACAAATAATAAAAGTAAATCAGGGAAATTAGTTCCTGAACCATTGGGTGTGTACAGAGACAAAAATAAAAGATCATTGCATAGTTTAAATGGGGATACAGTTGTTCAGAAATCACAGAATAATCAAGTCAAACATCAATACTCAGAGGCTGTAACAATCCTTAAATGAACATACAATGCATACGAACAAAAGCTGATGAACTGTCTGTGTATCTTAGGGATATTAAATGTAATGTACTCTGTTTAAGTGAACATTGGATTGAGGAAAAAGAAATCGATTATGTAAAAATTGAGCCTTTCAAATTGGGTAGCCATTTCTGTTGAAGTATCTATAAAAATGGGGGTGTGACAATCTATAGTCATTGTACTTTAGAAACAAAAAAGTTGGAATTGAAACAATTCTGCATAGAAAAAGTTTTTGAAGCAACAGCAATATTAATTAATGTCTACAATATTATAATAGTCATAACATAAAGGTCACCAGATGGCGATGCCAATCTGTTTCTTGAAAGTATTGAAAAAGTCTTGACACATCCATTTAACTTTAAGTACAATGTGATAATTTGTGATGATGTAAATACTCATTTTGACATAACCAAAAAGAGTAATACAGTAGGTCTATTTTTAAATTTATTACAACAAACCAGTTATCACTGTATAAACATAACTCCTATTCGAGGGTCTGTACGCCTAGATAATATTATAACAAATCTAAAACCAAAATGCTATTCATTTAAGATATTGGAGCACAAGGTATCAGATCATCAACCTACATTCTTTGAGATTATAATTGAAAAAAATCTTGCCCAAAAAACAAAAAAGGTTGTCAAAGAAATTCAAGATTTCAGTTTAGAAAATATAAATAACTTTAAGGAATTCTAGCAGTAATAAATTGGGAAGGAATAATGTGTAATACTCGGAGGTCAGCTTAAGAAATATTTGAGGTTTTCTTTGCAACAATTGTTAATTTACCCAATAGTTCTTGTAAAAAAACAAAGACGAATTGTTATTTGCGAACAAAAAGTTAAAATTATTGATACTTATAATTGGTACAACTCAGAGCTTGAAGGAATGAAAAATAAGCTAATAATTCTATAAAACTAATCAAAGGCAAGTAGAAAACTCAGATAATAAATGCAAAGCAGCATGGTCCATCATATATTCCATAACAGGTAAAAATAGCAAAATTAGTATAGATGAAAGAGTAACTGCTGACAATTTCAATAATTTTTTATACATTCAATTGAAGACATAGCTTTTCAGGTAAATTCTTGTACAGACACAGCAATGAGTTTCATAAATGATGTGCAACAAGTGAACGATAACGAATGTTTTGTACTTCAACAGGTAACATGTCGGGAAGTTAAACAAGTGACCAAAAAGCTTAAAAAGTAGGGATATCTATGACATTTCAAATAATTTCATTAAAGAAATAATACAATATATCATAGTTCCATTAACCTTTTGTATCAATAGATGTTTCACTGAAGGTGTTTTTCAAAAAGTTCTAAAATTTTCAAAAATAATACCAATATACAAAAAGGGTGACGGGAAATGTGAGTAGCTATAGACCCATTTCACTTTTTTCCTACAATATCAAACATTATTGAATGCTTGCTAAAGAATCAATTACAAGTTTTTTTTTTGAAAAACATAATTTATTTTTTAATAATCAATATGGATACTGGAGAGGGAAATCAACCATATTGGCTGTTGATGCATTTGTACAAAAAATATATCAAGCTTTTGACTGTGTGCACATGATATTTTATTCAAGAAACTAGAATTCTACGGGATAAAGGAACAAAATTTAAATATATTTAAATCTTATTTAGAGGATCACAAACAGCTAGTATGATATGGAGGAAAGTACTCTCATATTGTTGATGTGAAAACTGGTGTTCCACAGGACTCAGTGCTGGGGCCAATGCTTTTTTGATAATGATAAATGATGTATCAAATTGCTCTTCCTGTTATACAGTTGTTTATGCAGATGACACATCTTTCCTTAATGTAAATAAAGACTTCAAATTACTGCCACAATCTGTAAATGAAATGGTGCAAAAACTCAGCTTTGGTTTAGAAGAATGGGTTTTTTATGAATGCAAACAAATCACAAAATATAGACACTTGTGGGAATGCTCACAATGTGTGGGAATGTGTGACAATGTGAAACTTCTTGGTATAATAATTAACAAGCATCTATCCTGGAATCCTGACATAGATTTTATATGTAGTAAGTTATCATGCACTGTATTCCTAACAGTAAACCTAAAAAAGGCTGTCCCTAAAGATTTTGTTCGTATGACTTACTTTTCGTCCTTTCAAAGCATTTTTAGATATGACTTAGTGTTATGGGGTAATAATCCAAGGATAGCAGAAGTACTAAAAATTAAAAAAAAAGTTATTAAAATATTAACAAACTCTAAGAAAACTGAACATTGTAAGTCATATTTATAGATCTAGAAATTCTTACAGTTATTAATTTATATAGTTATGTTTTGGTAAATGTTAAAGAGAGTTTGCAAATTTATAATGTAAGGGGTGAAATATAGATATATAACACACGTAACAGGAACAGAGTAGATATGCCATATCATAGGTTGCAGAAGACCTCTGGATATTATAAAATAACAGGAATAAAACTTTTCAACTCACTTCCTTTAGAAATAAGTGCTGTAAATATTCAGCTATTCAAAGAGAGAGTATATAAATGATTAATTAAACATCCTTTCTACAGCATACAAGATTTTGAAATAGAAAATAAGTGTAAAATGAAATAACAAAAGTTACAATGTATATAATGTAAATAAGCTATTGCTCTTCATCCATAGACTTTAAGCCCCTTTCTCCTTTTGACAAAGCCTATTGTAATTACTAAATGGTGAATAACTATTGTTGTTATTATTATTATCATCATTATTATTATTGTATTCTTTCTATATATTCCAAATTCTAGGTTTCCTTGTTGCTTCATAAATGGTGTTCAAGGATGGTAACATGTTATCTGTTTCAGTTTCGTATGTGAACAATATATTTCTATCTTGAATATTCAGAAGTTTTATGGCATCATCAATGAGTTTTTTTGTTAACTATGGCAAATATATCGTCAACATATCTGCACCATATTTTAAATATGTATGAGAATCTGGTTTAGATTCTCTACTATTTCAAAATCATGTCAACACATTAAAACTTCTTGATGTTCCACTGTTAAAACTTATTTAAAAGTAAACTGGGACATGTTTTCACTCACATTGTCAACCATTCAATGACTAATGGATCTGATCAGGTGGGAAATGTAAGTGACTGAGCTCACTCTGGTGGTCTGTTGATGAGCTTATATATTGTCTGCTTCTGGTATGTCAAAATTCATGAGTTTTATATAAATTTTTTCCCATATCCTGAGTTCATTTGGGTGTTATATAAAAAAATATGAGCACAAACTCATGAATTTTGACATACTAGAAGCAGACAATATATTAAGTTCATCAACAGATCACCAGAGCGAGCACAGTTACATTTCCCACCTGATCAGATCCATCAGTCATTGCATGGTTGACAATGCGAGTGAGTGCCTCACGAAACATGTCCCAGTTTACTTTTAAATAAGTTTTAAAAGTGGAACATCAAAAGAGTTTTAATGTGTTGACATGATTTTTAAGTAGTTTTACTTTTAATCTAAACCAGATTTTATGATAGTTTCATTGTGTTCATTCCTACATTCAGTTTTAATTAAATGTATGGGAATGCTTAGTTGATTTGTGTTCCAAATCTGCTATTGAAGAGGTTAACTAAAAATGGAGATAAGGGGCTGCCGATAGTAAGTCCTGATTGTTGCTTATAAAATTTACCCTTGAAAGAAAAGGAGGATTGTTTTATAAAAATTTTGGTGAGTTTAATACATTCTTTTATGAGTGCATCATTAATTCCACTTGTTTTTAACCAATCATCTAGATAAATTAGGAGTTTTTCTTTAGGTATGCTTGGAAATAGTGATTCTACATCGAAAGGTATTAATATGTCAGAAGGTTGTGATTTTATGTCCATAATTTTTTCTATTAATTGAAAGGAATTGTTTATACTCCTGCTTTGAAATTTAGGAAGTGTCTTAAATTTATCAGTTAGCCATTTTGCTAAATAGTATATTCATATATTTAATATTGTTAATGATGGGTCGCATACCATTTCCAGTCTTATGAATTTTTGGTAAACCATATATTTTCATTATAGTAGGGTTGTTCCATTTTATTTTATATTTTGTTTCCTTTGGGATAATTGTGCAAGTTTTAATAAGACTCATTAACTGAATTAATACATCCCCTCAATGGGTCTGAATGGATCTGAACATACTCTTTCTTGTATAAAATATAGTGAACTTTATAACAGTGATGTCAAATATTAACATTTTAAAAAAATTGAGTCGAGATTGTAACATACACACCACTAAAATTCATTAAAATGGGAAATGGAAACTAGTGTTCCATTTTATTGAATTTT
Source organism: Metallyticus violacea (assembly GCA_030762175.1). Lineage (NCBI taxonomy): Eukaryota > Metazoa > Arthropoda > Insecta > Mantodea > Metallyticidae > Metallyticus > Metallyticus violacea. Next base: position 285,838,009 of record CM060846.1, on the reverse strand, counting down.
AGTGGTGTGTAAGTTACAATCTCGACTCAATTTTTTTTAAAATGTTAATACTCTTTCTTATTTAGCAAATTTAACATTCTTGTATTATAATCTTCCTTGTTTAACATTACTATTCTGTTCCCTTTGTTGGCTTTTGTATATACTACATCTTTATCATTAAACAATGTTATTGTGTTCTTATATGCCTTGTTTACTGATTTTTTTTTTTTTTATTTATTTCTTTTAAAACCTTTTCTGATTTGATTCTATTTCTTTGTTGTTTAATCCTTCAATAACCACTTCTAAATATACCAAATAATCTTGTATTTTATTGGAGACACAAATTTTTAGGCCTTTATTTAAAAATGATAATTCTTCTTTCTTGAAACTTTCTTTTGATAGATTTTCAACATAATTCTGCTTAGGTTCTGGATTTTTAGATTTCTTGGGTTTTTTATTTAGTTTTCCAAACTTTCTTTTCTGATTGCTTTCTTTTATGTTTACCTGATATTGTATATGTTCTAAAGCTATTCTGATTAAGTTATCCCATACTATGTTTCCTAACCTCTTAGAACTCTTAAGTATTTTTGATATAATTTATGATCTATATTTGCCAGTTGTGTTATGCTTTGCCTTTTCTATTTGAATTACTTTATTCCCCAGCTTCTAATTGTTCGCAAAAGTTAAGGTTATACTTAGCAGTTTTTCGTACAAAATTTGGCCATATTTTCTGTTTTAGGCACAGGTTTAAAAAAATGCATATTGGCTTAAATTTATCTGCTTTCTCCTTTTAATATTATATTTAATTTCCATTTTCAAGTTATGAAAGTTGCAGTTTAAGTTATCATACTATGATTTCAATTACATGATTGGCTTCACTGTACAAGTTCCAATTAGCATCTCTAACTAAAAGACTGTTTCATCAACAGATGAAAAAATATATTAACATGTCATTTGTTAACATTGTGTTAAAATTGTACTACATATTAAGGCTCGTGCATTCCACCAAGCTTTTCCTGCTAATGTTGGTTAACATATTCGTAAGGTTCCCAAGAATTACAAAATAGCAGGGAACGATGAGGCCACATCAGAACCAAGAGACTTCTGAACATACTCCAATGTACAACTGTTTGCACAGAATAGTTGACATTATGTAGAACATGACACAAATATTAAAAAGAGCAGAGGCACAAATTTTTCTAAATTTGAAAAGTTAAATTACTGTCAAGTTAGGAAGTATAAAGAAATAATGGAAGTAGTTGTCTCATCTGCACTATAATGATATATAATGCACCCGTTGTCACATTTGTTAATGTTTGTGGAGTTGTTAAATATCCCATAAAAAAAGCCTTTTTCATATGCCTATCATTCTATTTGGCTGCATGTCTTGACATGCATTGCATTATATATGTTGTGATACAGCCCTTCTTTCAGGATGTGAGCGAAGCATTAAAAGAAATTTCCTTAAGTAAATGTCTGTAACCTAATATGACACTTTCATTAATAGTACCTACCCATTTCAAAGTGAACTATGAAATGAAAATTGTTAAATATCATACAAATATGTCCTGACTTAGCAACTATTCCTGATTGGAGGTTAAGAATACTGATTACTTGGAACATTGATGAGAAATCAGCCCATGCAAATATGGTAAATTCTTGGTTATCAGTTCTGTTGCTTCTGGGCTATTGAAAGTTTACTTGCATAAAATCCAATGCTTTCAGAATGCCATAAAATAATAGAAAATTAAAAAGGAGATATTCTTAATTTCTGAGTATTCCTCTAAATAGGGAAATGTAAGTTCCTCTTTTTGGTGCAATTGCTTTGGAAATCTTTCTGGTAATCCTGAAAACAGTAGTTTTTGAAATAATGACAATGTCCCAAAACAGTGACATAAAATTTTAATTAACCAATGGGAGAGGAGAGAGAGAGAGAAGCATGTTTCCGTGTGTTCACATTGTTTACAACCCTCCATCATCCTTAGAGTTTTATATTTGCAATATCTTTAATAAATTAAGAAAAATATTAACAAATTAGAAATTGTTTTGCTGAGCGATTTCAATTCTAGGGTAGGTAATGAACAATACTATGAAGATACAAAAAGCTATATTGATGTAGAAAGTACAGCTAATAGAGAATTGTATATTAGGGAAGGGAAAAAGTTCATAGAATTTCATGAGAAATGTAACTCTTCAATTATGTGCAATGGAGCAAAAGGGCAGGATAAACCAGGGGAATTTACATTTACCAACAAGAATGGTTAAAAGAAGATAAACTAATGGAGGGCAGAGAAGAAAAACAGAATAAAGACTGCCGATTCTAAGGAAGTCTTTCCAACAAAATTGGGTGCACTTTTAAACAGTACAAGATTGGACCATCCAGATGCCCACCAGAAAGCTCAGAAAAATAATGCAACCGCTTTAAGAAGAGTCAGGCTTAGGACACCAGATATATATAATATACCATGTCAATTTTTCTTTTTTTTGAATAGTGTTTAATGCCCTTTTTTACTGTTGAGGAACCACAGGCTATAGACACTGATGATACATGAGATGAAGTGATATATTGGGAAAGGATTTTTAAGGAAGGAAATGTTCCAGGCCTAAGTCCATGTCAATGTGAGCAGGCATATATAGGATAGAGCAGATCATTGGAAGAAAGGTGAAATGAATACAAATGCCACATTAAGTTGCATTATCCTGAAAAATTGGTAGTAACCAAACAGTGTATTGATTCAGGTCATAGTAACTGCTTTGTCTAGTTTATGATTATTGACAAAGCCGCCAAATGCTGAAACCTCATGATTAAAGCAGCTATAAAGATTAAAAATCCATGATCACAAGTTCAACAGAAACAACGGCATGCAGTTTAGTAAAGCTTGTAAGACTGCAATTGCTTTACTCAAACATGGAAGACAGCAGGGCCCTTGTAAAGACAGCTGGCCTACAGATGCAGGGACATCTGCCACCATTCAATCAACTAACAAAAGAGAATATGGACTATTATAGACTGCACAAAAAATGGTCAACAACACAACACATTAGGGGCTCAAGAGCGGGCCAATGTTAAGATCCAGATCTAGACTGACACTTACATGTGATTGGCAGCCCAACCAGGCCAAATACAAGCTCTTAGGTTATGTGTAAATACCCGTTGATGGATGTGCCATTCAGTATACTGAGGAGGGCCATACAATAAAGATGGTTGAAAGTTTGGAGTTTTAAGAGTTCACTTAGCTGGTATCCCTTGAAACCACAGTAAGTTATTATACTTATTATATAATACAGAGGTATGCAAGCATTCAATTGATAATATTGCAATTTGACTCAGATACCAGGGTGCGCGCATGCATGAACTTGTTTTTAATTTTGTTTTAAATATTGTTTAACACCTGTTTTACTGCTGCAGTTTCACAGATGTAAATAGGTGATACATAAAATGAAATTATAACTTGGGAAAGATTTTTTATGGATAACTTCTGGATACGGTCATCATGTACTTAGATTGTTGCACTCATTTGTTTTGTATATCATCTCATTAGTAATACCAACATTAAACGTTTCGCTCTCTGATTTTTGAAAGCAACGCGAGCACATACACTGTTCCTGTCTGTATTACCACTATCGATTATTTAGAGTAGTGCACTTTATATTCACATACGATATGATTTTCAAACAAATTGATAATACTATAGAATTGTTATGTGTTAAGTTAATCTGCAATAGGACCAATGCAGGATATAAAACATATTTACCACATTTTCTTAAATGTTAGAGGTAAACATTTTATACAAATAAAACGCATTTTACCATTTCCAATATTTTCAACGCTCCAGAACAACAGTGTGCTTTCTCTACATTACAATGATTTACCCACTCACTTAGTACCATACAATCAGCTATCAATTTATATTTACAAAAAGAAGGTGAACATAGACCATAGCTTGCAGCAGCAAACCACTGGGTTCACCAATTTCTAGGATTCACCCAAGGTTAGGTTAGGGTTAGTGCATGTGTGTGTGAATTTATTAGGAATTCTATTTTTTCCCAGCTGCCCATTAAAGTACCTCTAGATTCCCAGTTAAAATTGCTTTATTGAATAAGTTTTTCCAGTTAGGTTAGTACATTTTTCAGTGTACAAAATTATGTTAGTTAATAAACTGGTGATGTATTTTTGTACTTAGTTTTTTGGAACAGAGTACCATGAAGAAAAACTAGAATATTATAAATGAGTTCGAACATAGGCTGAAGCTCATTTTACCACTTTAGTTTTGCAACTGTTTCTAGAAAAGTTACAAATTTGTCTTGTTTCTTGTAAATACATTGTTATTTTTCCTTGAAGTGATGCCATGTGGATTCTATGGTTTTGTATGTGCTCCTGTAATTTCACCTACAAATGTTACTGAATAATTTACAGTTAAATGCTTGTAACCTTCTTTATTCAATTTTGGTAAGCTTTCCAGCATTAAGATATTATGGTAGTTCCTAGTTTGATCCACTCCTTTATTACTTTCACCATATTTGTTTCAGATCGATTTTCTACGGGCACAAAAAATGCTTTTGAACTGTTTTGTTCTACCCCTTTATATCCATTGTCCTTTAACTCTATGTCTATAATGTATATCTCTTTCTGAACTTGCTTTCACCCATTTCCACTACTTCATCATGTCCAGCAATTGCTTGAGGGTTTGTTTCAATTTCCTCTATCACTATATGGCAGCAGAAATTAGTCGAATCTATTATGTTACTTGTGAAAATGCATAATGATGATAAATGTCTCTTTGTACAGTATTGTGTACAACTTCATATGTTCCACACATATGTTAAAATAGAACTTCCCCAATGAGCAATGCTTTTTGTAAACTACCATTTGTCTCATATTGACTTTTTGGTCTCGCATTGTAGTCATCTAATTTTTTTTTTGTTAACTACTTTTTTCATTCTTCTGTTGCATGCCCATCAAATGCTATCTGATGTACCATCTGTATTTTATAACTTCATTTATTTCCACTTTTGGTGCATTTACTTCACTTTTGATTAATTTTGCTTTCCTTTAAAAATTTTATGGTATTTTCTATGTTCAAGTATAACAATCCAAAATATTCTCATAGGATGCTCATTTCCACTTATTAGTGGTCCTTTAAAACTGCCTTTTAAAAAGGTTTTTTGTATTTAAATAATTATCTTCTTGGCATTTCACAACTACTGAGGTTAAATTTACACTCATTTCTGACTTTACTGCATTGGTTATTCTATAAGTAGTAAAAAGATGTTACTTTTTTCTATTTATATGCTGTCTGGTCTAATGATGATGTTTTCACATTCTTACATTGAGGTGATGTAATGGATTGTAATATTGCTTTTTTTTTTTATTTTATAAATTATGTATAATTATATTTCGTGTAGTAATTTTTCAGAACTTTTAATAAACTTTGATATGTCTTAAGTTAGATTCATTAATTTGTCATTTAAATTTGATGATTGATTTGGTTTATTTACAAACGCTCTTTAACATCTCAGGTCTTCAGTGTCCCATTCTACTCAGGGCTTGAAACGGCAACAAATATTGTTCAGGGGCTTCTTTCAGGCTTGAGGTTATTTTTGTGCCACAAATGTATGACATGGGACCTATGGCTTTAGTTCCCTTCCGAAGGAAGCCACACTTAGGATTTTATGTCCTGGCAGGTTTGAACCCATGATCTTGGGTTTAGAAGGCAGGTATGGTTACCACTACACCATCAGGACTGACATAATTTAAATTTCAAACACTGTATGAGGAACATATGAAGTTTACTTCAACATGATTCATGATTTCTAATGGTATACATGCTCAACTTGTAATTGAAATGACATGAGTTCAAGTTTTCTCCAGGATATTTATAATTTGTTAGTAAGTACTTTAGCATAACTAGGCATATATAAGATAGTAGATGATGTGTAATACAGAGGTAGTGAACAGATACAAATGAAGAGATATGCAGACTTCTAGCAGAGGAAAATAATAAATATTTTCAATTGTAGAAACTAAATTTAGTGAAAAAAGGGCATAAATCACAAATGGCTGTATTTTGAAGCAGTTCCTTTTTTATTAAGAAGTGTTCCAGCAATATTTTAAGGTAGCTTCCTGGCATTTGCTATTTATGAGGACTGAGGAAAACCTGGAAAAAACCTGTCAGAGAGGATGGTCCTGGAAAGAATCAAACTCCAGACTTCTCACTCACAAGTTTGCATTTTAAGGACCTTAGCCACCCATATCGACATATGTGTACTTATGCTCAAATAAAAATAAAGTTAATCAAATAAAAATAAAATTAAACAATCTCCATGAGTTGTATAAAAATATAGTAAAATAAAATGTTCAATGTTAAAACTAAAACACACAAACAACACACATTGATATAATATTTTGTGCCGCTTCCTGAAAAAGAGTAAATTGACTTGAAATATATTGTGTGTGTGTGTATATGTGTGTGTGTGTATGCATTAGTAAACAGAGTTTGTTGTGCATGTGTGTATCATTTAGTAAGTTATTTAGTTTGAGATAGAATGTAGTAAGTAGATGTGGGCCTTGTCCTGATTAACCAGGGGAATTGAAAAATAATAACATTTTAAAAAATTGAGTCAAAATTGTAACATACACACCACTAAAATTCAATAATTCAATTCAATTCAAATTGGATGATACACTAAAGTTACTTAACTTACAGGAAAAAACAATTAAATTTACTATGGAGAGTGAATGCAATAAACAGTTACTTTTCTTGGATATTAAGATAATTAAAAGAAAATCACCTAAACTTTGACATATACAGAAAACCTACACACATGGATAATTATGTTAAATATAACAGTTTTAATCCAATTCCCCACAAACAAGCAGTTTTAAATAGTCTTGCATATAGACTGGTTAATTTTCCAATGAACAAAGAGGAATATGAACTGGAAATGAATAATACAATGGATATTGCTATAGAAAACGGCTTCAAACAAGAAGTTGTGCACAAGAAAGTAGACAGAGCAAAGAATAAAAAGAAAATTAGAGACACCACTACACTTACTCCCATCAAAGAGAAAAACAGAACATACAAAAAATTCACATACCACCCATCAGCCTTTCATAAATTTCAAAAGATTTTTAAAAGATACAACATTGTTTTGGCTCCAAAAAATAATTATTCCATTAAAAATATCCTTAACTCAAGACAAAAAGAAGATAACCTACAAGAAGAAGATAAATCCGGAATATATCAGATGAACTGCAATGATTGTGAAAAAGTTTATGTTGGAAAGACCAAAAGAAACATAAAAACAAGAGCTAAAGAACACATTAGGAATATAAACCAAAAACAAGAAGAAAAATCGGCGGAAGCTTGGCACTTTTGGAAAGAACAACATAACATTAATAAAAACCCCAAATTACTTAAAAATATTAAAGGAAAAACTGAACTTACAGTCTGAGAAAACATCTATATTTGGAAGAATAAAGAGAAAGTTTTTAATTTCACAATCCCACCAAGTGATGTACTAATACAAAAGTTCATTAAACCTCCACCAGAGATGAATCGACCTACCACAAACGAGACCGGCAGTCGACCAGGAACTGACAATAGGAGCGCTGGCTCCCGAAACTAGTCTTCCATTATTGAATTTTAGTGGTGTGTATGTTACAATTTCGACTCAATTTTTTAAAATGTTAATATTTGACACAACTGTTACAAAATTTCACTATATTTTATGAAAAGTAATAGTTATTGTTATGTAGTTAATGATTTAATGTTAATGTGTTTGGTATTTATTGTCTATACTCACAGTACCATATGTTGGATTCTTGATGAATCAGAGTTGCTAAAAAGGGCTGCAAGAAAGTCAGTTCTTCTTGACTTGACAAATTCTTTTTGCTGGCTACCAATATGTTCCTCTTATACCTTCTTTCCCATAACTTTCCTGCTGAACACACTTAGGTTTTCTATTTCTCTTCACATTCAGCAGCTGAAAATTAACAATATGTACTGAACCAGAATAACAGCATACATAAAAAAAAAAAAAAAAAAAAAATTCTAACAATAGCACTATCATAAAACTAGAGACAGGCTTTAGGAAATTATTTCTGGCTGGCATTCTTTTTCAGGAAATTAAATTGAAAGCTAGAAATGAAATTTATAAATGTTTAAAGGTGATATGTTATAAAAGTTTGCAATAAATTTCTAATAACAAAATTAAACTATGGCTTAATTTCATTTATATATATAAAATTAAGCCATTATGAAAATTCTGTATTTGCAATTAAATTAAGCCATAGTTTAATTTTGTTGTTAGAAATTTAATTGCAAATTTAGGATTTTCATATTTTCATATATATATAAGGCACAGAAACTCTGCAGATGAAAATATAATCATAAGTAACATATTTATGCTATTCATACATGTCACTCGTGACTGAAAAGAAGAGTTGATATGACTTAGAAAATCCCAGATGCAGATACTGGCAAAACATGGCCTACTAGCTTGAAAATCACATTAAATACTTGTTAATGTTAGAAGAACTGAAGGAGGTAAAATATATATTTGAAATCATGTCAGTGCAGATAATTTGTGAAACCGGTTCTACATTTATAGACAAGTAAGGTAGCAATAGGAGCATTTAGTTGGACTCAATCATACAATTATTTTAATTATATGACTGGCTTCACTGTACAAGTTCCAATTAACATTTCCAGATTAGTTACAGTTAAAAGATTTGATCATTCCTTTTCTCTGTTGTGGCCTGTAGGATTAGAAAAGGAAAATATTTTGTTTCTGGTTATTGATAGTACTACTTTACATAAACGCTGCCAAAGAAATACAAAGATCTTATCCAAAGGTAATACATCTAACTTGTCTAGCGCATGCCTACACTGAGTTGTGGAAGAAATTATTGATATCAATATTTTCATTGCCAATGTAACTATGATTATGAAGGCACCTTCCAAAATCATAAAATTTAAGGAAATGTCACCTGGGGATTCCTTTGCCTCCACAGTCAATTATAACTCGGTGAGTGTTGTTAAGATGATGCACTATTATGCTCAAAATTATAAGGTAGGTGTTCAAGTAATCATAATCACTGCCTTTGCATGTGTACAATTTTTCTATTAAAACAGTAAAAGATATTTCATTACAACTTTTCAAGCAGTTTTCATATACCCACAGAAATTTCAGCAGTATAGTAAGTATCTTAGGTACTTAAAATCAACAAACCTAATATTGTCAGATGCTCTTCAATCAACAGAATACGCTACTAATTACTGAATTAAGCAAGAGAGGGACCAGTTACAGTAATAGTCAGAAATAAGTTGAAATGTGTTCTAGAGAAAAAATAGTGTGTATAGAAATATTTTGAATAAGGAATGTACAGCTTACTCAAGAATGCTGAGACCACAGGTTTCCTATTTCCATCCACTACATTATGTCACGTAGAACAAAGTTTTACAATATATATAAATTGTCTATGTGCAAATCACAGGCAATTTAACTTCAATTCAATCGATAAATATATTGTAATAATAACACTTGCATCCGCAAAGCACAAGCTAAATGCATGTAAATCACGATTACATCTTATATTATATGTGAAATTGAAATTTTATGCAGAATAAGTTAACATGATCACACATTTTATATTTTTTATTCCAGTGACTTTTTCAGTCGGGTTTCAGCAGCTCTACGCGAATACATCCGATAAAACAGCAAGGTCGATAATTCAACGGGGTTCTCTCTGGCCCAGGCTATTGTTCCACTTACTAAACTCCCTTTCCCTGGTTATAACCTATAGTAAAACACAATATCCAACAGAGAAATATTAAAACATCCCAATATATACTAGTTTCAATCTTCTAATTTCGAGAGTTGCACCATATATTAAATTTGCACTACATTCCATATACTTTCCAGAAACCAATAAAAGAAGTGTAATGCTTATTCTGAATGGGAACTGATAAAAATCAGTTCTTCATAAGGTTTACATAAAATTATGATATGCTTTCATGCCAAATTTTTAGAAGCTACGTGCGTTATCATAAATACGACTGTTATACTTATTTAATATATTTACCAAATGTACCTAAATGGTCAAAACTTACTCCTGTATATAAAAAAAATAAATACAGCGTAGCATGCACGGTTATGTGCACCTACTCAGTAATGTAATGTTATTTCCAAAGTTAAAGCACCAACCCAAGGCATGATAACAGCCTTAGAATTTACCAGCAGTTCCACTTCTCTACAACCATGACAACCACAGCAGAGCACACTAATATGGACCACCCACATGAAGGAAGAGACCACCCAAGAAGATTTCATCTTTAAACGCCAACTTTTAAACAGTCATGGCAGACAACAACCACTCACTATATATCCCTAAACCTGCTACGCCTAAAATTAAATTACCGCAGAACTATCAAGGAATTCCTTTACAAATTAGCAATTTCATTATCCAATGACTCAAGTGGTTTTACACACATGTTGTAATAATATTGTAATTATAAAGTAACTTTTTTTTTATATAATTCCATATATCAGGGAAAAGAATGGTAGGTTTCCTATAGAGTTTGGCAGGTTTGTAAACCTTGTTCCAGAAATCGTTTCCATCAAGCAAGCTTTAAAGGAAGATAACAGTAAGAGTGCCATCGGGTTGTCACCTCTGTTTTGGGTAACAGTCCCATAAACAAACGTACTTATCCATTCGTGGGGAAAGTCACGCCTGCTTTTCACGAACGGCAGCGGAGGAGACTGTCCTTAGCCGAAGCTATCTACTTTAAACCATCAAGTAAATGCTGACTGCTGGGGAGGTAGAAGTTCAGTGCCGAGCGACGGCGGAGAGAGCCGAACTACTGTTAACCATGGCCGCTTGTGACAGTAAATTTTGCATGCATGCATTATATTTTTGTTCAACATAATGTAACCTATGCGTTGTCCTCCGTAACTTTTAAATATAAATTGATAGGTGATTGATTGCTATTAGGTATGCAGGTAAAATATTGTAAAGGTAGATCATCTGTGGAATTCACGATTAATTCATATATGCACAAACTAAACTGCAGGCTAAGCTCGGGTAAATCCTAGAAACCTGTGGATACAGTGGTTTGCTGCGGCTCGCTACGACCTGACGGCCTACGCTCGCCTTATTTACGTAAATATAAATTGATAGGGGCGGGTAAATCACTGTAATGCGGATATCTCTTTTGATTTCAGCAGGAAAAAATTCGTCAATATCAATTTATAGTGCATTGTGTGCGTGGTACTATGTTAGAGAGTAAACCATTGTAATAGTGGCAAATCTCCTTTAACTCCGTTAGGAAGAAAAAAAAAAAGTATCTGGACATGAGGATTCGAAAAAATTTTCTTAACAACTATAGCCTAAAGCTCTAACAGTCTGTGCTATCACATCATTGCACTTACAACCCTTACTATCCAGTTATATCTGAGGTTCTCTCCGCTGTTGCTCGGGACTGCACGTAACCGCACCACCAGCCAGCATTTTCTTGCTGTAACGTTAAGTACTTAAACAGATATAGGCAAATGATCAGCCAAACTATCATTTTGTTTGATAGATCAAAAGATTGAAGCATAGCGGGTAAAAAAGTCAATGAAGGGAAGACAGTGGGCTGAAACCCTTATGGTGCAACTACTATAATAATAATATTTATTATTATTATTATTATTATTATTATTATTATTATTATTATTATTATTATTATTATTATTATTATTATTATTATTATTATTATTATTATTATTATTATTTATGGGTTAAAGGATATTTTCCATTATTACTACGTTGTACTCCCTAACATTAGTACTTCGCACACAATCCGCAATAAATTTATATTTACATTTACATTTTTTGCTGCAGTTAAAGGGATGATTGCTACCATATACTGATTTATTCATTATCAATTATGTTTACGAAAAGGAGGCGAGCGTAGGCCGTCAGGTCGTGACGAGCCGTAGCAAACAACTGGGTTCACCAATTTCTAGGATTTACTCGAGGTTAGGTTTAGGTTAGCGTGTGTCTATATGAATAAATTACAGATACCAATAGGCGAAAAATAGAAGAAGCACGATAACATTTGCAGTTCCACATAAACACTAAGAAAGATAATTAGTGTATGTTCATAAATTAATTGTACATTCCAATAGGCGAAGAATAGAAAAGGCGCGATAACAATTGCAATTCCTAACTAACATCCAGAAGTGATAATTAATATGTGTGTATGTGTTTGTGTGTGTGTACATTAATAAATTACGAATTCAACAGGAAAAAAATAGAATGAGACACGATAACATTCGCAATTCCAAACTAACACTAAGAAGTGATAAGTGTATATGTGTTCTTTTTGATTAGTTTTAACGCATGTGTACATTAATTTAACTGGGAATTCCAATAGACGAAAACTAGAAGAGGCACGATAACATTCGCAACTCCAAACTAACATAAAGGAAGCGAAGTTTCAGCTGAAGAAGCGTTCGGCTTTCTTCGCTGCCGATTGTGAAAAGCAGGCATTACTTCCCCCAGGACGAATCTTCCTCTATGGGTAAGTAACAAACGCTTTTTGTTGTCACATCTTGCAAATATACTATGCAGGTGAACTCCTGACTTTTGTATTACCGCTTTCCGAGATGCCACCAGAATGTTGTTAAACGAAGTTCAAGATATGATGTCCGTCGACTGACTTACAACTTGGTGATGTTCTTTTGTTTCATACGGTGCTACAATTTCCCTATTCAATCCCGATGGCTATGACAAGAAGGGATTATATGCGTCACTTCGGGGAAGGGAATCAAGCAAGGTCGACTCCTCCAGGAAAGACGAGGTGTTTCAACACGAATGCTGAGTAACTCAACCAACTCTGTTAAAAGTATAAGTTTTTGCTAAAGGCTGAGGACCCTTTCAGGTCACGTCACCTCTGGGATGCACAGTGTGGCAAGGCAAGGCTTCCCTTTATATTTATTTCGTCTACGTCTTACTATGTTTGGGTTTATGCAGTATGTTTCACTAACTAGGATATACAGCGTGCTCTTGTACAATATCATATTCTTATTATATCTTGTCAACATTACGATTCCTTATAATACCACGCTTTCGTTACTATGTCGACTCTTCATTACACTTTCGGCCAAGAACTAATTGCTATGAAATACATAATATTAAAAAATTTAAAAGTTAAATTGGTAAAATTTATTTTATATTACAAAGAAAATAAACAACCTTAGTCACGTTCTTCGCTGGATTCATCAGCGCTAGCTCCAGACACACGAATGACGATTCTGTCGTCTTTCTTTGTTAGCTGAACATAATAGGTTCTTTGTTATTTATGTGCTTTTCACATTTTCTCCAGTACTCCCCATCAATGCGCCCTAAATCTTCACGCAATTGTTTATAAACTCTCGCACTGTGCATAGGTATCACATTGTGCTTCCTTAAGTGATTTCAGTCTATCCTACACTAGTCCAATAAGATTAAACAATGATAAGGAGGTAGCCTTAATACTTTAAGTTTTGATGTTTCTGATAACTTGTCTATTGCATATTGTTTGTTTATATTTTCTGCTTTTGTTTGTTGCATCAAACTTGTTTTAATTCGAACTGGTTTGGGTATGGACATATTGAATTGTTGCTTGAAAGTCAAAATGTCATCTTTCCCGATTTCTGTGTAGGCATGTTCACAATTTGCCTTGAATGACAACTGGCATTATCGAGCAAAATAACACATTTCCTATCATGGGGTAGGTTTTTCAGTAGAAACCATTCGTTTCGCAATGATCGTCAGCCTTGGCCTCGGCAATATTTTTCGCCGAAAGGTAGAAACAATTCGGAACCCAACCCCCGCCTCCAACAGCATACAGCACCATTATCCTATTTCCTTTGGGCACGGGCTTGTTGAGTGCACAGGAACAGGTTCCATCATCCCAGTCTTTCTTTAAAACGTAGTGTGTGTCATGCCAAGTTCATCTATGTACACTAACTGATACCCTGCAGATCACAATTGATAGATCGATTTTCTGGTATTTATACCTGTAAATTACTATCCAAAGTGATTCCACGATAATACGCCTTTTATTAAGAGTTCGAAAGTGAAACCCAAGTTTTTGCACAAGACGCCACAGGAGCGTTCCTTTATTTGAGAATGGAGAATTATGCAAGCATGTTAGGAGTTCTTGGAGCGTTGGAAGTTTTCCTTGCCTGTAAAATCTGTACATTTATCGTCGGAATATTTCACATTCGAATTCATCATTCCCAACGGTTTTGATTTTATTCCTACCTTTTGGGTGTTACTGACCCTATCCTGATGATTTTTCTGAATGTTGGTCTACTCAGTTCCAAAACGTTAGTCGTATCGCTTATGGGTCATTTATCTTGTTTATTCTTCATAACATAGTCATACACTTTACAGATAATTTTCTGGCACTCCTTGTTTATAATTTTTGTTATATTTTTATACCTGCTACTTAGGCCGGGTACAAACTCCGCAGCAATGGCATTATGATCAGCTTCAATATTATGCTTTTGCTCTTCATCATTCACTTACAGCTCATTATCACGCACTTGCTAATTATCATTCACTGGCACACTTAACCAAGAAAACGCCACATATTTTACTTAGTAGACAAGCCACGATAAACCTTATTCATAAACAGTAACGACAAAACTGCATAAGAAAAAAAAGTCCATTTACATTTGGCAACGTTCTCCTTTTTATTCCACGTGGACTTGATTGAAAGCTGTTAGAGTTCAAACTAACTCGTAATGGGCTACTGCAGAGCAAAAAAAGTGCGCCGTGTGTTTCAGCAACTCGAGATAAGAGATAGCGACCCACTTTTGATAGCAAGTGGAAATGCATTCAAAGAACGGACTTTAACACAGTTTATTTTTAGGACGCGCAACTCCGTATATAACTAAGATACCTTGATATGACAGCTTCTGCAATACCAGTGCTCCAAGAGACCAGCAAGGATGGACAAGACTAGGAGCGAGGCATTCAAGCAGATCATGTTATAGGATATAATTGGTTTATAGGGTATGGGCCGCCCTCACTCCCCCCCCCCCAAATGTCACAGACGAGATTCCCACTGTTCCCAAATAATGACTAAAGTGATATTGGAGAGAACAGTTCTGAGTTCCCAATATACCTTTCTACAAAGACCACGATTAAATACTATACTTTTAGCGTACTTGGTGCAACCCAGTTTCTTGCAAGTGTAATCCCTTTCCCTTTCTGCTAATGCATGCGTATCCACTGTTTCATTTTGTGAATCCATGGTGAATTGGTATCATGGAGTCATGTCATTTCATCATACTGTGTTTATTTAATTCTAAAAAGCAATATTAATGAAATGAAGATCATTGGAGGAACATAAGAAGATAAATAAATCTTTCATGGCTGAATTTTCGCTAGAGGTCAATCAGTATAAAGATGCTATTTGAGACCTCCCCCCCTCCATTCAGAATTCATCTTATTTGCTCCCTCGGCCCTAATTTCGCAAGTACAGAAGTCGAGCTTGTATTCAACCAGGTTAACATCGTTAAACAAAATAAGAAAAATCTTAAAAGCTATTTTGAGCGTTAAGTTTGGAATAGTATTAACACGAAGTCCCAACAAAAGTTCAACTTGGTGGAACAAGTGGTAAATATACATCATCAAATTAGTCAACGGACATTTCAAGTGCTGCTGGAAATAAGGCAAGTGAGGAAGAAATGAACATTGAAAGGAATTAGCATGACATATATTTTTTGTTAGGGCGAGTTCAATATCATTTAATACAAATTGTACCTTTATTTATTTGTTTTCTTTACTCACTTAAAGTTTTGTGTTCAAGCTATTTAGCCATCTTTGACCATTTTGACAATCAACATTTTTAGCTACTTTCCGTCACCAAGTGTTGATAACATTGCAGATACATGACGGAAGCATAATGGCCGTGAAAGCGGAAATATTGTAAATGTGTGGAAGTTGTGCATCCCGCTGGATTGTGTGTGTTACAGAAACAAAAGCAATATTTAGCACTTACTTACGATTTTTTTAATTAATCCTAAATTAAAGGTATACATTTGAAGGGAATGCATGCGTTAAACATGTATTCAAAGTTGCAGATAAAGCACCGGAATTAATTTCAATAGACTGCACGGGAGGAGTGGAAGGGAAGGGGGAAAGGGGAAACCTACTGCTCAACTGCCTTGGAGTATCACATGGTCATAAAGTGCTTTTATAACGCATTTGAGCGAGTGAGAAATTTATGGTTGGAAAAATATACCTAACTTAATCGAGAAGAAATCTAAGCCTGAATTTATAGCTGGGTGCATCAGTATTAAGTACTATTATTTTCCATATATTACTAGATAATGAAAAAAACCTTTTCAATATAAAAGATAGTAGCACATTAAAGTGCGTTTTATTCCCAAAGCTGATGTATCATATTACATTTTTAAGGCTTGATATTTGGAACGAATGTCAAATATAAGTGATCAGTGTTGCACACAAGCAGCACTTAATTGGAAAAAAGATTAAGAATGGAAATAAATTACTGTGACTGTTTCATTCTTTCTCTTTTTTCCTATCCACTCTGCTCTTTACCCTTTCATATTCTCACAGTTATTTAAAATGCATTTAATAGTTACAAAGCAGCACAAACCTAATTTGAAAGTAGGTACAGGGAGTCAATCCCATAAATTAATTTTGTTGCCCCTGCATGCTGTCCACTTAATGGATCAGTTCTGATTTTTGTAAGGCTGGAAATAAGAATATTTTTATTATTATTCTACAAGAGCAGCATGTTAGATATGCTGCAGCATTCCTGAATTAAAATCTGTTGCTAAATTTTTGTAGGCTGGAAACCAATGTGACAGTATCTTGAGATGCAAATATTTCATGTGATTCTTTATTCATTCGACAAAATGAAGGAAAGACTACAGCATCAGAAAGAAATTTTTAAAATATAGGCAAACTTTAAGATTCATCGGTAGAGCCAGGAAATGTTATGTAGTTACTTATTATGGTAAAACATCAATATGTGTATCCTACAAGTAAAAGTTAACTAGAAAAATAATCTTACCTCCTTTTCATAAGTACAAACCAAATAAATACAACAGTTGGCAAATATTAAATTCCAAATCATCCAATTCATGTATATGCACGCACTAGCCTAGACCCAACATCAAGTGAATCCTAGAAACTGGAGTACACAGTGGTTTACAGCAGTTCACTATGACTTAATGGCCTTTACATGCCTCCTTTTCATGAATACAAACCAAATAAATAACAATAGTGGACAAAAATGGAATCCCTAATCAGTTATCTCTCTCTCTCTCTCTCTCTCTCTCTCTCTCTCATGCTTGCACATATACTACCTAATCTCAAGTGAAGTCTAGAAACTGGATGGCCAGGTGATTTATTACTTTTGTAATATCAGTACCTACTCTCCTGTTATGGGGTAGTAAGTCTTGAAGTAGATTACAAATTGATGTGGTGTACTACATGTTTGAATGAGGCACCAGAGGTTATTGCCATCAAATGACAGCATTTAGTTTGGTAGTAATTGGTGACATTCAACACGATACAGTTGATGTTTACAATGGCAAAATCATAGTTTCAAAATGGCAGCACCTCTGAGTGAGTGTACAACTTTCAAGCAGTGTTCCATTTTGTGGTTTTTGTGGGCAAAAGGTATGGAATTGAGAATTATTCATAAGAAATGCTTTCCATCTATGGTGAGAAGTGTCAAGATGTTTACAACTGGGTGCGGAAGCTCTCTGAAGGGGGATGTGTATCAAAGGTGAAAATTGTATTGGCCGGCCAATTGATGTTTTAGAGACAAATTTGCAACAAGTTGAAAACTTAAACTGAGCAGACAAAAGGGTAACTAAAGGCACTGTAACTGCTGTTATTGGTTGTTCCACGCAGCATGGCCTACCTCATGAATTGAATTGAAGTTATTCCTCAATTAACTTTGCAATGTGTTACAACAATATATCCTCAATTTACAATAACTATATCTTTACATATATTATGAATCTACTCTTTACTCTAGATCCTAACAGCATTCTCCAAAATAGTTTCCTACCTCATTAACCACGTGATTGACTATAAGAAACCTCTTTTTACTTCCTTCCTATTTCATTCCCACTTCACTTTAACTTTACCTAAAAATTGTGCCATTTTCTGGATGTTTTTTACTTAACATTTTATTTAACCTAAGTCCTTCTGT
This sequence comes from Metallyticus violacea, assembly GCA_030762175.1. NCBI lineage: Eukaryota > Metazoa > Arthropoda > Insecta > Mantodea > Metallyticidae > Metallyticus > Metallyticus violacea. Next base: position 285,819,791 of record CM060846.1, on the reverse strand, counting down.
ATATTGTCCAAAAAATTTTCCTGCCACCATTTGACTTTCTCACATTCCAATAAATAATGGGACATACTGACTTCTCCCCTGCACATATTATCTATCATTATCGTCTCTGTATCCTTTCAGGAGTATTACTCCTGTAAGTATCCATGCCCAACCCACCCTACCCATTTAATCACAAATTTCAATAAACTTCTCTTGCCCCAATTCTGTTTGATTCTTTTATATATGACCAAGGAACTTTTATCATCTAGACTAGCCAAAATCTCTTGCTTTTTAATCTCTTCTATCTTCTGTCTCACTATCTTCCAAAATCCATTAAAATTACTTTCACCTGCTCTCCATATATTCCCCAAACCTATTTATTCTACTACCTTCCCGACCTCCCCATACCAACTCTTCCATCCCAAAGTCTCTTTTTGACATTTCAGACATTTCTTTAATATATTTGAGCTGCCTAATTTGAGGATATACCAATATTTCATTGCTCTCTTTATAATCAATCCTTTACTCCCCATTCTTCCTAATTCAAGCAAACTATCGCCTCTCGAAGAACACTTAAGTAATCCCAACATATCCCTACAAAACATTCTGTGTACCACATCTACCTTTCTCCACCCCTCTTCAATTCCCCAAACCTCAACTGCGTACAACATCCTTGCCTCTACCACTGTTTCATATACTATCTCCAACCATTTCACAGTTAGTGATGGAGTTCTATATAAACTTATTCTGATAGCTATCATTGCCTGTTTGCCTTTAACTTGTGCACATTTTACCTGTGCCTCCCATCTTCTATTACATGCAAATCTTACTCCCAAGTAATCAAACTCCTTCACTACTTCTACCTGTTTCACCTTGTATATACCATTTCATTTTTACTTAACTTTATACCTTTTTTAAATACCATTTTTTTTTATTTTTTCCCATTTTTCTTTAATCCCCATTCTGCACAATATCTACTATCTCATCAATAGTCCCCTGTAGTCCCATTATTGTTATTGCTCCTACTATAAGAGCATCCACAAAAAACAATCATAGTACTTGCCTACTTCCAACTATTGGACAATGCTTATTTCTGCCTCTGATCCTTTCAATAATATCATCTATAAATAAATTGAAGAGTATTCAGCTTATTGTGCACCGTTGCCCTCAATCCGATTTTTTGGGTCGTATTATCTGTGATCCTATTTCTTTCACTCCTAACACAAAGCCTAATTCCATCATATAATCTTTGTAATCCCAGCAAGAAATCATTACTCACTCCTTTTCTTCTTAACTTATAAACCAAGGCATCTTATTTATTGTATCAAATGCTTTCTCATAATCTGTAAAGAAAATGTGTACTCTTCCCTTTTTATTTCTGAAATACTTATCCACAATAGTGTGGATTATCATTATATTATCTAGTATTCTCCTTTCTTTTCTAAAACCTGCCTGAAACTCTATCAGTTTACCTTCCTTCCCCCATTCATGCAATTTTCCCGCCAATATACCAGTATATATTTTCCCTAATATGGATAACAAGCTAATTCCTCTATAATTGTTTGGCTTATTAATATCACCTTTTAATTTATACAAGGGTACTATCATACTAACTTTCCAGCTTTCAGGTATTACCTTCACCTTTATTTTTATTTATTTTATTTAGTATCTCCATTAACAATCTAATACCTCCCTCTATTCCTGTAAATGCTTTCCAGAACTCCCCTTGAATTCCATCCACTCCTGGAGCCTTATTCCTTCTCATTGTTTTAATCTGGTCTCCTACCTGTTTCATATTAAAATCTTTATCCAGTCATTCTATTCTATTTACAGCACAACACCATTCTAAATCATAATTCCCTACACTTTCAGCTCCTATCAAATTTCTAAAGTAATTAATATATTCCTTCAGTTTTATTTTATTTCCATCCTGTTTCTCTGAATCCCCTTCAATTACTGCCCATATATATTTACTGTCTTTAGCTGCTACTGCTCCCTTAATTTTTTCACTCATTTTCCATGGTCACTCTTCCTTTTTCTCTTGTATTAAACATTTATAACCCCCTTTTATGTTTAAATATAGTTGCCTCTTGTTCTGAACTTCTCCACGTACTTAATTCCTTTGACACTTCATGTATGGCTAATTTGCATTCTTATTCATACCATCCATTATCTTTCCTTTTTTCTCTCTGACATACCTCCATCTTTTCCCTGCCCACATTACCATGGATTCAAACCTTGATACTGCCTCCTCTATCCTACCTGCTCTCAGTGCTACCATAACTCCATATTTCCTTATTACTCCTACAGTTGATAACAAATTAGTCCAGAAATGCTCTTCATACTGAACTCTCCATTTGTAACATCCTATATATTCCAGTTCTATTTCTTCTACCTCCCTGCTTCCTTCCACTAGGCTGAACCTCATTATTAATGGAAAATGTCCACTACATACTACCATATCACTTTAAATCCTAACAGTATCTGGTCTATTCCTTCACTATATAACATGTAATTAATCACACTCTGCCCATTTATATTTATAAAAATAAATTCCCCCTCTTGATCCTATCTCTGTCGCCCATTACACATTAGTAACCCACTCATTTCACAGAACTAAATCAATTTACAGCCCTCTGTATTATACACCTTATTCTGACTCTTTCTAAACTTCTCATCAGTTTGTATCCATGCACTTTCATTTTCTAGACCCATAGACCTTACATCACTTACTCCCACTCTTGCATTAAAGTCCCCCACTATTATAAACTCCGTATTGGGATATTTCACATTTAATTCCTCTATTTTTTTACTTAATTGGATATATAAATTACCATTATGAAATTCTGAAACACCAGGTGTGTTATACACTATTACTACACATACATAATTTAACCTGTTCACTTCACATACCTTCAACCACATTACCTGCCCTTCTTCTAACTTGTATTTCAGTCAATCTAATTCCACTATACCAACTGAAACTCTTCATCTATTATTCCTCCTTATTCCTTGTACACCTATGTAATGAAAACCGTCCACCACTAATTTCTTATCCTTGTCCAACCAAGTTTCCACTAATGCAATCATGTCACCTTTCTTTAACACTTTGAACACATCCCCATTTTTCATCTTTGAGCTTAACCCCTCCACATTCCACAGCACCACCCTCCAGTGCCTATCTCATAATGCATGATAAGTTAGGTTTTAACAAAGTCTGTGCATGATGGATGCCATGCATGCTGACCATAGAACACAAAATGTAAAAATGGGTCTTGCAATACAGCATCTCAATAGGACACAATATGCTAGCTTGAATTGTCACAGGTGATGAGTCTTGGGACCACTTTTACCAGCCCAAAACAAAGTGTGCGTCAATGCAGTGGAAACATCCTGCATCACTTGCAAAAAAAATAAATAAATAAAATAAAGTGACACTATCGCCAGGAAAGTGATTCTCACAGTTTTCTGGAATCACAAGGTAATACTGATAAATGCATTCCAGCCTCAAGAACAAACCCTAAATGCCAACTGCTATTGTAACATTCTTAGGAAATTTAATAAGACCATTCAACAGAAGCAAACAGGACTCCTGACCAAAGGCATTTATCTTTTGTGTGACAATATGCGTTCTCATATTGCCATCATGACAAATGAGATGCTGTGAAATTTCAAGTAGGAAGTCTTCAAGCATCTTCCTCATAGCCCCTACCTTACTTCAAGTAACTTCTACTTTTGGTCCTGTTTACATAATTTTTCAGATAAACATTTTCCATACGATGAAGAAAGGAAAGTCACCGCCTAGTTCCAACAGCAGCCCAAAAAATTTATGCTGCTGGATTTCAGGTGCCTGTGAAATGGTGGGACAAATGCCCTAAAGTCCAGGAAGATTATGTTGAGAAATTGAAAGTAATTTACAAACCAGCACTTTTATTTGTTTTAAGTTCTATATCCATTTATAACTTACTTAATAACTTGCATTTATATTATGTAAGTTTAAAATTGGTTTACAAACATGGAAGGAAAGTTTGAAAATGCAATGCATATATTGAAGTTTTAAACTTGTGGTTGTCAATTTCACTGCATTGGGCTCAATGCAACCTTTTCATTACTAATGTAAAACCCCAAGTAGTGTTCATTCAGTCTCTGTCATACAAATAACATAAGTTGCATAGTTTGGCATTTTGTTGATAGATGGCATTAGTTGTGCAATAGCAATCCTGTACTATTATTATGGATCTCATTTTAACAGTAAAAGATCATCATAATGGGGATTTGTGGTAAGGAAGATGTCTTTTGTGGCTAAGAAAAACCATGAAAAACCTTTTGGCAGGTAGGCTTCACCAAATTAACTCTTATGTTCTGTAATATAGAATATGAAAGCATACCGCACAAGCTGCTTTATGGAAATGCAAATAGTATAAGGAAAATAAAGATAAGTGTGTACAGCAAGGACAAAAAATAAACTGAGCACACTTTACTATAATTCAGCGCATTTAAAATTTCTGAAAAATATAACTTAAAAAATACAATTTTACTTCAGTATAAATCAACCAAAATATTAACAATTTTCAATTTTTGAATTTTTTTTCAATCTGCCTATATCAACCAACTTATAAGGTAAAAACTGTTTGTGGCGCTGACTTTTAAGAATTAAAAATTTTAGTATTTGACAGTTTATATATGGAAGTTTGAAGAAAAACAATTAAATTCGATGCTCTGTAGCATATTTGCCATTGTTGTTGCTATTAATTTTTTGTTGTCACTCTTTTCCACAACTTACTGTCCTACATGGTACAAGAATTTGGATTCATATTGGTAACAGTGAAAACACTTGCTACCCATAGTGGTTTCCAAGCAACAGAACAATAATTATATCAACACCTTAGGTTTCTATCACTGAGTGAAAGGTAAAATTATGGGCACAGCAAGCCCTGGAAAATGTTTTACTGTATTGTACAGAAAAAAAAAGCATTTTCACTTTTGCCATAACATCTTTAGGTTTGTGACAGAATCAGTCCTTGTGGTGTGGTGGTAATCATACTTGTGTTCTAAACCCAAGATCTCAGGTTCACTCTTGGCCAGGATCAATGGATTTTTTTGGGCATTAAAATCCTAAATATGGCTTCCTTCGGAAGGGAAGTAAAGCTATGGATCCCATATCGTAGATTTGCAGCACAAAAAAGAATCTCAAGCCTGAAAGAAAAGGCCTCTAAGCAAAATTTGTCCGCTGTTTCAAACTCTGAATTGAATGGGACACTGATGATGTTGAAGATGGAGGGTACCAACACAAAATGGGGGCAGTGCTTTACCATGTGTGTGAGTGAATCAAGAAATTTTAAAGGGGACCAGACAGACATGATGCATGCAGAGGTAATAAGATGCCTGTCAATCTCCACCACTGAGAATATATTCAGCAAGTATGAGAGATGGTACTGGTGAACTGGCAAATTGCCATCGGTAAGGAAGCATGCTCTCTGCAGATAAGCCATGGTTGTGCCTATCAAATCATCCATGACGAGCTTGGCTTCTATAAACTATGTGTAAAATCAGTGCCAAGAGAGTTTACTGCAGAGCACAAATGCAACATGCTGAGACTTGCCAACACTTGTTCAACTGCTACAACAATGAAACTCGGTAGAATAATGTTGTTACATGACAATGCAATGCCACGCCACATAGCCAGCCAGTCCATTCACACCATTAACCATGTGCTGGAACACCCTGCCTACTATCCAGATCTCACCTCTTCCAATTATATCTTTGGAGTGCCTAAAGATGCTACTTTACGAGGTCATGGTAGCAAAACCTTCTCTGGATTCTTGATGTTCATCTGTTAATGCATATTCTCCACTAGGTATTCAATTTTATTTATTTGTTTTATTTACAGATGCTCTTTAAAATCTCAGGTCATCAGCACCCCATTCAATTCAGTGTGCAAAACGACTGATACATTATGCTCAGGAGCATCTTCTTTCAGGCTTGAGGTTCTTTTACATGTGGGGACCCACAGCTTTACTTCTCTTTGGCTTAGAATTTTTATGCCTAATAAAACCCATTGATCTTATGTTAGTAGATTTGATGATTTCATTGGCTTCTTATTGTATCTATAGGTCTGCAACATTTCTATTTTTTGTGTGAAAATTAATGTATTTAGTTTTCTCAAAATTTGTATGGCTTTTTTTACTATCAAACAAGTTATTTTGTGTAGTAAAAATATCATTGAATAAATCTAAGAAGTGACTGATTTTGTGTGCTTTAATGAGAATACTTGCAAAAAGAATTGGATAAGCATGTTTGTTTATTACTGAGAGGAAATTGTTCATATATAGTAAAAATAATAATGGACCCAAAATAGAACCTTGAGGAACACAATGCTTTATTACTGACCATTCTGAGTATGCTTTGTATTTATCAGAAGAATTTATTATAACTTTTTGCTTTCTGTTTGAAGTATGATGCAATCCATTTTTTTTAATGGTGTTTAACGCCCGTTTTTACTACTGAGGCACCACAGGTGGTATGCAATCCATTGATAATAGAATATTTTGATAAGAGTATGTTTTGCTTTACAGTAAAAGGTTTTGATAGATCATAGAATACTCCTATTGTATTACATATATTATCAAGGGAGAACTGCGTTAGCTAACTTAAATGTGGCATTATTGGTTGACTGTTTTTCGTAAATCTAAACTGTTCCCTTGCTAAAATAATATTTTTATATAAATGGTGATATATTCTTTTGAACATTAGTTTTCATGTATATTGGAGAAAACTGTTAGTAACGATATTGGTCTGCAGCACATTAGTGATTTTTGCCCTTTCTTATAAAATGGTTTAACAAATATTTTAACTTGTCCGGAAATATCCCTTTTAAAAAGGAAAAGTTGCATATATAACTTAAGATATTGCTAATATTGCCAGCACATATTTGTATATCTTTGTAGATATTTCTTCCTATCCTGATGAATTCTTGTTGTTTAGGGAGTACTTTATGTACTTCAGTTATACTTGTGGGTACTATCTCTAGTAATGTAAACTTTTCCAATCGTGTTTCCTTTAGGTATGAAATTGTATCTTTCTTGTATGTTTATCAGTAAGTTTACTACTACATGAATGAAATATTCATTAAATAAGGTTGCTATTTGCTACGGATCTTTTGAGAACTTTACATATCTACTAGAGAAAGCAACCCTGCTAGATGCAGACAGCAGTATAAAAATTACTGCAAAATTCTAAAAAAAAAAGGTTATAAGTACAGCTAAAAAACCTTGCTATGAAAGACAAATACAATCTTGACATAAACCTAAGACCATCTGAATATTATAAAAGAAAGGGAATGGTAAATATCATTCAAAAGATGAAATAAAATAAATTACAATAAATCAAATTACCGCTTTTATGTTTGCCATACATTTTGATACCTTGAGTTAGCCAGTCATTTTTAGAGATATTATTAATTTTCTTTACATGATATGGAAAACTTGAGTTGTGAACCCTTATAAAAGTATTTAAGGATTTAAAATTGTCATTTGCATTATTGGTCCTATATATTTCTTCCCATGATTGTTCTGTAAGTTGGTCATTGTTAATGATTCTATAACTGGTTATACAATTCACTATTTTGCAATTGGGAACACAATCATTAATTTTCAGTAACCGTCTTATCTGAAAGTCCATTAATTAGGGGTTCCCATGGATAAATTATTTTCAAGTGAAGAGGCTTTTAAACAGATTAAATATCTTAAGAAGAACAAAGCAGTGGACATATATAGGTTGCCAGCCTTTTATTTTTTAAAGCATGGTGTGAGGATAGTGGTAGGTTTCAGTGCCAATCAAAACTGCTTATGGTAATAAAGAGCAAAAGAAGTATACCTAAATCCTGGCAGACAGTTATCATTCTATCATTCACCCAATTTATAAGGGTTAGAGTATGATGGAGAACCCAGGCGATTATAGAGGAAATGCACTTTTGTTAAATCTTGGTAAGATTTTCACTGGAATTCTAACGGATAGAAATAATGAATGGGTTGAAAGAAATGAATTAATATCTTCATTTCACAGTGGTTTTAAAAGAGACTGAAGAATAACTGATAATATATTAATAATTAAAACATTGACTAATATTTGAAATGAGGTAGATTTTATGCAGTGTTTATAGACCTAGAGAAAGCCTATGATAGGTAAATAGAGATGCATTATGGTATAAACTGTGGAGCAAAGGAATGAGTAAAGAAATGGTAAGGAAATGTCTATATTTTGTGCTTAATATGGATGTAGTTTGGTGTGAAAGAGTATACAATGCTCTAGTGCAATCGAGGTGTTGCATATGGTGTAAAGATATGGGGAGTGGAGGATAGTTGAAAAGAGATGGATAATATATATATATATTTTGTAAAGCTATGTTAGGTATTCAACTAAATGCAATCAATGCATTTATTAGAAATGCGTTAGAAATGGGAAAGATAAGTGTACGGGAATGGGGTGATGGAGAGACTATGAAAATGTTGCACACATTAAGACATTAAGAAATCGGTATTAGGTGACACTACTTTACTAACTGATTGATTTATCGGAACATGTTTCAAGAGCATTTGCTCTCATCTTCAGCTGGGGACCAGCGAATGCTGACAGGTTGATTTGATTTGTTTATTAAGGACACTCTTTAACATCTTAGGTCATCAGCGTCCCATTCTATTCAGGGTGTAAAACGGCCGACAAATTTTGCTCAGAGGCCTCTTCTTTCAGGCTTGAGGTTCTTTATCATGCCGTAAGTGTACAACACGGGACCCACGGCTTTACTTCCCTTCTGAAGGACGCCATACTTACAATTTTTACGTCCGAAAAAATCCATCGATCCTGGCCGGGTTCGAACCCGTGACCTTGGGCTTAGAAGGCAAGTATGGTTACCACTACACCACCAGGACCGACATGCTGACAGGGGACAATGTGACCTCTAGTGGTTCCAATGTACAATGAAACAGGGAGTCCATTGGTGAGATGTCAAAATCCACGATAAGATGCTTATTCTTTAAAATGAACATTTTTTCTCCATGTTACTAATTTCCTGGGATTGTTGGTAGCTTTCAACAGTTTGGTCTCTTTTGTCATATCATGATTGTTCAAAAATGATCTTACATTTCTAAAGTGTTCTTTCGTCCTTGTTTCCAAATACTTATTCTGCCTACATATATCTGCATAAAATTCAAATAATTTATCTGATATACTCCTGCCATTTTTTTTTTACAGAATAACATCTTTTATTGTACTGTTCAAAAAGTTTCCGAAATTAAATTTATTTTGTGCTACCAACAGAATAAATTTTTTAAAAATTTTCATGAAAGCCTTGTTTTTTTTAAAACTTAAGTCCTTCCTTACTGTGGACAGAGTGATGGTGTTTTTAATATCTTTTAAGTCTTTTGAAATGTCTGATCTTCTTATCTATTAATGAACTGTTGAATCCATTGTTGAGGTCAGTATTGATCATGTACTGATATTCTACTGTATATTTATCCTTGTTGAGTGGGATGTTTGCCAATCTATGAACAAGGCTGTTTTTAATGGCGTGTTGGTGTGGTTTAGAGTTGAAGCTATTATTCTTTACATGACCATCTGTATGTGTACCAAATGAAATTATGTTGTTTCTCCTGTATATTTTCAGGTCCAAAAAAGGCAAATAATCTTCCATTTCCATAGTGAACTTAATACTTTGGTATTGCAGATTTTGTAATTTTAGGGCATCCTCTGTTTGTTTTTTTGATACTGTTCCAAATATGACATCCATAACAAAACCGTGATTTAAAAATAAATGGAAATGCCTTGGTAGTGTGTCTCTACTATACTCATAAATAAATTTGCCGTAAATGGAGACAGGGGATCACCCATAGCCAAACTGGAGTTTTGTTGGTAAATTTACCATTCAATATGAAAAAGTTTTGAACTATACACAATTTTGTAAGATTGGTGTAATTCTCAGTTTTTGTACTGGTAAGTTTGTACTTTAAGCCATTTGTGTAGTTAAGGGGAGCAGTTTTTGTTTTGAAATACTAGTGAACAAAGATGCAACATCAAAAGAGATGGAGTCACCCAGCAAAATCATTTCTTTGTTCATTTTGTCCACCAATTTATAGGAATTGGTGATGCTATTGCTTTCAAATTGTTCCAAAGATCAAAATTTCTTAACCAACCATTTAGCTAAATTGTAGGTTGGTGAATTTATGTTATTAATTATTGGGCGCATGATTTTGCTTGGTTTGTGTATTTTGGAAATACACATAATATACACATAAATCTTAGGCAACCTCGGGTTATTAATTTTTAGCTTCCATTTATCACTTTCTGACAAAGTTTTGGTCTGCTTCAGGGAAGTGTTATAAGTCTTGACACACTTGTTCAAGAGATCACGCCTTATAACTGAATATTCTGTATCAATCTCTATATCAACTATGAAATCTTTTACTTTGTTGGAGAAGCCAATGAACAATTTTTTAGAAACTGTCATTCTAGGTTATCAGAAGTGTGTCCAGATAGATGAATTACATTGTCTGTGCAGATTTTTTTAGATTGGTAATGGTTTCCTTTTTGTTTATTATACAATTGTTGAATTTTTTCTTTAGTTTAAATGACTATGGGTAATCCCCTCTCTCCATTTCTGGCAAATTTATTTCTCAGTACAATAGAAACACACATTACCAAGGCATTTCCATTTATCTTTAAATCATGATTTTGTTATGGATTACATATTTGCAATAGTACCAAAGAAACAAACAAACAAAGAATGCCCTAAATTTACTAAATCTGCAAAACCAAAGTACTAAGTTCAATATGGAAATGGAAGAGGAAGGTTGCTTGCCCTTTTTGAAGTTTAAAATCTACAGGAGAAACAATGTCATTTTATTTTGGTATACATAGGAAACCCACACATACAGATAATCATGTAAAGAATAATAGCTTCAACTCTAAACCACACCAACATGCCATTATAAACAGGCTTGCTCTTAAATTGGTAAACATCCCACTCAAGGATGAATGCACTACATAATACCACATCATCAATGCTGCCTTAACAATGGATTCAATAGTTCATTAGTGGATAAGAAAATCAAACATTTCAAAATACTCAAAAGATATTAAAAAATACCACCATTCCCTCCACAAATAAAGAAGATTTTAAGTTTTAAAAAATTCACATACCATCCATGGGCAAACTGAGCTTTCATGAAAATTTTTAAAAAATTAATTGTGTTGGTAGCACAAAATAAATTTGACATTTGAAACCTTTTGAACAGTACAATAAAAGATGTTATTCCACAAAACAAAAAGGCAGGAGTGTATCAAATAGATTATTTGGATTGTAATCGGATATATATAGGCAGAACAATAAGAAATTTGGTGACAAGAATGAAAGAATACTTTAGAAATGTAAGATATAAATAGTTGGATAAGTCAGCAGTTTCATATCATTTTTGGACATACAATCATGACATAACAAAAGAAACAAACTGTTGAAAGCTACCAACAATCCCAGGGAATTAGCAATATGGAAAAAGATTTTCCTTTTAAAGAATAAGCATGATATGAATTTTGATGTCTCACCAATGGACTTCCTGTTTCACTGTATATTGGAACCACCATAGGTCACCTCTTCACATTCCAGTATTAGGTTTTATATATGTCCTGTAAATTAATCAGTTAGTGAAATAGTGTCACTTAATACCAATCTCTTAATGTGTATAATTAATGAACTTCTCTATTTCTAACTTCTATAACGTTTACAATTAAAATGTTGGTTTAGAGTAGAACAGATGCCACATGGTCATGTTTTGAAAGAATGTTTTAACATTTCAGGAATCCACTTCAAAAGAAATTAGTTGGTTAGGTATGGATAGTTTGCCAGATGAATTTTGGAAGATGATTAGAACCAGAAATGAGGATATAGACAGATAACTTTATATATGTGGATATAGGACAGAAAAGTTCCTTGCTGCTATTTCAATTAAAAGAATGTATGAGCAAGGATTATATTGATAAATGTAATAAGAAAGAGAGGGAGTGGTTAACATGGTTCAGATTAGGAATGTGCATGTGCTGAAATGAGAGAGTGGAGGAGTCAGTTGATCAAAGTAAAATGGGTTCATATAAGATCTGAGATAGCAGTAAAGAAAAATTTTGGGGATACAAATCTTATGGAATTTAGGGGAAAATTTGTATAGAGTTAAAAATAAATGGGTATTATGATCAATAAGTAAATGATCTTTGGTTTTAGTGATTTAGGCATGGAGTTTGAATTGAGTAATAATCAAGAATATTGTATTATATTGTGGGTGTACTATTTTTAAGTGTTAATTATTGTTATCATGTCATCTTCATGACCTTGAAGAGAGCCAGGGCTGAAATCATGTGAAGATTGTAATATTGTAACTACTTAGTATTGCAATAAATAATAATGCTATAATTATTGGTTGGATTTCATGGTACTCCATTTTACAAATATCTATGAAAAGATTATCAATAGCTGTTTTGGCATTGTTTCAGATTCTAGTAGGAAAATGTACTGTATGCATAAAATTGTATGTTCTCAATATAGAACAAACTTGTTCTTATTACTCATATCATGAAGTCACCACAAAGAATAAATTAAATCTTTAGTTAAGAGAGACCTTTTAAGATAGCATCTAGATTATATATACAAAGGGTATCAAAAAAGTGTATACACACTTTGGCAGTAGATATCTATTTAATATATTTCAAAGTTGGATTGAAAAACAACAGTAATGTGTAATATGATGTTCTGTAAACAGATGTGACTCATATACATTGTGATAGCATTATTAGGTGATAGGTAAATCAACAATGAACAAATGAAGCCAAGATTATCGTATGATGTTCTGTAAACAGATATGACTCATAATATATTATGCTAGCATTGCTACAACAAAATGGAGTCAAAATTATCGTTTGAACATCTGAAAGCAATTTTGATGTGGTACAGGAAAACCAATAATGTTGAAGTTCAAAGGCAATGGAGACATGTGTACAGAACAGAACCACCAATATAAGTAACAATTCCACCTTACCTGCCATTCATACACTATGAAAATGAGAAATTTTACTTCCAACAGGATGGTGCATCACCACATTATCACTGAGATGTATGTGCATACCTTGATGACAATCTTCCAAGGCCCTGGTCTGATTGAGTTTCCACTGCATTCTCTGGATCTAACTCAGTTGGACTTCTACCTATGGGGAACTCTTAAGTTAACTGTATACCATAGAAAACCAGTTACACTGGTAGCACTTTGGGAATAAATTGAAAGAGCATGTGCTATAATCGTTGAGGACACTTTCTCAAACGTTGCTCAAACAGTAGTTCAACATACTCAGAAGTTGATCAATGCCAATGGTGGGCATTTTGAGTAATTGTTGTAAATGTAAAAGCCTAAGATGATTAGTGCTCATCATTTTCTGTTTATCTGAATTCAGTTTTGTTCTGTTAAAACAGTTTCTTCTTTGCTTGAAGTGTGTATACATTTTTTGGCACCCTCTGTATATAAAATTTTCAAAATTTCCTAGAGCTCTATATCCTGCAAATAAAATTAGTTCTTAATTTTTTTATATTGATATGAACAGCACAATACTCAAAAGTTTAATTGATATCATTGTATGATCCAGTTGAACTACACACTCTTAAAGCTTCACTTACTTTTCATAAATGTATGGAACCGGTTTCAAGAACATTTTGTTGACTGTTCAACTGAGTTGAACTTTAGCATGGCTGAAGATGGGAACAAAATGTTCTCGAAACCGGTTCCATACATTTATGAAAAGTAAGTGAAGCTTTAAGAGTGTGTAGTTCAACTGAATCATACAATGATATCAATTAATATGATTGGCTTCACTGTGCAAGTTCCAATTTACATTTAAGTAACTCAAAAGTTTGTTCCAGACAATGCATTTCCAGGTCAATTATATCAAATTCCCTGTTATTCCTAACAAAGTTATTCACACCTATTAGTATTAAGAGTATGATCAAGAACTGAGCAATATAATGAATATAGCTATAGAAAATGGTTTCAAACAAGAAGTGGTATATAAGAAAGTAAACAGAACAAGGAACAAAAAGAGAATCAAAGACATCAGTACTCTTATTCCTAACAAGGGAGAAAATAGAATGTACCAAAAATTCACATACCATTCATCAGCCTTCTATAAATTCCAAAAGATTTTCAAAAAACATAACATTATTTTAGCTCCAAAAACAGTTACTGCATAAAAAATATACTAGATTCTAAACTAAAATATGATATTCTTCAAGAGAACAAATCAGGAATATATCAGATGGAATGTGTCGATTGTGAAAAAATTTATATTGGAAAGACTAAAAGAAACATAAAAACAAGAGCAAAAGAACACATCAGGAACATAAAACAAAGACAGGAAGAAAAATCAGCGGTAGCTTGGCATTTTTGGAATGAACAACATAATATTAACAGGAATCCCAAACTACTTAAAAATATTACAGGAAAAACAGAACTTACAGTCTGGGAAAACATTTATATCTGGAAGAACAAAAGTAACGTTTTCAACTTTGAAATCCCGCCAAATAACATCTTAATTTAGAAGTTCATCCAAACGCCACCAGAGACAAACCAAACCACCACAAAGAACAAGGCCAGCAGTCAATCTTGAACTGAAGATGGGAGCGATTAGCTCCAGAAACTTAGTTTTCTTTTTTAAACTATTAGTGATGTAAGTGTACAAATTGAACTCAATCATTCAAAAAACTTATATTAAACATCACTGTTACAAAAGTCTACCATATTTAAAACTATTTAACTGTGTACTTATTTTCTCCTTTCTTTATCTATCAGAACTGCTATCCCGTGATAGTTCATTGATTTTGATCCACTCCATGATATATTAGAAGATAGTTATCATTGTTCATTGTTCTTTTTTTTTAGTTTCAGACATTATTAATATGTTTGCTTTTTTCAATTTCATTTCTGCTACAATTCCTACTTCTTTATTATTCAACCCTCATTCATTCCAAGTAGTCAATAATATGTAATTTCATTTCCATGTCTTAGTCCATTTTTATTTGCCAGGTCCACCATCAATTCTGGTATCTTACATTGCTTATCAGTAGTAATTGATATTCAATTGGTCGGCTTATGAGGGCTGCACAGGCATGGTTGGGTGAAGGGGCTGTCATCATTCAGCCTTCCAACTTGCATAGTTTTCTCTTAGAGTTTCCTTCACTTGCCTCATTTTGATTTGCTACGAGTTTGGGAAGTGCTCGGAGGTTCAGCAACCTCACCCGAAGATTATATATGTAATGTTCATTTTTGGGGGGAGGGGATACTCCTTCTCTTTAGCAAAAATAGCAACCTCTTCCAAGGTCTCGTAGGTTTTCACTATACCACTGATATTAAAAAAATAGAGTAAACTTATTTAACCATTGGCCTTAGGTATAATTGTTCTGTGCATATTTTTCAGACCTATGTGAGTCAAAGGATGGTCACTGTGTCACATTCCAGAATATGCATGATATGCCCTTTTGAAAAAGCTGGCTAAGTTCTTTCTTTGCTTGAATGCCATGTATTTACCATTTATGAAACAATTTTGTTACAGAATTATGAACCTTATAGTATAAAAATTTCAGCAAAATCGTGGTTCTAGAAAGGTAACAATTGACCTGCCTTTAAACATTAAAGTTTTTATTTCTATAAAACAGTATATAAATGTGTGAAATACAAATCAATTTTGTTGATATAACATTAAATGCAGAAAAAATGTTTTGTACTATTGTTCTAGTGTAGAATAAAATGGAAGCTTTAGGAAATTGTGGAATGATTTAACACATATTTGCTATTGGCATCCTAGAATTTGTAATATAAGCTCATTTTACTGTTGGCATAGACATTACCCAGGCTTCTTCTCAAAAGCAAGTTATGAGATTATAAGCTGCATATTTATTTACAACCAAGGGTGACCGAGGTAATTAACGTGATTGGGAGGTCTAGGGTTCGATTCCCAACAGGGCCATCCTCCCTGACAGGTTTTCCTCAATCCTCATAAATAGCGAATGCTGGGGAAATACCCTAAACTTAGGCCTGGAACATTTCCTTCCTTAAATAAATCCTTTCCCAATATATCATTTCATCTCACATATTATCAGTGTCCATCGCCTGTGTTGCCTCAGTAGTAAAAACGGGTGTTAAACACCATAAAAAAAGCAAAATTTTTGAGGTTTATTGTTCATGTTAACTGAAATAGGGATTTTCCCTACCCCCTAAAATAAAGTAATTAGGAGTGATACTGTCAAAATTCATATACGCATCAACTTATAATTCTCACAAGATCGTAGTATTCATAATTTCCTTCATATTAAAGAGAAAGCTGCTTTGCCCAAAAATTGTCGAGGAGGGTGAAAAACTGTGATGGTTTATGGCCTACACTGACCCAAGACCATAAAACCTTGGAGGATTTTTCTAAAGGTTACGCAGGGGGAAAATAGAGTTCTCTTCTAAACCGTTAGACTCGACCACCGTACCGCCACGGGTGGCCGAGGTCGTTAAGGTGCGGAATCGTGAACGGGAGGTCTGGGTTCGACCTGAGTGAGATATTTTCCAGGTTTTCCTCAATCCTCATAAATGGCAAATGCCAGGGAGGTACCCTAAACTTAGTCCTGGAACGATTCCTTCCTTAAAAATAAATCCTTTCCCAATAAATCATTTCATCTCATGTATCATCAGTGTCCATCGCCTGTGGTGCCTCTGTAGCAAAAACGGGCGTTAAACACTATTCATTCATTCATTCATTCATTCATTCATTCATTCACTCACTTCATTCGATCACCGTTTCCTTCTCAAGGACATGTAAACAACCCGTATTGCATCCGTTGCGTAAAATCAGGTCAGAGAACCGACGCAATAAGTGACAAAGGCCGAGAAAAGCGCGAAATTAAGTCAACAATGGGAAGGGAAGAACAGCGATCAGAATGTTTAAATTTTAGCGAATTCTAGATACTAACAGCGTCGGGAGACCGCCTGACTGATGTAGAATAAAATCATCGAAACGCCGCGAGTTCGTGGTCATATTCAGTACAGATTCAGGTCAGATTCTGTTCAGTTGTAGTGTAGTCATCCCCGTTCAGTTTAACATTCTCGCCGAGAGTTAGGGCAGTCTCAATTCTTCGTCTATATATATATATATATATATATATATATATATATATATATATATATCGACCGTGCTCCACTCGAATTTTCTTTTACTACTTTGGTCAGACTTCATTCTTATTAAGTGATATAACATTTTAAACAACCAAGTGTAGTAGTGGTTTCTCTAAATATTTAGAAAGATCTATGTGGTTAAATAAAAGAGCACGTATCTATTAGTGATTATAATTACTTCAGTGGTTCTCATTTGGACACATCCTTTCAATTCTTATACCCGAGGAGCGCTGAGGCTTGTACTGAAAAGCACTAGACTTCTCATTTCAGCCAGGGCAGCAAAGAGGTTTTTCTCTTTGTAACAAATTGAAGCGGGAACGAGGTGTGAAGACTGGAATCGTTAAGAGGAAGACGGGATCAGCAGAGGAGATTACGAGATTGTCAACTCCCCATAATCTACAATCCATTAACTGCATCCCCCATACAACCCCTGAGATAACCTGTTATGTTAAATCTGCTTCCTCTGCTCCAATATCGAGATTCCTACTCGATCAATAACCATTCATTAACCATCTTCTAAATTCATTTTCACCTTTTATCCATCTACACACATCAAAAATTCTGTTTCATAACAGTGAAGAATGTTAATTTTACCTGTGTTGAGCACCTGATAGACCAAAGCAGAGAAAAATATTACTGAGACTAATACAATTTTTTTGAAACCTTTATCTTCCCCTTGCTCATTTCATACAAAATCAAAAAACCTTCATTTTTTCTTTAAAAATAAAAGAAAAAATGGTTCCTCAAATAAGTCTGGAATATGTTGGCAGATAAATTAAGTGATATTTGCCTTTTCAGGGCAAGGAAAATATCTGCAAAAGATTTTGATCCAGCAATCAGATACCAGACCTGAACCTTTCTAAGCACTCTACCTCTTGTCTCAGCAGTATATATTTGGTAAGTAGTTACTTACAAATACAATGATTCGTGACTTATAAATTTTACCAAATTTAAGATTTGCAGAAAGATTAAAGCATACTCGAATTTATGATTCATTTAGCAGAAATCTTCCTATCTAACCAGACTGTTCATCAGAGTCATTGACAATATTATTGGTTATTACTAAGTGGCTGCTGTGTTGTAAATTTATGTTGCAAAATAATTTTGTTTAGAAATTTAAAAGAAAATAAATAGAAAACTATACCACTGTAAAATTTTTGTGATTTGATTGTTATTCCATAAGTTCTAAACACTGTACTGCACTGTAATTAAAATTTTTTGAGTTTGATATGAAGCAAGGGGATGATGTGCAAAATGATGTTGGTGCTACTCATAAAACTCAAGTTTCCTTATTCTCAAAAACATATGGGATAGTAAGTCTTTGTGGATTTATTTATTTCATGGGGCTCGTAAATCATTTAAATTCAAACAAAATATACTTTAGGCCTGTGGTAAAATTTTAATTTAGGAAATCTCAGCTCAAGGTTTAATTTCCATCTCAGCCAAGGCAAACACAATGATTAATAATTTAGCATTTGTAATTGTTTTTTCTGCTCATTTTAAATACTTCAGGATGGTTATAGGGCATGGATGTCGATGTGTCATCTTTATCTAAAATGTCATGGACAATTTTAATATACATTGTGATTATGGGTCTCTGAATATTAAAACAGAATGTTTTAATGTAATTTTTTGTGGTAAATTTTTAGTTTTAGAGCATATTTAGTCATTTTTACTATATTTTGCTATATACCTAATTTTTTAAATGCAATTATATTTTAATTGATATCATTGTATGATTCAGTTGAACTACACACTCTTAAAGCATCACTTACTTTTCATAAATGTATGGAACCGGTTTCGAGAACATTTAGTTCCCATCTTCAGCCAGGCTAAAGTTCAAGTAAAGTTCAACATTTAAGCAATTATATTTATTTGTATTTTGCAATACTGTGTCTTCTTCATTTAAGCAAAGCTAAGGTAGAGTTTATAAATGGGCATGCTTTAACCCTGAAATATCTATTGTAATGGAAAAGGTCCTGAACAGTATGTAATTAAGTTTACAACATTATCTTGCAACTTGCCAGGAATTGTTATTTGAACAGCCAGCCACAAGTTCTGAGAACTTTTTATTTATTTATTAAGTACTAAGCGAAATTCAAAAGAAATAAAAGTTTATAGCTTCTGGTCCTAGCCCCTTTTCCTATAGACCACTATAATATTCCATACAACCTTGTAAGTATAACTTGACAAATAGTGAACTATAAAATCACAAATGTCTCTTATCTTCTTTATTTTGGTGCCCAGTATTTCTGCCTTTGAATGTACAAAAGGCAGAGACACTGAACATTCATCATTCAGGAAAGCTGCACCTCTGGGAGTCCAGAGACAAATCTCCATGCTTAGTACATACAAATTAATGATTCAACCTTAATTCTACTTATTTGGCCAAAATCATAACTACTCCAAAATAGAACAGATATAAATGGTCACATACATAACATCACATTGTCTAATATTCTAATAAAATATAATTCACTTATTTTAATTCTATTTCTAATTTTTCTCTACTGACATTTCCATTTCATCTTTACCTTCTATAAAAACTCCCCTAATTCAATAACTATGGTTGATCTCCAAAAATCTTTCTTCCTGTAACTTCTTTATTCCTGATAATCATTTCTTGCTTATCAAGTTTACCCTGCTTTCAATTGTTCCTTTACCCTGTCTCATCTTCCTATTCCTACTCCCATGGGTGACCAAGATTGTTAAGGTTTGGACTCATGAGCGGGAGATCAGGGGTTTGATTTCCACCAGGATTTTCCTCCCTGACTGAAGTTTTTGCAGATTTTCCTCATTCCTCATAATGTTAAAATCTAAGGAGATGCCATAAACTTAGGCCTGGAATGCTTTCTTCCTTTATTTAAAAAAAAAATCATTCCCAGTCATTTCATGTCATGTATCATCAGTGTTCCACTGCCTTTGATGCCTCAGTAGTAAAAAGGGGCATTAAACACTATTCAAAATCTTTCTTCCCTCCTCTTATAGGACACATCCCTGGGATAACATCACCACTAAAACCCTTTAATTTTGAAACACCTAATCAAAACAAAGCTATCCCTTCCCTTTTGTTCTTCATATAAATTACAGTATACTTTTCCTTGTTAGGGCCATTGTTTATATCCTTGCATAATATCGATGAACTTTTCTCTCTAATCTAGGAGAATAAAATTTGCTTGTTCATATATTCTAGCCTTCTTCTCACTTCCCTCCAAAATCTACTTCTACATCTCCTAGACAATTCTTACACAACTGCTCTCTAACTTTAACTAAACAGGTATTAGCTCTTAGAACTAAGGGGTAAGATGTGATGAAATAGGCAGCCAGAACCATTCATGCTGCAACCATTGTTTCAGTTTGCTGCTTCCTACATCTGCTTATGTAAACCTAAAACTAAGACAACTGTGATTTACTTCATTCCAGAAAACTTTTATTTTTACATTCCCCCTTTACAGGCAAATAGCAAGCCTAGGAAAACAGTTTCTTTTGGTAGCCTGTAAATCACAGTTTCTAAGTATTTTGATGCAGTTCAGTTGCATTCTAAAAATGCAGGAAATAAAGCCATTTAAACTTATTAAATGGTTTATGAATAGGGCAAAAATGTATTTGTGATGTTGATATTGTGCAAGGTTTGTGGAATATAGGTGGCAGCAGAGAAGAGATTCACAATATAACAGCAGATCAAACATGAGAAACAAAAACTCCCAAGAAGGGTGGCAAAAAGAAAACATCAGAACAGTTACAGTTAACACAAACTGCAGCAAGTCACAGTAAATCTTCAGAATATTTCAAGAATTGTGTAATGTTCTACTTTCAGTGAATATTTCCCTTTGGAAATGCAGTGTTACACTGGCCAATCAATTACCAGTAAGATGACTTTAAGAAGAAATTATATTCTACTGTGTTATGAAGACACTGCAAGAAGAATTAGACAAAAGATAGAAGGTAACAAAATCTTTGGCTCTCTTGATGAAACAGCAACATTCAAGGCACAACATTCACAAGGCTGCTCCATAACCAATGTCATTGTGTGGACATGGAAATCAATAGTTCGAGTAAAATATTTTTACTGACCACTGAAGTTTAATAAGCAGTTAATCATCCAACAATCTGTTGACTATTCCATGCACCTACTGTATCCCAAGGAAATTCAACATAAGGACATTTGTCACATTTGTCACACTGTTTGTCACTGATGCAAAAACATAAGTGATAAAAGCTATTAAAGGTTTTTATTCAAAGTTGGTGCATCTAACTTGCCTTGTGCTTGCTATGCACAGGGTCACAGAATAAGTTCTCGTTCACTTTTCTAAAGTCAATCAATTAGTGTCTCAAACAAAGAAAATTTTTTTCAAAACTTAATCAAGAAGAGAATTCATTAGATTCATAGCTTCAGATTTTACGCTGCCATTGGAGCCCATCATTATGTGTTGGGGCTTCTGAATTGATGCCTCTGTGATTGCAACAAATTCCAAATGTGGAAATCTGTGGTTGATGTTCTGAAAACCCAAGATGCTATAGCCATCCATTGAGTTCAACAGCTGTTTTCTAACAGTAAAATGAGAGGGGAAGCTGGCATAATTAAAAGCAAGGTTTGACTTCCTACCATCTACAATTCCAAAACTTTAGGACTGTGCTATGAAATCAGAAACATCCTTTGGATTCATTAAGAAAAATTCAAGTTGTACTTGGTAATATGTGTGGTCAAGGTGGTGAAATGATAAGAAATAAAATAAAAAATGTGCTAGATAAAAATTTGGGGTATTTCACCATATGCTTGATTTCTGAAGCTCTAACTGGTGAAAACTTTAATACATCAGATTTCATAAATTAACTGACATCTAGTGACTTAGCATATTTTAACTATGTTCTCATTGTAAGTGCGAATGTTGAAAGGAACTTTTCAAAATATAAGAATGTTCTTCTCGATAATCAGCATTTCTTTACTTCTAAGGATCTGTGCATGTATACTGTAATTTACTGCAATACAGAATAAAGTCTTACATTTTTAAATACAGTTTAATTTTTCAGTTCTTTTTTTGTTTATTATATGTCAACTTAAAATAAATCTTTTTACATGATCAAATATTGATACTTACTAACCTACATCATTTTTCATGGCCATGTATCAGTTTTGTTATAAATGGTTCCATTCTTAAAGTCATAATTTTTGTTTTACTTATATTCCACATAAGTAACTGTATCACAGTATTGTCTGGTGATTAGAAGAAAGAAAGCATGAGGAATATGCTATGTAAACATTTTCTACCCTTCTCACTATGCTCACATATGTTAGTGCCAATAATAATAAACAGTGTTGTCATATACTCATCCATAGTTAGAACTCCAGCGAGCTTGCAAGATATGAGTGAGAGTTCCTCATTCATGTGGCAGCATGGGTATCTCACATACATTCATATGTGTGCAGATAAATATTTCAAGTTCCCTCACACTTCAGTCCCCTCTTGCCATCTTCTGATCTCTAGACTATATGTTTGATTCACGCTTTAGGCCAGGGTTTCTGAATCTTTTCCAATGATATACCACTACATTCAATGCTTAACATTAGAGGCATTGGCTTCTGGCAGAGTGGAATTATTTACCCTGCTTGCACTCATTTCTCCCTCTGAGCTTTTCGAGCAAAGTCCTTTAATTAACCACTTATACATGTTCTGGTTTACTTCTTCTGAATCTGGCACAAACTACATATAAATCCAACAATTTAACAAATAAAATATCGCTTTCACAACATTAATGTAACTCAATTGTTTCGTAACTATAAATGCATCTCACAGCTAAATAAATTATAAAATACAACCCATTATTGTATGATCAAATATATTCAAATTGCACTCTGTCATTGTCATAGGATGAAAATTGAACTTCCATATTATTTTTGTATATTATGACATAACATTTTTAATGATAATGTAAAGTCTATCTTTTCCGTTTAGCTAGTAAAACTGTCAAATATTTGTTGTTCATTAAACAAATGTTAATTTATGTCATTTGCTAAACTTTTTACATACACCCGGCAGTAGTTCAGGTAACATCAATGGTATGCATACCATGGGTTGAGAACCCCTTCTCTAGGCTGTTTATTGTAATAGAAATAGTTCTCATATCATGCGCATGTGTGTGTATAACAGAACTGGTACCTGTATATCTTCCACTGTAGGTGGTGCCATATTTTCTTGTAGTAATATGTCGATTATGTTGTGAATAAAAAGATTAAAGTGTAGGGTTGACAGAATGCAATCCTGCCTTACAGTACACTGACTAGAGAAACTCCCTGATACTCTGTTCCCATTGTATAACCCAGAACTCCATCTTTCTATAAATTGCCTGTAGTGTTTGAATCATTTTTGTTGACATCCCCAATCTGAAATTTGTACCATAGTACTTCCCGATGAATGGAATAAAATGCTTTGTGAAATCACAAAATCACAGTGCAATTTTCCCCTTATGTTAGCCATTTGTTTCAACCTTAATGTGTCCAGAATAAATTCATTGTCAATAGTACTCTATCCCTCTCTGAATCTTGGCTGAAATTTTGAAATTTTGCAAAATTCCATCCCCCAGATTTTCATTCTTTCATACAAAATTCTGCCATAAATTTTCCCCATAATTGGAAACAGCATGATTTCCTATAGGTGTTGGAAACTCCACTGGAACCCTTTCCCTTTTATATATATATATGGTGAATAATTCCAGTAATCCAACAGGCTGGGTATTGTCCTTTATTAAATATATACATACCATATTAAAATCCTTTATCATGTAGATTAAAGCAACTATAGGTGCATTTCTGTGGAGCAATGAATTAAAGATTTATATTAATTTTTCTGTATTTAGATATGCCATAATAAGTGTAAACTATCATTATAAAACAACTCATTTATTTAAAAAGTAAAACTTTTCTGTTATTTTTGCTGCTATGTAGCTGCATCCATAGCAAGCAAGTGTTGTGAACTGATTCTTGACTGAAGGATGCAGGGCATTAAACCTTTTGTTATAAGTTGCTTTACATTTAAAATATATCCAGGAAGTACAGCTTGACAAATTCAAGAAAATATACTTCACAGACAGAGAAAGCACTAGACTAGACAGAGATGAAGATTTTAGATTTATTTAATTTAAGGATGCTCTTTAACATCTTTGATCATTAGCATCCCATTCAATTCAGAGCATGAAAAGGCCAATAAAAATATTTCTCAGAGGCCTCTTTTCTCTTCCTGAGGTTCTTTTATGTACCATAAAATCTATGACATGGACCAGCAGCTTTACTTCCCTTTGGAAAGAAGCAATACTTAGGATCTTTATGCCACAAAAGAATCCATAGATCCTGCCTGGTTTGAACTTGTGACCTTGAGATTATGAGGCAAGCGTGATTACCACTAAACCACCAGGACCGACCAACAGAGATTAAAATTCTTCCAATGAAAATATAGTATGTGAAACTAAAACTTAAGTACACATTATCCATTTTCCCAGCATTTAGTCAGTGGCATTTTCAGTTGCACTATTCTCGTCAGTCATTCATATAGTTTCCAGACCCTTTCTTAATTTTGAAACCCAGGTCTCATTTTCCCCCATTCTCAGCTACTCATGCTAGCAGATTGCCCTAATAAGTGCATGATCTCATTAACAATTCGTAGCCAGTATTTTTCCTCAACCCTTTGGATGAATATCAGTAGCTTTAGCACTTTAGGTCCCCGAGCTCATTTATGCTGTTGCTAATTCATTAAGTTGCTTATCATCTGATATAACTGCAAAGGTTAAAGAACATTAAACTCACACACACAAAAATAAAGCTATCATTGATAAAGTCAATATTAGCTTCATTTTTTTTTAAATTTTTAAAAATAACACTTTTTGTCATATTTATGAGACCATTCTTAGAGCAAGAAAACTAAAAAACTGTTTTCTACACCACTTTATTAAATATGAAAGTAACGTTGTTTGCTACATTATTGTTTTAATGAAGCCCACAATAGCTCATTTGGATTAAGATCTGGGTGATAATGAGGACAGTCTCATAATATCGTGATTCTTTTCTTGTGTCATTTTATCAATTGTATATTTCTTGTGCATTGGTCTCAGTCTGTTAATGATGTTATAGTTCAAATTTCTTTAAATGTAACTATATTTATTAACTTGGTATTATCTTTTCATTCGTCGGTGGTCTAGTGGTAACCATACTTGCCTTCTAAACCCAAGATCGCGGGTTCGAACCCGGCTAGGATCGATGGATTTTTTCGGGCGTAAAAATCCTAAGTATGGCTTCCTTCGGAAGGGAAGTAAAGCCGCGGGTCCCGTGTCGTACATTTACGGCACGAAAAAGAACCTCAAGCCTGAAAGAAGAGGCCTCTGAGCTAAATTTGTCGGCCGTTTCACGCTCTGGGTAGAATAGGACGCTGATGACCTGTGACGTTAAAGAACGTCCGTAAACAAATAAAAAAAAAAAATACTTTCATGTTAAACCCAAGATTGTGGGTTCAATCCAGGTCAGAGCCGATGGATTTTTTCGGGCACAAAAATTCTAAGTATGGCTTCCTTTGGAAGGGAAATAAAGCCAGGGTCCCATGTCATAGATTTACGGCAGGAAAAAGAACCTCAAGGCTGAAAGGAGAGGCCTCTGAGCAAAGTTTATTGGCCTTTTCACGCCCTGAATTGAATGGGATGCTGTAAATAAACCAAGTCAACAACAAATCTTACATTCACTAAAATAGAGAAAAATAACAGAAATTTTTGAGTTACATTACATATTTAAGATGATGATGCTCATATATTTCAGTAAAACAAAAATATGTTACTATTCACAAGCAATTACAATGTACAAAGCCAATAAAAAATTAAAGTTACATTGATTTTCACTGGCTTTGAAATTTAATTTAAATAGTATTGTAGTAAAAACATGTAATGCAATCATTTTCTGAAGGTTATTACAGAGCTCTCTTATATACAAATATAATTCTCATACACATATTAAATTAATATTTCACATTTCTCATCTTCACAAAGATGCTATTGTTAAATATAAAACATATGCATCATTATAAATACAAGTTATATGCTAAATTAATTTGTTCTTCTATTTTAAAAAATATAGAGAAAATTAAATGCAAGAGCATTTTTAAAATTTCGGTTTTCAAGTATAAACCGACTCCTAATGGTCCATTTTCCCTAATTTTCAGAAACTATTTATTTTTATTTTATTTATGTAGTAAATATCTAATTTTGTTGTGAAGAAACAAATATTGATGCTGCTAGAGCAATTTTTTAAATTCTGGGTTGCAGGTAAACCCTCCCCCCATTCCTAATGGCTCGATTTCCCTTATTTACAGAAATTCATTTTCTCATTTTACTTAAATGTTATATACGGAGTTTCTTTGCGAAAAAACAAATATTTACGCCGTTAGAGCGATTTTTAAATTTTGGTAAACTCACTACTCCCCGCTAATAATCCGATTTCACTGATTTTCAGAAACTATTTTTCTTATTTTATTTCAATGGCGTATATCAAGTTTCCTTCAAACAAATTTAAAATTTCGGTCGTTAGAGCGATTTTTAAATTTCGCTTTAATCCTCAGTCGTTTAATAAACTTCCACTCTCAACAATCTGATAATATTCAGAAACTATTTTTCTTATTGAATTTAAATGGTATATGCCGAGTTTTGTGTGAAAAAAAACAACAAATATTGGTGCTACTAAAGCGAGTTTTAAATGTTGAGTTCCAGGTAACCCCCCTAATGGCCCGATTTCCCGATTTTCAGAAACTATTTTTCTTATTTAAGTTAAATGTTAAGTTATACGGAGTTTCGTTGCAAAAAAAAAAATATTAACGCCACCAGAACGATTTTCAAATTTTGAGTAAACACCTCCTTTTAACAGTTCCATTTCACGGATTTTCAGAAACAATTTTTATTTTATTTCAATGGCATATATGTGGAATTTCCTTAAAAAATTAAAATGCGGCCGCTAGAGCGATTTTTACATTCAGCCTAACCCCTATTCTTAATAATCTGAGTTCACTGATTTTGAGAAACTATTTTTCTTATTTTACTTAAATGGTATATGCCGAGTTTTGTAGTGAAAAAAAATATTGGTGATACTAGAGCAATTTTTAAATTTTGGGTTCCAGGTAACCCCCCCCTCTTCCTAATGGCCCGATTTCCCTGATTTTCATAAACTAATTTCTTATTTTATTTAAATGTTATTCGGAGTTTCCATGTGAAAAAAAAACAAACAATGCCACTAGAGCGATTTTTAAATTTTGGGTAATCACCTCCTCCCAACAGTCCGATTTCACTGATTTTCACAAACTACTATTGTATTTTATTTCTGTGGCATATATAGTTTCCTTTTATTATTTTTTTTTATTTCACTTTAACCCCCCCACTGCTGTTCATCTGAGTTCAATGATTTTAAGAAACTATTTTCCTTATTTGAATCAAATGGTATATGCCGAGTTTTGTTGTGGAAAAATAAATTTTGGAGATGCTAGAGCAATTTTTTAATTTTGAGTTTCAGATATTTTCCCCTTCTAATGGCCAGATTTCCCTGAAATTTCAGAAACTATTTCCTTATTTTATTTAAATGTTATATATGGAGCATCATTGCGAAAAAACAACTATTAATGCGCTAGAGCTATTTTTAATTTGGGGGTTCCACGTAATCTTCCCTACTATTAGTCCGGTTTCACTGATTTTCAGAAACTATTTTTATTTTTATTTCAATGACATATACAGTGTTTCCTTTAAAAAAAAAATTAATGCGGCCGCTAGAGCGATTTTTATATTTCGCTTTACTCCCCACCCATTTTACAGGTATACACCCGCTCATAATGACCCGATTGCCACGATTTTCAAAAATTACTTTTATCGTTTTATTTTAAAGAAATCTGCTGGGTTTCATAGAGTAAAAACAAAAATTGTGGCAGCTAGAGCGAGTTTTAATTTTTTTAAAAACATTTTCGCTGTAGGTTAACCCCCACCCCCAATGGTCCAATTTTCCTGGTTAACGAACTCGACGGACATTTTGTTAATTTATGGTTATATGCCGAGTTTCGTTGAAAACAAATAAAACTTGCGACCGCTAGAGGTTGATGAACACATACACACAAAGGTGTGTGTGTGTGTAAAAGCTATTTAAAATATGCATTTCTATATATGCGAATATATATAAAGAAATTTTTTTTTCTCTGTAGGTGCCTATTAGGTATGATCGATTAGCTTATTTCCTTTGGAATTCCCTTTAAAAAAAGCTAAAAAAATAAGTTGATTTTTCTCGTGTACAATTGCAATAGCTTCACACCTTTGGAATTCGCTAAAAATGCATCAGTTTACTGCTTAAAAGCATTTACTTAATATTTTAAGGACCAGGATAGCAGCATAGAAAAGCATTGTTTGTTTTGCATTTATAAACTGATTTTAAATTATATGGATATTTCAGGAATTCTGTTGTAATTATGATACACATTTATAGAAATTAACGGAACATTATCATTGCTTGTCATTACTTATTTGTTTCATTTTCAGGGTCATCCAAGTCATTTGGCAGAAATCTAATCATGAAGGAAGATAAAGGCACATCCAGTGGCTCCAAAGAAACAACAGTATTGAGAGACACAATGCTAAAATTTATGCAACAGTTTTACAATGAAAACGACTCTCATAAAATTACAGATGAATTTATGAAAGAATTCTACAAGTCAATTGCCACCTTAAGCCTTGAGGACATTGAACGTATAGCTACGTCCTACCTTCAGGACAAAGACTCAAACTAAGCCTTCAATGGAATTAAATAACACTAGGTTACAAATGAATTTTTTTTTCTGATCTATGATTAAAAATAGATGACTTTTACTAATTTTGGTGTGCAGAATTAAAAAATGCATTCCGTTTTTCTGTTTTGGCAATATGTCAATGTTCAAGGAAAATATAATTGTAAAATTTGCAAAAATATTATACACTCATATACAATTTTTAAAGAAAATGAAGAATAATAACATAAAAGCGTATCTGAATTTGAGAATGTATGTTAGTTATTTTGTGTACCCCTTTTTCTTTTCCCATGGGAACTGCAGTGTACATAATTTCTCAGGTGTTCTCTGGTAGGTTCGTTGCGTGCAAGACACCAGCAGAATTGGCCATCATATGTTCGTTTCAACATTCATGGTAATGTCATTCAACATCTTTCAAGTCCAGGGGAAAACTTTTACCTTGCTCTTCACTGACATTTCCTAAATTTGAAGTAGGGAAGTAGTCAAGATGTGACTTGAGGAAATGAACCTTCAAACTCATATTACAGCCAAGCAGTCTGAAATTTTCCAGCATATTTCTGACAATTTCTTTGTAGTGAGGGTCTTTCACATTGCCCAGAAATTTCTTAACAACCTTTCTGAATCCATTCCACTCATTTTTTTAAATTTCATTAATAGAGCTGGTAAAATGAACATCATTCATCAATTTCTTTATCTGTTGAACTTTTTGTATTTGTTTATTTACAGATGCTCTTCAACATCTCAGGTCATCAGTGTCCCATTCAAATCAGGGCATGAAATGACTGACAAACCACCAGGGCCGACTCCTTATCTATGATCCATCAAATACTCCCTCTCTGATTTTAGCCTGTGACAATGATGAAAACTTTGTGCATAAGTACTGAAAGCAAGGGCAACTTTTGTCAAATGCTTTCACAAATTGTTTCATCATCCCAAGTTTTATGTGTAATGGAGAGAGTGAATTTTTGGACGATCAGCAAGAGGCACATTAGTAACATTTTTTGTCCAGGTTCCAGTTTTTGCCTCTCAGTCATTAGTCAGTTTCCCAATGTATGTCTCTCGCCCTGCTATCCCATTTGCAAGAAAACAAAGGAATTTTGTACATCCTCCCTGTTGTCCTAGTAACAGACCAATGACCTTCATGTCACCACATATTTGCCACTCATGGTCGCAGTATTTAATTTTCTTAAGACATGCTTCAGAGTTTCATAAGACTCTCTTAGGCTTGTAGAATGTGCAAGCGGTATTGAAGCTAACTTGTATTATAAAGTAACACTGCCTTAAGACTTCATTTGGAAGAATCAATAAAAAGACACCAGTTACTTGGCTCATATGCTTCTCTGACCGACTGTTGAATAAGATTACACATATGCACACAAAACACAAGTTGATCTTCTTCTGCGTAGTGCTTGTGAAACTATATTTTGCGATTCCTATACCAAGAAAATGTAATGCCAGGTGATAACAAATTCTTCTCCTTTAGTCTTGAGCACAGTAATTCACTTTTTTGTTTTGTGAAGCCTAAATCCCTCACTAAATCATTTAACTCAAATTGACTGAACTGTTGTGGTAAATTGTCAAATTTTTCTGGATCAGATACCCACTCATTGTCGGAAGTCAGGGACTGCTTTCAGATTCACTAAAATTGAGGTCTGCTGGTGGTGTAGGTACAGGTAGTTCGAGTCCATGATGAATAGGCTGTGTAGCTCAGTTCAGATTTGGATATTTAATTCCTGCCTTATTTATTTATTTTTTGAATGGTGTTTAACGCCCATTTTTACTACAGAGGCATCACAGGCGGTGGACACCGACGATATATGAGATGAAATAATATTGGGAAAGGATTTTTCTTAAGGAAGGAAACGTTCCAGGGCTAAGTTTAAATTACCTTCCCAGCATTTGCCATTTATGAGGACTGAGGAAAACCTGAAAAAACCTCAGTTAGGGAAGACAGTCCTGGCGAGATTCGTACCCAGACCTCCCACTCATGAGTCTGTGCCTTAATGACCTCAGCCACCTGTTGTGGTATTCTTATTTATTTATTTATGTTATTTATTTATTTATTTATTTTTGCCAGCAACTTTGCACATGCAAAAGTAGCAATCGTCATGGTGATTCTGCTGCTTTCTATATCATTGGTTTGGCAAACAGCATTGCCTTCCATTTTCCTTCATACCAATAATGTAATCCCTCAACACAACTGTTACATGAAATATGAGGTGCGAACGATATATCCTGATCATCAACTTTCTCTTTAAAATATGAGTAATATAGTTTCTTTGTTTGTGAGTCTATTTTACGTACCTTCCCGTCAAACATGTAACACCCACAAATGTAACAAAACTTCTGCGGATCTTGTAGACACTGTCTCATGCATAATCCTGATGTAGAAGTCATACTGGATCTTTTAATTTAGCACTACACATATAGAAGATAAACATGCATCTTAACACAAGTTTTCAGCTCAACTGAAGTGAATATATGACAACTGTAAATGTAAACATAAATACCTCACAAGAAGACAGACCTGACCCATAGAATAAAACTAATAAGTGCTGGGAATATAAACTGAAACATCTGGGTGATAAGGAAGGACGGAAGTGAGTAGATTAGGAAGAAAATCAACAACAGATTTAGAATAACGTAATGAAAAGTAGCAGTAAGCTGTATGAGCTGAATGAATTTAGCACCATAGACATATATGCACATAACATAAAAACTAGATGTGATAGCCAAAAACGGACTTCATTTTTTAAATCAGGGCATTGATTTTCATTAAAGTCACATATTTTACTTTATATCACAGAATCAATGTTGACCGGTGTAATCAGTTATAAATTCCTTGTGTTGGATTTTAAATTAAATAAATAATGCTTCTATATGAAATGTAAGCTAAATGTTTCAACCAGGAGAAGTTCAACTCATACTAGTGTATTTGGAAATTAAATAAACAATGTTCTAAGATTAATTTTTTAATCATTGCTATATATGAGGTTCTGAAATTATTTGCTCAATTGCTTTAATCTCCTTTAGGTTAGATGCATAGTTTTTTTGTGCATACATATCAAAACATAGTGTCATTGTTATTTTTTGCCAAAAGTGGTACCTGCATTACTGAAGTCAGCTGTGCTTCTGTTTCTTGATAAACATGGCTGTGCTATATTTCATTTGCATCAAATAATCTATTCAGAGAGCAGTGATGCTTTTTATGATAAAAAATCCATCTGAGATGTTGTATACAACATGGAGACAGTTGTATACCATGGAGGAGTATGTACCAATGGATTAAGTAGTTAAAAATGGTCAAACAGTTACACATAAATGAACAGGTCACCCATCCACAGACAATATTGCGGAGGTTGTTTTAGGACTCACAGGTGTCAATAATAGAATATGATTTATAAAAGGAGCAAATGTGCATGTTACAGTGAAGTGATATGATACAAGATAAAGTCTGTTTTTGAACCAAAAGATGGTTCAAATACAGCAGTATCCAAAAGGTACTTTTTTGTTTGCTTGAAATGCTTGCCCACATACCTGTTAACATTGCAGATGTGCCACCACGGATGGCTGAGGTTGTTAAGGCGCGGACTCGTGAGCGGGAGGTCTGGGGTTCGAATCC
Source organism: Metallyticus violacea (assembly GCA_030762175.1). NCBI lineage: Eukaryota > Metazoa > Arthropoda > Insecta > Mantodea > Metallyticidae > Metallyticus > Metallyticus violacea. Next base: position 285,787,167 of record CM060846.1, on the reverse strand, counting down.
CACCATGACCGTCCTCCCTGACTGAGGTTTTTCCCAGGTTTTCCTCAGTCTCACAAGAATGAGGATATACGAGATCCTTGGGAAAGGATATTTGTTAAAGAAGGAAGCGTTCCAGGCCTAAATTTAGGGTAACTCCCCAGCATTTGTCAGTTATGAGGACTAAGGAAAACCCGGAAAAAACCCCAGTCAGGGAGGACGGTCCTGGTGGGATTCAAACCCCAGACCTCCCACTCACGAGTCTGCTCCCATGGTGGTAAAATATGGAATTGGCAATTTTTTAAACTAAATAATGGATATATCTATTTTTAACACAAAGTAAGCCATTTTAAATTGAAATTGTTCACTTTTGAAACCAAGTGTGATCTGAATACAGCATCAAAGCAACACTTTATGAATTAATTTTATTCATTCATACAATTTTACTCTCTTGAACTAAAATGCACTTCTGATGCCTAAATCTAATTGTATGAAAGCTAAAGCATACAAAACCATCTTATTTGTTAAAAATAAAATTACAACATTGTACTCAAATAATTTTGTCACAAAATAAAAATGTTCTCTATTTTACAAAGTACTAGTTCAACATAACTCATTCTTCAATCTATCAAAATACAATGTCCATTGTTGTCACTATTACCAGCTCATACAGTTCTGCATTATTGTTCTAAGTAAGGTTGCAGTACCATTGTAGATGTTCTTGTTTCTTGCCAATTTTCTCCAAAGTGCTTGCCAGTAGGTTTTAACATTTGTAGTTTTCTTAGGGTTTGCATTACAACTGATGTATTATTGTAGGATTGAGTTCTAGAAGTGGTTTTAATTTCTTTTTTATGGACATACAAAATTACCAATATTGGTATTGTTTGCCATCTCACCAGCCACAATAAAGCTTGTTTCCCTGAATTCATTTCCACCCGGTAGCCTTTGAAGGAAGATATCAGTTAGATGAGCTATCGAGTTCTCACTTCCATTTCAGATTAAGTCTCATAAACAAACAGTGTTGTCATGTCTTACTATGCAGGTGAACACATGATTCTGGGTCAGGAACTTATTGCTGTAAAATAAATAAGTACACTACCTAATACCCAGCAGATTGCAACTAATTGATCCTCTGTAAATATTTATACCTACAAAGCACTGGAGGTGATTCCATGTTAATAGTTCACAAGTGCTTCACTTTCGTACAGTTAATAAAAGGCCATATTAACATGAAATCACCTCCTGGAAACATTCCAATTTATTCATGTTTTTAGCTAACTAATGCAAGTTTCATATAAATAATAATTGCAGATAATATACTACATTCTCTTTGCATACAGCTTTCCAAAAGATTGCTTAAATTTTAGGTATGCTAATTTATTCTTTAATCTGTCTTCCAGAGAATTCACTGCAGAGACTAACAGTCAACTTCTACTACATATTTCTTTTCTTTTTCAATTGCAGAAATTTTGTTGTGAAAAGTATACATGTTAGAATGAAGAAACCACAGGAAAAAGTTTGAGAATTCGTTCTCAAAGGAACACCTAATTAAAATAGAAACAGATTTTTATAAACTGAGAGTGAAAGCAAGCCTGCAACGCTGCAAAGAGTTTAATTAATCCTTCTACTGCTGGAAGCAAACTTAGACACCTAATCTTGCTATGGCAAAAAACCTATTGATAATGGGCATCAGCAAATTGAAGTTGCACTTCTATATGAGATATTTCTATGCATTATTTTATTTTTGTTATCTTTTGTAGCATTCATTTCATTTGCATTGTACTTAGTAACATTTTTAAGTAGCAAAGAGGGATGAGATAGTGATGAGAAAATATAGCCAGGTAAAGAATACAGCACTTGTTAATTTCTTGGAAAAGTCAATTCTGGAAGGCAATTAGTGTGAGCTCTGGACACTTGCTGAAGCGAAAAGCATACTTTGTATTAATGTGAAGTGTTTTTGCAGTATCTAAAATCCACGAGATTTAAGTTTGTATGTTTTCTATTGTCCTTGTCTCACACGCATCGTAAAATCATTATGGACAACAACCATTTTTTAGTCACAATTCTCGGAAATACCAGGGAATTTGCACCCCTTCCGCTGTATGACAGCCCTTTAAATGGTCATTCAGGCGTCAGTCAAAGTCTGCTTTCTTTTGGCTAGTGAATCTCTGCTGTTTACTTTGTTGGTTTTGTTAAAAATTGTCAAAAGATTGTTGCAATTGGAGAGTTATGCATTTGTTCTAAATATTGTAATGAGTTTTGCTCTTTTTTTTAATCAATAATACTGATAGGAAGTGTTGGGAAACACGGGAAAGCTGTCTGATTGCATGGAGATTGTTGTAAATGTTAATAATTTTTATACGGGCGAATACGACGTCCTGAAATGCGGTAAGATAATTTCTGTGTTCAGCGTTACAGAGAGAACTGGAGCAGCTACAGACGTTTCGTCTCATAGTGTGAGTGAAGTTTTCTAAAAATAAAAATAAGATTTATTTAAGTGTTTTGTGAACTGCAGGAAAGAAACCTTCGAACAGAACCCAAGTGATACTGTAATAGATTAATTCTTTGCCGCCGCCATAAGACGTGCGGTATATATTCGTTATATACAACTGATCTTTTACTAAGTTTACAGGATATAAGTTATTCTTTAATTAAGGGAAATTTGTTTAAAAGGGGAGTATGTGGAGTTTAAGAGAAATTTTTGAAGAAAATATATTTTAAGTGTGTAAAAATTTCTAAGGGAAGGAAATTCTTAATGGGAAGATGGGACATTGTTTCTAAAAGACTTAACAAATTCTTAAGGACAATCAAGAAATTGAGAGTTACCGGTTGCACTGTTGTTTATTTAAATGAATCTTGGATTAATTAGTCATTTAAAAACCAAAATTTGAAAGGGCGACGAGGCTGATTTTCCCCTTAAAACTCAAAAGAAGAAAAGTGAGCGTTTTATTATTTTACATGCTGAATGTTTTCTGGTTTTATTTCCTTTGCCCTAGTAACATTAAAAAAAATCGACAAAGGATTATCACAAGGAAAAGGGCAGCGCTGTTTTTAGAAACTGGTGCGTAGAAATCTATTACCGAACATTCCTCCCAATAGTGTTATTGTTATGGGCAATATCCCAGATCATTCTAAGGAGATTAATAAAGAGTCGGTTTCATCGACTCGTAAATCTAAAATAATAGCATGGCTTCGTAATAAAAACATTGAGTTCGATTCTCAGTCGACGAACCCTGTATTATGTTGATTAAAGTGAAAAAATAACCTTTTAAGAGGTATGAAATTGATGAAATTGCTGCAGAACATTCGCATATTGTAGTGAGAGAGCTTTTAACAATTGTGATTTAAATGCGATAGAACTCATATGTACGCAAATGAAAAATGGCATTGTGAAACATCACATAACACTTAAAAACCAAAGAAGTGCACTGTTACTTGAAAATTTTCTTTCAAAAATGACCGAAGAGAATTGAAAATCGGCCTGTGAACACGTACAAACCATTGAAAAAAGATACGGGAAACAGACAGCTTAACGGTATGATTAGTGATCGGTTCTTAATAAATTTAGAGGATGGGATGATGAAAATGAGGAACTGCCCTTATCTCCATCACCACAGTAATGTGTGTGGGCAGATTGAGCGAAAGGGGTAAGTATTCTTGTCTCTTTCTATCGACAATCGGATATCACCTAGATCTAATATTACTCGAATATTCAAAATGTCAACATGCGTGGACCCCGGAGGCAAGCAGATCGTGAACATGTATACAAAGAGCGAGTTGCAGCACTCTGAGGACTTGCGACGGCTTAATTACTAATAGGGATGGGACTTGGTTGATATCTATCTGGTTAACGACTGCGACCAGCTTCTTTTCTAGTTGAGCCCAGGTGTCTGCTGCTGACTTCTGCGACGCCACAATCGATTTCGCTATAATATATATATGTTTATTTACGGACGCTCTTTAACATCTCAGGTTATCAGCGTCCCATTTAAATCAGAGCGTGAAATGGCCGACAAATTTTGCTCAAGGCCTCTTTTTTCAGGCTTGAGGTTCTTTATCATTCCGTAAATGTACGACACGGGACCCACGGCTTTACTTCCCTTCCGAAGGAAGCCATACCTAAGATTTTTACTCCCGAAAAATCCATCGGTCTAGCCGGTATCGAACCTGCGATCTTGGGTTTAGAAAGCAAATATGGTTACCACTAGACCACCAGGACCGAAAATCGATAAATATAGCCTGATATATAAAGAACATTGTTCCTGCAGTTATATGAATCCAAATTATTAATTCGCGATGCTTCTTTTAGTAAATTAATCGGTAAACTGCGTCAGCAAGAACCACGTGAACGCTTATTGTCTCTCGGATGGGGTTTAAGAACTGTACTGTGAACTATTCGGCAAACTAGTTAATTTGTGGTAATAAAGAAAAGACATTATCACAACTCCGAAATCGTGTGTTCTTTCTTTAAACATCTCACCTTCAGACCCCGAGATACACTCACAAGTGAAACAATATCTTGTTTTATCATTCTGGTAATAACTACCGGTGGCGCCCAACTTAAGGGACTCTGGGAGTGAGTTATCAAAGTTCCACATTTTTGTATTTTTTTCTGAAAAGTTTACTGATTCCATTGCTGTTAAATTAATGAATATACCAATTTAAATCAAATTGAATAAATACTTTGCGATATCTAAATTATTCCATTAGATTTTATTATACAATCTGTCACATAATCAAAATGTGCCACCCATCTCACGAGTTGTGAAAATTGGTTAAAATTTGTGCAATTGGAGCTTTGAACTACATACAAAAATTGTATCAAGAAATATTTTAAATAGATTTGATGAATGAACTATATTTTTTTATATTTTTATGGAATTTAATGCCCATTTTACGAGGTAGTATCCACAACATTCGGGACTGGTGCTGCCATCTCGATAGTAGTTGCATTAGAGTTTTGTACCGCTAGGTGGCAACACCAGCACATCTGGTGGGTGTGTATTTAAAGTCTCGTGCAGCTAGGTAGGTAGATGTGTTGAGATTCTATAGTAATTTTTCATGATACTCTGTGCGTAGTGTGGCGATTTTACGATGAATCCAAGATTAGAACAGAGTGTGCATCAAATTCTGTTCAAATCTCGGGGGAAATGCTACGGAGACCCTCCCAATGGTTCAAAAAGAATTTGGAGAACAAAGCACGTTATGGGATATGGCAACGAATTTTAATTTAATTGATGAATTGGGCATGCAACGTGTCGCCGCAAAATTTGTGCAAAGGGTCCTGACTGCTGATCAGAAGGCGCAGCGTATGGAAGTTTGCATGGAGCTCAGTCAGACCGTGTCCGATGACCCAACCTTCTTGTTCAGGGCCAATTCCGGCGACGAGAGCTGGATTTACGCTTATGACCCTGAGACAAAATAACAATCCTCCCAGTGGAAGAGCCCGAACTCACAAAAAAAAAAAAAAAAAAAAGAGAGAGAGAGAGAGAGAGAGATAAGTGAAGAGCAAAAAAAAAAAAAAAACGAGATAAGTGAAGAGCAAAGTCAAGAACATGCTCCTCGTTTTCTTGGATACCAAGGGGATTGTGTACAAAGAATTCGTCCCACCAAATGAAAGTGAATTCCACGTACTACTGTGACGTTTTGGACGGATCCATGAAAATGTGCGGAGATGACGGCTCGAACTTTGGCGACAAGGGAACTGGCTATTGCATCATGATAATACGCACTGTCACAATTCCTTGTTCACCAGGAGTTTTTTGACGAAAAACAACTTGACGGCTGTCCCCCACACACCGTACCCGCCTGATTTGGCACCCTGCGACCTCGCTCTATTACCCAAACTGAAAATCAAGTTGAAAGGACGTCAGTTCGACACAATTGAGAGGATTCAAGAAGAAACGCTGTCTGTGCGAAACACCCTCAAAGAACACTATTTTCAAGATGCACTTGGAAAATGGCAGAATTGATGGGACCGGTGTATGCGTGTGGGAGGGAACTGCTTCGAAGGTGACGGCGTCATTAGTCTCAAATTAAGTTTTTGAGCAGATGGCAGCACCAGTCCCGAATATTCTGGATACCACTTCGTAACTACTGAGGCACCACAGGTGGATTTTAATCTATAAGAAACGTTAATCTTTAAAATTAACATTTTGTTCATAGATTTTTTAAAATGTATTATTGGTGTTAGCATGTGTTTTGTCTCATAGAATATTACAATGGTTACTTTTGCACATTCTAGGAGATTTTAATTAAATATGAACAAAACCTGATAGGCGTGAGACATGTGTGCAATTGAAGTTTTGAAAAATAGCGCTGTTTTATAAAAAAGTATGCTGGGAAACAGTGAATTGTGCGCTTTACACGTCAGAGCCCTCCTGATTTATAGTTATATGTTGAAGCGGTTTGGATGTGGGTGTTATTGGCCCCACGTTGAGCGCCAAATTTATAAAGTGGCTTAGTATGGCCCCACCAATTAGAGCCTAAGTATGAGACTTTATTTGTGGCCCCACGTTGGAGCCAAATTATGAAGCTGTTTAGTAGGCTCCGACAATGTCTCCAGATTGGACACCATTTTTGAACCGATTTGTTGTCGTCGTCGAGAGGACTCACATTGTAATGCCAATTTTGATGTGTTTTTGTAGATTGATTACAGGTCGCTTCGGTGTTGTTGCCCTTGCTTCAATGACAACAATTTCTCAGGGTACGTTCAGCTATTTTGATGACTCGTATTCAACAGGAATGGGAAAGGCTTTCAGTAGTGTAAATAAGCACGGGATACGACATAATATATATTGAGGAAGGTTCGAATGGGTGTTGGACTTTGATTTGGGATGGCCCCAAGCTGGGCGCCAAAGGTTTGACGAAATGGTTTGTGCTGTTAGTTTGCAGCAATGGAGCCGCTACGTTGTAGTTAATGATGACTAGCGGTCGGTCTTGGAGCAGCTGACTGAGGTCACCCACCCTTCCTCAACAAGTCTTCCTCGGGGTGTTTCGCTATAGTTTTGTGAGCAGGGGTTCAGCGGGACTGGAAAAGGAAAGTATGAGGAAAAGACGACGAAATATAACGCTACGTAGCGCAATACTGAAGTTTATTAACCAGAAGAATATATCTCGGTGTTCTCTTATTTCGTTTCGGTCAGCCGGGCGAAGCGAAGTCAATGGCCGCGTGAATTGTCTCTCCTCTCAATAAGGCGCGCAGTTATGAATGTACGTTAATTGTTTTAACTTTAGACCGTCGTGAAAATAGATGTGAATATTTTTAGCCTATGATATTTGGAACTTCTATTTTTTGCTTAACGTATTAGCGCTTATAGCTCGTCTCAATGCGAGCGTAGACTTACTTCTTGGGCGCACGTATGCGGCCTGTTCCGGACTGCCTGAAGGAGAAGCCGTCGTCGTGAAGTGAATGAAGACGTAGAAGAGCAAGGAGTGTGAGTCCGAATGAATTTTGTGGGGGGGGGGGTTGTTGCCTTATATATTGCACACAAATCTGCAGCCGATGTCAAAAACCCACGATATTGTTCGTCGCGTCCTTTTATTAACAGCGGTTGTTATTGTAGGGCTTGACGTCATCTCACTAGTATCTTATTTGCTAAATTTTTCTACGTGTAGAACGAGGCTACCCATAGGCTGTTGCTTTCACTTCGATTGCGGCTGTGACCGGTAAGTTCATCGTATTATTACTGTACTGTATGCGATTTCTCACGCCAACTAGGGCTGTTTCACAGCATGGAAGAGGCAAACCGTGTCCTTACATACCTGAGAGCATTGCGGCCCTTTTTGTCTAACTTTATGACAGCGCCTACCTGTCACCTGACTAAGAGAACAAGAGCAGTACAAAGACATTTCTATGTACATTTTTCCTTGTACAACTGCACATTTTAAATAAAATAATCTTTGCATTATGATCAGTTCTGGTCACTGTCTAATTGTAACTCTATATATAATATATGTGTGTGGTAATGTACCTCCAATAAAATACCATCAAACAGCTGTAAATAAGTATACATTTCATAATTAAACGCTACGTATATTAATTTTCAATTGGTTTAGAACCAGGGACAGTTTCATTATATATTGGTATTTTATATGCTCAAAATCTTTCGCGTCCTCTGGTGTTTTGCGTACGATAGACTTAGCTACGCCGATACAAACTTAGTTGCCGCGTGTGAAATTACAGATGAGTGCCGCGGCGCGTAAAACTGAAAACTGCTTAACTGATGTATGGAAATTGCGAGATGCGTCCGAAGTAGAACTTGTTATCTGCGTCTGAGAACTTAGAACCGAGTTGCGTCTCACCGCGTCTGGAACTTCACATTGCCTGTATCTCGCCGCGTGTAAAACTTCAAACTGCGTAATGCGTAGTGAGAACTGAGGAATTACTTAACTCTAGCTGCATGTAGATCTTCAAACTGAGTGTCTCAGCAACGTCGAACTTACAGTTGCCTTTGCGAACTGCTTAACATAGTCGAACTGAATGCCCCAGCCGAGCAACCGCTTCCTTAGATATCAAATTCAAATTAAGTAATCATTGGCTTAACGATTTCCATAGGGTCACAAACGCACGCGCAATCTTCGCGAATATCTTTCAAAGTTCAAACATACAATTTTCATTGGCTGGTTTAAGTTCACCTGCTACACGTGCCATTCGCTATTTTTTTTTTTTTAATTTTGAAACATTTTGTTCATATTGAAAAGGCTAACAGTACAACGCCTATTGGGGTCAAAGCCCAAAACTGGTTTAAAAGTCCTTCAGTTTGTTAACCCTCCAAAGACTATTTTTAAAAAGTAGCATAACATTTGTCGCTTTTCCTTTTATCGCCCTCCCGCCTTTTCAAACTACAGCAACGGAAAAAAAAAAACAGAAACTTTCTCTTTTGTACAACTCGTACATTGAAGTTGTGACACATATACATAATATTTATATTATTAACTATAATAAAATATGATGACTAAGCTTAACTAAATATACATTGTAATTATATTTCAATGGGGTTGGATCGGAGGAACTGTTACATATGTCTGTATTTTTCTTTGTCCTTCGTGCTGCTGTTGTGCTACCTTTTGCCATCTGCAGGTCCTTTTCTGCTTGTGGCAGCTGACCTTGTGCTCTCGTAGAATCGAGTCGTATCCCGGTTCTTGCTGATCTTTGAAGCAGCTGTTGAACACTTCTCACCCCTTAGGTCCTGAGAAGCTGAATAGCCCATATTAAAAGAACAAACACAATTCAATGCCCCAATTTTAGCCACTTCTTAGAAATAAATATTTCTTTGTGATAGTTTTTCCAAATGAGTAAATGAAACCTTTCATTTAAATTTTGTGTCCCTCCACGAGCACAGTGTGCCAGTGGTTCAGTGCAAGCTAGTCTCTGGTAGATAAGGAGAACTCTCCTAGCTATACCATTATCAAACTGAACAGATATATTGAATATTGCGGAACCTCAAGGAGAGCTATGCTCCTATTATAGAAATACCAAGAGTCTGTCCCTCTGGGGTGCTTCTGATGTTCAGGCTTCTGGTCTGTTGGCCTGTGATAGAAAATTGTAGCATATATAAATTTTTCATGGCAGATATATCAGGCAGATGCTTCTGGATGGGCAGTCTGTAGTAGCTGGTTAGTCTTTTTATAGTTTCTAACTTCAGTTTACCACGGCCACGACCACCGATTTCAGTTTCAGTAGTGTCTTTCTTTAGCTTGAGGAAAGCTGTAGTCATCCTCTTTGCTACATGATTGACACGTTCTGTCTTCACTATTTCCATATCACCACCACATACCACCACTTCATTTAGGTACTGGTTACTCCATCAGACAGTATAGTTGTGTATCTCATTCCACACTTTTGTATGGCAGGCTGAAAAAGGACACGTGGAGCTCTTTAAATGGCTGTAGAGCCTGAATGGAGGGGGGACATGCAAATGTTGACATCTAAAGGCTCAAGGAAACATTTGCAGAAAAAAATTAACCGATTTTGGCCAAAGACTCACCCCCAGTGTCCCTTAACACTTTCGTTGCTTTTAATTTACTTCCACAATGCGGGGAAAGTTACAAATTCTGCCTCAAAACTTACAGAGGCCTTGGAGTTCTTTAATGCGAATTGTGCACATGCGAAAATAATTGAAAGTGCTGATAACTATATTCTCTGTCAACTGGAAGCATATCAGCACAATACAGCAAACAGATATGCATACATCTAACACCTATAACATCTTGATATAAATCTCTTCAAAGTAATACTTTCCTCGTAAATTCATGATCACAGGTTCAATCCCGGCCAGGGTCGATGGATTTTTTCGGGCGTAAAAATCCTAAGTATGGTTCCTTCGGAAGGGAAGTAAAGCCGTAGGTCCCGTGTCGTACATTTACGAAAAAGAACCTCAAGCCTGAAAGTAGAGGCCTCAGAGCAAAATTGATCGGCCGTTTCACGCCCTGAATTGAATGCGATGCTGTTGACCTGAGATGTTAAAGAACATCCGTAAATAAATCAAACCAACAACTCTTCCAAGTGCAGGAAAGGGGGGAAGAAAGAAAAAACTCTTTCCAGTTTTTCGAGAAAGGCCTCCAAAATTGAGATTGACATTTTCTCCAATGAAGGCAATGCACTTAAAGGACATGTTTTTATAAAGTATCAAAAACATAGTTGGAAACAGTCCCCGAATTTACATTGGAATATGTGTTTAATTCTAATATTTTTGTCTCAATGCCATTTTCTTTGTAATCAAAGTATCAAGTAACCATAAATACTACCATCAGTTTCGCTCCAAAATAAGAAACATTATTATTCATAGTTTTACTATCAACAATAGGAAGAGGGAAATTACATTATTAATAATAGCTCCAGTTTTTCTTCTCCACAAGCCAATTTGTTTGCAATTTCAAAATCAAGAATAACTTTATGTTTTATGTATTATCCCTTGAACTATAGGATTTATGACACACTGTATGAAAAGCTGGTGTCGCTTCTGTTGCCTGAAGTCTTTTGCCCATTTTTAGGGGGGGGGGGTGAACAAACAATGGTGCCTGATACATCCCGGAACTTAAATTATTTTTTCAGTTTTTTGCTACTGACATGTATTTCAACAACACCGGTATCTGCCACAAAACAATCACATATTTCGCACTTTGCCTCACTTTCATTACAACCAATTACAAAACATGAAAACTTTTGTTTCAATTAGCCTGAAAATTATCATTTCTCTTTAACGTCTCACTTTCACCACTTTTAGTTTAAGAAATATTTAATTATCTTATTGTGACTAGAACAACTTACACACTAATATGCACAGCAGATGGGCTTTGCAGCTACTGTTAGCTAAATAATACTGTGGCATGGGAGGGGGGGTAAAATGGGACTTAATAATTAATATACCAATGAGATGCATCATTATTGTAGTTGTAAGTATTCTTGAAGTCAACAATCGTGAGCTAATTCCACGTTCGTCTAACTTGTGTGAAACATGGAAAAGGCCATGTCTTTCGCATGCGTGCCAGAGAAGATGGCTTGATTTGGCTTGTTAACGGTCACTCTGGCGAGAGATGTGAGCAGGGAAGTTGCACAACTCCTCTCCCTGGCCATCGTGACAGCGTCCTACAGATAACATTTGAAATTGTAATAGGGATGATAGCAGTTGCAGCAGCTCATCTCAACTATCAGTTCATTCCGTTTGTGTTGTGTTGTGCACATTTTAACTTAAATTGTTAGATATTTTTAGGTATAAAATCAGGAATGTGTCCCTTGTGTCCAACTTCGTACCAAATTAAATGAAATAAATAAATGCATAATGGAAAAGCGAGTGTTTTACCGGAGGTTGTGAAGTAAGTAAGAATCAAATGAAGAGTTCACTCACGCAAAGGTGCTGTCTCATATGCATCGCATACCAGAGCCACAGTACAATTAAATATTCACACATGATCTTTCTGAGAATTGCTATAATTTATTGTAAATGTTGAACTACAAAATCCAAATAAATATGACTTTATATAAATGCCGGACAATTTTTATATGATTAAAATGCCTGCCGGACATAGTGGAAAAAACAAAAGTTGGACGGATAGAACAGCACTAAACGTTGAAAATTATTTATTTTATTTAGATTAGCAATAATCAAAAATAATCTTCCGTTTTCACATCTAATTATTATTATTATTATTATTATTATTATTATTATTATTATTATTATTATTATTCACACTGTATGTTGTGTAAATACTAATGCATCGTTTATACTCCAGACTGGCATACTAATAGAAATATTAAATGTAATTGTATGTTAATCTGGTATTTTGATGTTCTCATCATCAAGGGAGTAGGTAAATAGTCTTTATGCTTTCCAATGTATTGTAATAGAAAGGACCTGGAGAATATTGCCAAGGTAAGCATTCACACTAATTTGAAGTTTCCTGAACGCTTTCAGAGTTACGACAAACCATCACTTCGCCGAAAGGTTACAGTTATGAAAAATGAGTTATGGCACAAGAGTGTCATTTATTTAATCATGGTGACATTTTACCCACTTTCAGGAAATTCACCTGGAGGAGAACATTTGCAAGGCTTATTGTAGAGGGATAGGCCTGTTTCCGTCATACTGGGTGCTAACTCTGATATTTAGGAAGAAGATAAAAAGAATTCTGCAAGTGAAATCAGCTCCTTTTATAAACCTTGTTGAATTTTCATTTACTTCATCTTCATTACTACACTGTTCAGCATTTATAGTGAAACTTCCTTATGGATAAACCAGAGAAATTAAAGTGTCAAACTTACCTATAATAATATGAGAGTTAATAAAAACAGTATTAGAGGATGGTGTGACTGGGTTAAAAGCTAGTATCTCACTCACTCTCCCAAAAAAAAGCGCATCTACTTTTATAGCTGAAATCGAACGAAGGAGGAGCAAATTGCTGCAAAAGTCTCGATTGTACCAACAGTAAGAAATACACTAGAAACGGGAATGTAAGTGATAACGTAAGGGGAAAGTTCATAAGCCATTTTTCATAAGCTATTTAAAAAGCTAATTTGAAATAAAAGATGCAGTTATTATTACTAGATAAAAATAATGTGTTCCCAAAGTAGCAAATAAAATACAGGTGTTGTAATGGGTAAATCATATAAGCAAAACAACCCACTCTTAGATCTTGCGTTATTAACATACCAATTTTGCACACGGTCATGTTGAAATATAGTGACTCCAAAAAAAGAAGTGACATGCATCCATGCTAACAATGCAACAATTGAAAAAATTAAATTAGCAATGAACTAATAAATACACATACTAAACTAGAGCTAACTTCAGGTATATCCTAGAAACCGGAGGCCTCAATGGATTACTGACGGCCAACGTCCGCCTAATTTTAGGAAAAAATACTTACGAACATCTGGTACATCGTAAAATTATGCAACATTTCGGTTGCCAGCTCTGAAAAAACAAACGCGGAATCGCTCAAGTAGATGCATAACGTTGAAAAAATCTGAAACTGAAGCACAGATTAACCCTGGTGGTGAAAAATATGACACAGCGGAACAGTACTATATGATAAAATTATATAGATGTTGGCAACTCTGAAAAATAAACCGACTAACCACTCAAGATAGTTTGCAGAGCTGCCCTGGGCAAAGATAATAATGTGAAAATTTGCTACATTTATCTAAGTTTACTACTGAATACTTGCGACCATGAACTCCGAATAATAATAATAATAATAATAATAATAATAATAATAATAATAATAATAATAATAATAATTCCACTCATTTCCTTATAATTAAAGTTAGTGTAACAATGTGTAAACTCACTTTATCGTAAGTTTTTAAAACTTTATGAACAGGGTTGAGTGGTTTACTTAAAAGAAAGTTTCTATGCACGAAAATATAAGAGGATTAAGTAAGAAATTAGCTGAATTAAATATACACATACAAAGCATTATTAATGATATCACAGTTATGTGTATAGCTGTACACATGACATGAACGCGGGCTCGAACCCGGCCAGGACCGATGGATTTTTTCGGGCATAAAAAGCCTAAGTAGGCTTCCTTCGGAAGGGAAGTAAAGCCGTGGGTCGCGTGTCGTACATTTACGGCACGAAAAAGAACGTCAAGCCTGAAAGAAAGACATCTGAGCAAAATTTATCGGCCGTTTCACGCCCTGAGTTGAATGGGATGCTGATGACCTGAGATGTTAAAGAGCGTCCATAAATAAATCAATAATAAAAAAAAAATCAACGACACAGATTTAAACAAGGTTTATAAACTACATTGTAAAATACTCACTAAATAACCGAAGCTAAAAGGAGATACTTCTCTTAGGTTATCGATAAATCTGATAACAAAATGAAAATATGGGAAATAAATCGAAACAGGCAGAGCTAAAGAAAATATATCTCCCCTGTAGTTCTTGGTGACTTAGCATGGTACTGCTAATATATTCAGTACCTATATTTTAACTGAGCTAGAGCTGTTTTATGTATTACTATATTTGATCTACTGCAGAGAGCATACTCACAAATTCTGCGTGAATTTAAAACAAATCTCACAATCCCATTAGAAATTGAACAAATCATTATGGAATTAAAGAGCGAAAATTCGCATGACTGGGATGGGGTAAGTACCAAATTGTTAAAATATTGTTCTTGTGAATCAAGTGAGCTTTTTAGCAAAAGTTGTAATCATTCATTCCGAATGAGGATATCTCCAGAACGGATGAAGCAGAATATAAGTAGACATCTGTACAAAAATGGTGATATGCTGTATAACCTCCAGTTACAGACCTATTTCACCCTTAACTACATTTTCAAAGGTTGATGAGAATAATCATGTTGTGAATTATCTTGACCCAAGCAACATTATATCAGTATCCCAATTTGGTTTTGGCAGGGAATTATCAATTATAAAAGTACCATCTAGTGACAGAAATATGGCATTGTCTAGCAGCAGAAATTGTGTCTCCTTGCTACTTGGCCAATGAATGGTTTTGTTTACTACGCATAGGAAAATAGTACATTTCATTAAAAACAGTGATTAAAAACATGTCCTTAAAACTTAAAAAGTTGGTGTTTAAAATGGGACAGTAGTTTGTCTAATGTAGTGCTGTATCCTATTAGGTGGAGAAATACGTAAAATTCCGTCTATTACCTAGTTTAAGTTTATCATTTGTTAAATTTGGTATAAGGCATTTTATTAAGCAATATGTTGTGGTTATAAAGCTGCATGGCATGCTTATTATTAAAATAGATTATTTTAACTGCCGATTGTTGTATTATGCCACGGATTTAAATGCGTTATAAGCTGTATGCCTGTTCAACACCATTATGCTTCACTTACTACAGGATCTACGAACAAGAGCCTCGAAATACAAACTTGCGTTAACTGATGAACACAATACCTACGGTGGAATTATCATCCTTCGGCACCGTAAAAGAAACTAACTCAAATATGAAGCAATCACTCATTTCTTGTGGCGTACGAGATACCAAAAAAGATGAGCTAACCACTTACTTTCTATTGAGATTTTCTTCTTGTAATCCTTTGTTAAATCACTTTGAATCTTGCGCCACCAAGCTCGTCACAGATGAATCCTGCTGCCAAGGAGATTTACTTACGTACCCCACACTGATCATGAACATTTCGAAATCCATTACTATCGTCTTAGACTGAAAATACATAACTGGTTCCTCATTGTCTAGTAGATAATAGCTACACGTTCAAAATGCTTCACACGACAACTAAATGTTCCATCCATATGCACTTACGGCATGCAATACATATTTCCAGACCAGTTTCACACTCAAACACTGTACTTTTCACTATAGCCCATTAAAACAAACGATGTGCAATGATGGGAGAATGCATCGCCCCTTTCTGTAAACCAATTTTCTCACGCATTTATCTGAAAAGCGCATTTTTGTGAACTTTCTTAACCATTAACACTTATGCTGTAATGTCTAAAGCCCATCGTGTAACTCATTCACAGTACCTATTTTACCAGACGCGCGGACTGTTTGACGCATTAAATTCCTCTCGGTAATTCGCGGTTGTAAATATCATTTTCTTCCTTCAGCTGTCACAATTTGTTCTTTATCATCAAATGTGGCAGTCTGTATATGTGAAATTTGTACCCATCCTTACCAAACAAATCCTTGATTCTGTTAGTTCCTTCCCTATCACTTTCATTGTCACACTGCCGTTTTCTAGTTGTTGTTATAGCCTTGTGTGTGTACTGTTTGTTTGTTGTACATGCCGCATGTCAGTTGTTGCTCGTAATGAATTGTGCCAACATAATTTTCCTATGTTAAAATCGACGCACTAACATCTATAAATGACAAACGCAATTCCTCTAGTGATGTTTTAGTTATCTTTGTGGGTGAACTATATTTGGTGCTTATAGTATTTGCAAGCTCTGTTACAACTTACCAAGGTGGTTTGATAAATAATTAGACTACCATTATAATATAGGGCAACAGCAACATGTGTTTATGTGGGAATAAAGTTCGCTTTCTATGTGTCAATGTTCTATAATTTCAAATCATTCTGACGTTAATTCATTGTTTGGCATTGGACTGGGGGGAGCGGTTCGGTTCGGAGCAAGTTATAGTGACGTCATTATCCGGTGGATCACATTACGTAACCGAATACAGATTTGTATTGGTGGATGCAAAACGTGCAAGTCAATTGCATAAATATGTTGAAAGGAAGACGAACGTAATACATACTTCGCACGCACGCACACACATAAAGAAATCCCCCTATTTGAAACATCTCGCCTACCACAAATAGAAACATTGCTGTAATTGGAAAACGAGTATCTGCGTTTATCAAACATTATGAAGGGTTTTATATTTATTTCGTTTGAAACTAATCGTCGTCTGCTTTCAAGATTAGCTTTAGTTTGTATAAACAGGTTCGTGTGATAAATGTACTTACTCCTATCGTCACAAATATCAAAGAACTGTAAATGAAAGAATGGAATTATTTTTATGAATTGTAACTAATGGAGTTACCCCAATTACCTGTGTGCAACAAATTAATGTAATCAAAACAGTTGAAATTCTTAGGGCTGTTTTGCCGTGGTCCTTGGTTTAATATGCTACCATAACTTTCACCTACTGCGGTTGGCATCATCAGTGGACTATCAACAACTGACTGCTGAAAAGACGACAGTATTGATCCCACTTTATATGAGTTTTAGAAGGTCGATCGATATTATGTGTTATTGGTAGGGGAAAAGAGCGTCACTTGTTTTTAAGAACCGGCTTCCAAGTGCTACTTAGGTGATATCCGATTCTCTGTTAAAACTGTTTGGATGTTGTATTTCCAATGCTTCCCTCCATGGCTTACACTAATAAAACAGAAAAAGCCTTACGTTTTTTGCAATCACCTCCTTTTTATTAATGTGGGCCATGGAGGGAGGCATTGGAATTACAACATCCACACAAGTTTAACAGAGACGGCGGATAGCACCTACTGCCTTCCCCCTTCCCCTACATACGTAACATTAATCGACCTGCTAAAAAAACAGAAAGAGACGAATCAATACTGCTGTCTTTACAGCAGTCAGTTGTTGTTCTTCGTCCACTGATGATGCCAACCGTAAAAGATGGTCAAAGCTATGGTATTAAACCATGGACCTCGGCAAAACCGCCCAGAAGATTTTAACTGTTTTAACAAGGCTTGAAAGCCTAAGATGTACCACAATTATTCCCCCAATAACCCAAATGTTTATTGGATTTTTACCCTTTCCAAAATTAAAGTAAGTGGCTTAAATTATAGTACATTAATAAATAAACCTGTCGTTAAAATGTCAAGCTTCAGCATGATGTTACTACATATTGAAACACTATTCTGAATATATGGCAAAAGAAAATAATTAATTCTTTATTAAGTATTTGCTTCCAATGCCTTCTTAAACATTAAAGCGTTCTAAACAAAATTAAATATAGATATAGATATCTGTTTCTTATATAGAAACAAGTGTGTCTATATATGATAGGTTGCAGTAAGATTAATATCTATTCATCATAAGTACGGTTTCAGCCCACCTTTAAGAGGTTTGACGGTCAGAAATAATTTGCCATGCAGGAAAATACCTTCTCTGATGGAACGGATGTAGCGGGTACACAAACGTAATATTCGAGAACAATTTCACTTATGGGATTTAAGTGTTTGCTGGACCAGTGCTCGATGTAGATCACGGTACCGGGTACTGTCGGCATTTTTAGAAACTGCCTCATTAATACTGCAGCATCAGATTGCACAGTTGAAATTTGTTTCACTTGTGCTACCCTTGCAGCCTCACTTGAGTTTGAAGACATTGTAGAATATTACTCTTCTCGAAATTGTCTCCCTCGTTGCTGTAGGGTGGTTCTTAAAAATAGCTATTGTATTATTAACTTATCTATTTCATCTTGGTTTAATGTTTCCATGTAAAAAAAATGTATATTATTTTAACTTATGTAGTTTCTATAATTTACGCGTTGTTGCGTCATTTTTAGAGAGGGATGCTAAAATATGTTGTTTTTTTTTATACCGTAACTAAAGGAACTTACGTCAGTTAACATTCGAGTGTTAATAAGAGTTTCGTTCAATTCAGATTTTTATGAAGAGTGTTCGCGAGTGGAAAAAGTTTGGAATCCATGGGTTAGATCATTGTGCTGAAATTTTACATTTCCCTTGGCACGGGAAACTTTTTATCAGATTTTAATTAAAGAAAATACGGGCTCTTGTGATTAAAACCGAAAGTGTAGAGCAGAAGTAACCTCTGAACGTCTGTAGAAGCGTTTATTATTCATTTAAACTAAGTTACGAGAAATATGAAGTATCTAATTATATACACTTATTGTTTCTATTGATGGATATAAACAATTATACTTAATACATTTTTAGAAATAGTACGGAGTGCAATAATATTTTATTTTAAAAACAGATTTATGCCAAAGGAAAAGAAAATTAATTATATTGATTAGGACGAACTTTTGTAACTACAAAAGCAGTAATGTTCTCCGTTCCCTGATATACTTTTAACCTTTCTCCGTCAAGATGCCGGACTTACATAGTAATGAACTGCTCCATTACCCCATCCATTCCTCACCTCCAATGCCAATATCATCTCGACCGGAAAACATATGAGCATGAGAGTACGATGTGGAACCACAGAAAGCAAAGTAGCTTCCTAAACAATGAAATTTACGAACATAACCTCTGTAGCAAGGAAATTTATACTATTGTTATAATTAAACTTTTCAACAGTGTGGAGATTTTTAGTATCATAATACGGTAACAGGGAAAATTTTCTAGTTCAACCACACTGTGACATGTCTTTTTTATTTACTCCCACTGAGAATGGAAATAGTAGCATCTCTAACACAGAATGAGATGCCTACACCATAATGACACAGGGCAGAAATTAGCCTTTATTTGGGTAAAGTATTCAACAGTATTTCACATTATATGTATATTGTATCCAATTATCAAGCGGCGGGGAACTGCATCAGCTGACAAGTCTCTCCTCACGGCCACTGTACTAAATAACAATTGAGGTGGGTGGGTAGGCCGGCGGTTAGTACAACACAAGAGTCGGTGGTAGAAACACTGGAATGACAATCTAATAAATTCTAATGCGCCTATATAGCCAAGTTCTCACCCATATGAGGCGAAGAGATTATGGAACTGCCTGCCTCCATTTCTGGCATCTACTTATGAAATTACCCATTACCGTTCGTAATTCTTTATAAGATATTAAATTGATCTTTGGACGGATGTTATCCATTAGTTCCTCTAAAGTTTGTCGATACTGTACATTTCATCCACTTAAATAAATTTATTATTATTATTATTATTATTATTATTATTATTATTATTATTATTATTATTATTATTATTATTATTATTATTATTATTATTATTATTATTATGCATTTTATTACGTTTAATTTCTAATTAAATACCATATTATTTTAAAATATCAATGCATGCTTTGCTGATATAAAATTGAACTGTTTTGCTTTAGAAAAACAAACTATAGAAATCTGGAACTGCATGTTTCATTGTCCCAGTCAAATGTATATATCAGTCTTATCTCAGTTAGGCATCGGTGCTGTTCCCTGCATTCTTACAATCACAGAGCATGCATCAAGATCGTATTGCTGGGAAAACCTGCAGTATTCAGTTAGTTTTGGGCCGTTTTTTGCATGTGTTCTTGTTTAGCTTCATGCATTCCACTGCTCTCCCTACTATCCTTTCCATCTTTGTCAACCCCAGTAAGCTTCGCTACCTGGCATTTGTTGGGGCAGATGTTGGTTGGGGCAGATAAAGACATTTCTAGACATTTCTAGATCAATGTGAATCAATTTTCTGGTGTGAGCGCTCTTTTTTTCGTTGCTCGCAATGAGATCATTGGTATTTAGGCCGTAAAAGAGGTCTCTTAGATTTATTCCTAAACTGGTAAGACCGAAGACTTCTCCGCCAGCCTACTGTGACCCAGGTATTACGCAGTTTGCTAACACGTATCTGTTGTATTGTTAATGTTTGTAAGTTGGCTTTAGGTTTCTTACATAGTTTATATGCTAGAAACTTGAGTGGCGAAGTCGATTTGAAATGGCTGTAATTTCAGGGTAACACTAAAAGTATTGTAGTATTGCCTAAACCGAAATTTTGTTAAATATACTAGCCTATTCATTGATTTAGTGTTTTGCGCGTGGCATCAATTTAAAATTTCATGTTTGAAAGTTTTATTGCTGACTGCATCATTACACGAAAGTAATTTTTCTATGTTCAATGTTAATTTTGGATGCTAATTATATTTTTTGCATAATTTTATATTAAGTACACTATGTTTTAATCATACTTTTACCTTATTAAAAAGTTGCAATATCCGGCCACATCCTAATCTAGCACACTTCCTAATTAAAGCCTCAGGGAAGGTGTCAAATTGAAGATAGTGCATATTTTGTATCAGAAAATGGGGAAAATCAGCAGTTTGTTGCTGATAGTTAAATAATAACATGATTGCTATGGCTCCAAGGGTGGAAATATAGCTTGAAAAATGTGCTGCGATTGTAACAATGAGAAAAGTAGATTTTCGATTTGTCAAATTGTTCAATATTACATTAGGCCATCACAAAAATTATGGTAGAAACCAAGATTTTCGACTGTTCAAAGACTTCGTTTGTTGCAACAGTAAAAATCTGTCAGAAGTAGATCTGAAGCAGCATATGGCAATACGAAAACCATTGCTAAAGGCAATTAACATAAAGAAGACCGAGGAAATTAGCTCATAGGAACATTTGAGACTGGCATTCGGAGATCCCGGGTTCAAATCTTTTCATGCCGGCCATTTTTTTTTTTTTTTTTTTTTCCCGTGGTTTCCACTGGTCACGTAAGTGAATACTGGAATGGATATTTATATTCCACAAATTTTCCTTTTCCACTTTCCTTCTCATTTTATTTCCTTGTTCATCGTTTCAGGGTTGCAAGGTCTGGCAATGTGAGTTAGCAGTGAACGGTGTGCAGTAGTGGAAATTTCTCATATGGAAAAATTGCCCTGGCGTCTTCTGGTGTGACAGCAGCCCTTCCAAGGATTTTCAACTCCTTAGCTGGGGGCTTACATGTCTAAAGTGCTCCTCGTCTCACCTAACCCCAATCCAACACAATATAAAGAAGCACACCAATGAGCTAGGCATTATCACCACTGGATTGGTCTAAAAGTACTTGTTAGTTACATATGAATGAACATGGCGGGGTTCTATTTTGGCTTGGGGATGATTATATGGAAAAAAACGATCTCGGCCAACTATGTCGGCCGTTTGTGCCTGCGCCTCCGATGGGAGCACCTCTAGGAAAAATGACTGAGAGAGACACCGGAAGCCAGGATCCAGAGGCGGTGAGGCACAAACGTAGATGGGGTTGCTATATAGAGCATCCTAATACTAGCTAAGCCCTCTCCAAGGAGTTCGAGCCCATCAGAAGGGCTGCTTCTATACCATACTCTGGGATAGAAACCTTTCCAAAGCGCAAGCTGCCATCATAAGGCATACAATATCAGCCAACCTGACATGGAATTTTAGATTTTGTAACAGAATCAATGGAATGAAATGAGATGAAATTTATGGATAGCAAGATTCAGTCGCAGAAGCTTTCAGGGGAAACCACGATAAAACTGTTAGGATAAACGGCCCCATGACATATGAACCTGGGAACTTCCGAATGCAAGTCTCAAGCGTTACCACCCCTGCACAATAGTTGTCTTAATGTGCATTTTCTGCCTTCTTCAGCATGTTTCCAAAATTAGTAGAACTTGAATGACAAGAGTAATGTATCTTCTTCTTTACTGGCACTACAGCCCATGTAGGGCCTGGGCTTCCTCTGCCAGTTTCAGTCACTGCTGTCTATCCTGCGCCTGGTATCTTCATGTCCTATTCCCTTATTCTCCGCATCCTGAAGCCAACCCAGCCTTGGTCTGCCTTTTTTTCCTTCCACCTATGTTGCTCATTTTGTCTATGTTGCTTCTTGCAGGCATTTCACACGTCCCAACCGTTTCAGTCTACCTTTTTAATAGTTGATATATTTTGTTCCTTATACATTTCAACAGCTACTGATTACTACTGCTTCTAAATGGACCATTCACATACGTGATCCATATATTTTCCTCGGGACTTTTCTTTCTCAGAAGGCCAGTTGGAAAAAAAAAACCATATATACACAGCAAAGAAACCAGACACAGCCAGAACTTACAAGATCAAGTAACAAGTTGCAGGCACTCCAAAAAGTGTTTCTGTAATGGTATGTATAATTTAATTAACTTCAATAATCTATAAAGAAACTAAATACGAATAAAAAATAAGTTAACATTAAAAATATATCTTTATCACTCACACCTTGAGGAGGACTTCATGCAATCAAAAAAAGTGCACTAATTATTTAAATTGTACCAAGGAAACAAGACAATGGAGTGGTAATATATCGTATTCGAATTTATTAAATATGTTCACACTAACTACATTTATATAACATTAGGACATGTTTCTCGTAATCGCTCCCATCACCAGGTGTTGACCGACAAACCGATGTGGTGGAATCCAAGTAGCTTTGTGGAGATCTCCGATAGTTCGAAAAGGAACTTGCTGAGTTCATCCGGAGGTGGAACATCCAAATTCAATAAGTCCCCTCCCCCCATATTTCAATATGAAAAATGTTTCGCAAGTAAATAACTCCATTGGGTTGTGAAATTCTTTCAAAAATTTAGCCTCTGATTTAATTTCGTGATTTTGGGTTCAAAAGTGTGCTGTTACTGCTGGTTTATCTATTTTTTTAAAAGAATGTTTTTTTTCTCCAAATTTCTAAATTTCTTATAATTTTTTCGGATGTAATTATTTTTTATTACTATCTGCACATTTAATTTCGTAAATTCCCGATTACTTTTCTATTGGTTTGGTGTCTCTTATTGTAGAACCTAGTAATTTTTTTTATATTATATTTGTTCTTTGGGGTTAACTTTATGCCATGTTCTTTGAAGTACTACCACAAGTCCATCAAAGGAAAAACTAAGAGACAGTCGCTTTATGATGCATTTCTGGATACATTTGCTTACAATCGTTACCGTTCAATTTTTAACACCAAATGAGGGAGCGGAGGAAAAAAAGGATAACATACAGTGTCTCTATTTTTTTTTTTTTTTTTTTTTTTTTTTGCATTCTGTGATATGGAACTCCTAACGATAAGCATCACCAAAACGCTTTAAAGAACCCTCCATTTAGCGTTATGATTGTCGATTGTCCATGCTTTTGTTCTATCAATAGCTCCCCACCGCCTCTAGCAAAAGTGGTCAGTGATACATGCTCAGATTTTTTTTGATTGATTTATTTACGGACGCTGTTTAACATCTCAGGTCATCAGCGTCCCATTCAACTCAGGGCGTGAAACGGCCGACTAATTTTGCTCAGAGGCCTCTCTTTCAGGCTTGAGGTTCTTTTTCGTGCCGTCAATGTACGACACGGGGCCCACGGCTTTACTTTCCTTCCGAAGGAAGGCATACTCAAGGTTTTTACGCCCGAAAAAATTCATCGGTCCTGGCCGGGTTCGAACCCACGATCTTGGGTTTAGGAGGCAAGTATGGTAACCACTACACCCCCACCGCCACGGGTGGCCGAGGTAGTTGAGGCACGAACTCGTGAGCGGGAGATCTGGGGTTCGAATCCCGCCAGGACCGTCCTCCCTGACTGAGGTTTTTTGTAGGTTTTCCTCAGTCCTCATAAATGGCAAATGCCGGGGAGGTACCCGAAACTTAGGCCTGGAACGTTTCCTTGCTTAAAAATCCCTTCCCAAATTATTTCATTTCATGTATCACCAGTGTTCACCGCCTGTGGTGCCACAGTAGTGAAAATGGGCGTTAAACACCATTAAAAAAAAAACTACACCACCAGGACCGACGATGTATGTTCAGGAATTATATAGTGAAGGTATAGAGTTGACTACACTGACCACAAGACATTCACGTTGCGTAATAAAACATATTTGATAATATTTTTTTTCGATAATTTTATTCCGTAATACGGCTGTGATTGGTCAATTTCAAAATTTTGTTCCGTTTCATTGGTCGATTTTAAGATGACGTCATTTGAGTGAAATACTCTGCATAATAAATAACAGGGATAATACAGTAAAGTATTTTCCTTAAACAGACAATATATTCTGCAGAATATGGTGCTTTATAAAATGATATAAAATAATAATTTTAAAAATTATATTATTTTTTTCTGTAAAGATGTCAGTTCACAGACTTCTGCATTTTCAGTGTTTCATATGAGTGTATAACTGCTGGAAATAGCTTGGTATTTTCCACCATACAACAGGTTATCCAATTTTCTGGTGACTGATGTTGTGTTAGGGTGGGCAGGCAGAGGAAGCAACATGGTTGTAGAAACACTATAATGGTAGTCTATAAATATTAATGCACTTAAAAAGTTATGTACTTATCCATGTCATGCAAGGAGATACTGGAACTGCCAGCCTTCATTTTCCACACATTTCTTGCAACTGCTGATGACATTACCCCTTTTTATTTCTCTTTGCAAAATTAAATTGACCTCTTGATAAGTATTATCCTTTTGCTTGTCTAAACTAAAGTGTGTGGATGCTAAACATTTATGAATTACATTAAAACTTGGAACTTGATCACCTGGGAATTTCTCCTCAAATAATCTGTTGGTAGCTCAAGTGAACTTAGTATGGGCACGTGAATTATAATTAAATGTTTTTTATGGAAGAGAATAATTAAGCCTTGATAAGCTTTTTGGTATTCTTAGTAGACTACTGTAGAATTAGACAAGTGTTGTTTCATTCACTGTTCAAATGACAGACATGAGATTCAAGACCAATGTAGCAGAATAGAAATGCTGCCTGGCTGGCCTTGAGCATTTACTTATATCAATGCTGTCCCCTGCTACCGCATAGGTCATTAAATAATTGGATGCCTCACAATTTAGCCATTTCAAGCATTACTATTCTTAACATAAGAATGTTCTGTGGTCTAATGCATCCATATGCTCAGTATTTATTGCATTAAATGAAGCTAATGTAGCCAGGAGATTGTCACAGTGACATCCAACCAGGCTGGTTCCTCAAAAGTCTAACTAAATAGTTAAATAACTGTATTACCACAGCATATGAAGTACGTATCACAAGTCCATAAAGGAAAAACTGAGACAAATTCGCTTTATGGTGTAATTCTGCATATCTACGGTTCAGGATACTTTTGCCCAACAACCCTGGTTAATGGAGATCATTGACAAAAATAAAGTTAATTTATAACTCTGTTATACTCAATACAGTTTTCCCATTGTTAGTTCTAAAAATTGTCACTCGTCAATGTCTTGTTTTGATACCCTATCTCCTATTCCCTTGTCAGATGGTGGTAGTATTAAAATGAATTAGTTGTTGTTCCAGTTGTTATATTGATTAGTGAATTATAAATATATTAAATGTCAGTGGGATCATGAATACTATGATACTATCTTGGAGGTAAGGATGTATCTCTTGGTTACTGAAAGGTTGTTAACCCTATTAATCATTTTTTAATTTTTGGATTTGGTACTTTTTGGAATCAAGCTCTCACACTCAACAAAAGACTCTCTTAAACTGATAAATAGCTGCATAGAAGATGTAAGATTATCAAAATTCTTATTAATCAGGGCTCATTCTGTAAACTGAGCTATTTGTGCTATATTGGTTGCTGTCTTGTGAAAATGCTATGGTATTATAAAAAAAAAGCCTAAAATACAATTTACATACAGAGTTTTATTTGAAAATAATATTTTTACTTGTAGCAAAACTACAATTACCTACACTACAATATACATAGATATAATAGCTGTATTAAAAATTGGAAGATCATTACCTTATTGGGTTTTGTCTTTTTTAAAGCTACATATAACATCTGCAAGAAAATACACATGTATACATCTGAAGCAGATCACAGTCAAGTAGTTTTCACTGCTTCTTTTTGGTAACCATTTCCACAGTACATGATTAATAACAATCAATGCAATAGTTACAAAGTTTTAGATCATGCATATTTTAGCCCTGAACACACTATGGACTAAGTTGTTCTTATATGCTTTATTCACATTACTTGATGAAACCACCGTTAGATTTGCACAGGCAGAATGCAAGGAATATTCCAAGCAGTTGTATTAGGCCAAGGCCAATACCAATACCAATTACAATATTGATATGTTCCATAATCCAGTAGACAATTGTGTCATAACAGCCCTGAAAATATAAAAATAATATTCAGAGTTAACCACTAGTTACAAAGTATTACAGAATGTATAGCTTTAAGCCAAAATTCTCTTATGAATCACATCTCAAAGATTAAACACTGAAATTTCTACAGTAGAGCATTATAGCGATTCTTCAGTTTAGAATATAAATACACAATCTCTCTTTCAGAAAATAATATCCACTCATTACCTATTATTTTTAGGACAACTTTCTTTTATACCCATTCCTTTTGGCTTCAAACTTTTAACCTAATCTGTTAATTTAATCTTTGGGGAGACTTCTGTATATTCTTAATCTGAGAGGGGGGGAAAATCTCTCTCTCTCTACCAAAATTTATTTTTGGTCTACATCCACAGCTAAGCACAGCACAAGCTAGACCAAAGTCACTCGTCACCTGTCATAACAACAGGCAGTTTATGTGCTGATGGCTGTATGTGAACTATATGCACAGTACTCTCTTACAAAACCAAAATAATTCAGTTAACAATTAAAGGATCAGTATAATTCAAATCTTTTACAGGCTCCTGGTTCACCAGTGTTATTAATTAAAGTGTTTTAGAGAAGAGAAATTACTATAGTGTTTTGTATTGAAATGTTACCACCCGAACAGAGAAAAAATAATATAACCTGTATTACAGAGGAAATTCCAGTACTCAATATGAAACAAACCAATATGTGTCCATGATATTAAAAATTAAAATTGTGCAAGTAGAAATACAAGGAAAACTTGTCCCTTAATGGAGTCAATAACTGGAACAATTTTTGCTCCAAAAGACTCGCATTCAGCTATGGTTGCAGACCAAAAAAATAACACTCTGTAGCAGTCTTCCACGAAGAAACATTTTATCTCATATCTGAAAAGATATTTTCACCCGTAATTTACTTATATAAGTATACATGTATTACAGAAACATATTTTGTGGGCAATATTAAATTTTATATGAGTCAAAAGCCCTATTTACAATAAATATTAATTTGTAATTCATGCACTCTTCATCTGAAGGCGAACCATTTAAATTTTCTTTAACTTTTAAGATTCATACTCAGATTTAATTACATTAACGATGCATCTCCAACAGGTTTAGCAATACATCCCATGGCAGAGGTAACTTATTTTCCATGCAGGTGAGAAAGCTAACATTGAGAGTATAGCAGCACAAATATTTTTAATAAGTTTATATGTATATATACTTATATGATGGACAGATAGAGTTCATAAGGCATACATATACAGTGTCTGAGATAGACAACGTTCAGATGCCTTGTAAACCGGCCAGTCAAGGTTTGCTTATCAGCCAACAAATTCTCTTTGTGCATTTATTCTCAAGTTTCCTCTCACCCTACAAAAGTGAAAGCCATGTAACATTACACTGCATTCATTTGTGTGGAAAATTGTCTAAATTTCAAATCATCTCAAAAAAGTAATTTCAGGTCAACCCTTGTCAATGACGCCTTCATAGCCTGCAACAGTTCTGCAAGATCTTTAATTCACAGCAATCACCCTTCCCCATTAATACTTCAGAAATATGCTTGCATAACAATTCCGAAACTTTCCATTCCAAGAAATTAAGATGCACCTAGTCCCTTTAGCATCTAATAGTTTTCATTAATTGAGAAAAGTATTTTCCCAAAAGGCAAAGTTTAAAAATGCATTGGATGAAGAGCAATTATTTATGAAGGATAAGTGGAAAATAAATGTAAAGTATTATAGTAAAACATGAACTGGGTACACAGCAAGCATTACAGGACTATATACTAAAAATTCAAAATAGAAAGAAAACAAATATAAAAGATGACAAATTATTATTACAAAATCACTCAAATTTCACTAATTTTGTTCCACTGACTTGGACATGTTTTAAAGGTGTTTGCCTCCATCCTCGTCTTGGTACCACTGGCTGCTTCCCAGTGTGATATTAAGATGTCGCTCTGTGGCTTTAACGAATGGCTGTAAGTTCATTAAAGCCACATAGCGACATCTGAATACCACACTGGGAAGCGGCCAGTGGGACCAAACTGAAGATGGAGGCAAACGCCTTTGAAACATGTCCAAGTAAGTGGAACAAAATTAGTGAAATTTGAGTGATTTCATAATAATAATTTGTCATATTATACTATATTTCACTGTGAAAATCCCAGATATAAAATACTAAACATAAAAGAAATGACAAATATTTATAATGAATATTTTATAAATATTTTTAATAAATTAACAAAAAATTATTGAATATGTTAAGGCTATTACAACATATCTCAAAAACAATTTATCTGCATGGTGTTGCTCTTTTAGAAATTACAAATCATTAAATTAATTCTACTTGTGAAGCTATAGACAATGGAGTGGTAATATATCCTACACTTATGTATTCAACTCGTTTATACTAAATTCCACTTATTTACATAAAACTAAGACATTTCAGGAGTACACACACAGAAAATTACATAAAAAAAGTTATAGTTATAACCTCATTTCACATAAATATGCAGAGTTTCACAGCTTGCCACACAGATTAACTAACATCCCTCTCACAGAAAGAGTACAAAATAGAATACCAATAGATAACAAAGACAGCTATAACCAGTGGTTTCAACAAAGACACAGTAATAAAAATTAGCAACAAATTTAAAAGACAAAAATTGATAAGAGAAGTTTCCACACTGAAGAACACCAAAGAAAGATACAAGCTCAAAAGTTTCACATACCATCTAACTTTACCACTGCAAATGAAATTTGGAGAAAAGAACATTTTAAGAATATATGGTTTAAGCAGGTTGGTAAATCAGCAGTAGCAGCTCACTTTTGGACCAAAAATCATGAAATTAAACCAGAGGTTAATCCGCTGAAACAACTTCACAACCCAATGGAACTATCCATTTGGAAAAAAAATTTTCTTCATAAAAAATAAAGAAAACTTAATGAATTTTGATTTTCCTCTTATGGATAAACTTCGCAAGTTCCTATTACTACCACCAGACATCGCCACAGAGCATCCGGATATCCAGCCACCATTTCAAGTGACAGTAGTCGATCAACAACTGAAGGTGAGAGTGATTACTCCCAAAACATGTCTTAGTTTTATGTAAGTAAGTGGAGTTTAGCATCAACGAGTTAAATACATAACTGTAGGTTACAAATCATTATTTATTCATTAAAGGGGGAAAAAAAACCAACAACAATAACAGGACCAGATGATATTTCTATTATAAAGCAGTGTTATAATGAATTACTGGGACCTATATGTCATTTTGCTTATGTTGACTTTTAACAGGATCATTTCCTGAAAACCTGAACATATCAAAGGTATCACCTACTTACAAAAAGGTGAATAGAATAAATTATCAAATTACAGACTTTTGCAAACATTTAAAAAAGATTATGTATAAAAATTGGAACATTTCTTTAGCAAAATTAATATTATAAGTCACTCTCATTTGAAGATGGCACTAATATCTGAACAATAGGACAAAGTAATATTGATATTGAAGAACAAATGGAAACCACCAAAGACCAATTTTTACTGATCTTATCAATTCTTTATGTCTGTTTTATTGCAAACTATATTTGTACTTTTTATCCTGCAACCCTAAATTAATTGTTTACATACGAAACAGAAACAGATAACATGTTGCCATTCTTGGATATTAAAATAATGAACCGTCAAGGAAATCTGGAATTTGGAATATACAGAAAGAATACACATGCAGATAATCACATCATAGCTGACAGTTTTAGCCCCACATTGCACAAACATGCAGTTATCAACATTTTAACACACCGGCTAGTTAACCTACAAATTAGCAAAGAAGAATATTTTAATGAATACAAACAAATAGAAGAAACAGCAGTTAAAAATGATTTTAAA
This sequence comes from Metallyticus violacea, assembly GCA_030762175.1. Taxonomy (NCBI): domain Eukaryota; kingdom Metazoa; phylum Arthropoda; class Insecta; order Mantodea; family Metallyticidae; genus Metallyticus; species Metallyticus violacea. Next base: position 285,756,559 of record CM060846.1, on the reverse strand, counting down.
AAAGAATACACAAAAAGGTGCAGAAATTCAAGAGACAAATATGTATCACAGAAACCACAACAGTTTCAGCAAGAAAAGTTAAGCTAATTTTTAAAAAATTCACATATCATCCATGGGTTACAAAAAATTTCAGAATATTCTTAAAGATTTTAATATCAGGTAGGCACCAGTTAATAGATTTAATGTTAAAAACCTACTGATAGACAATGTTAATGACAGTACTCTACAAGAGAAAAAAATCAGGTATTTGAAAAATAAATGAGAAAAAATTTACATTGGAAACACAAAAGAGAAACATAGGCACATGGTTAAAGGAACTACAAGCAAATAGAGAAATCAGCAGTAGCATATCATTTTTGGACAGTAAATCACGACATAGTGAATAAAGTAAAATTATTAAAATCAGTACAAAGACCTACAGAACTAGCAACTTGGGAGAAAATCTACATCTACAAATACAAAGAGAGTCTAATGAACTTCGACACTGCTGGGGATGAAAACATAAACTACAAGTTTATCATACTGCCACCAGAGCGGAATATACATTTCCACAGCTTAACATATTATCCAACAGTTGAATTTTAGCCTGGCTGATGATGAGAGCCAAATGTGCTCAAAACCGGTTCTATATATTATGACATCTAAGTGAAGCATTAAGAGTGTGTAGTTCAACTAAATCGTACAATAATATAAATTATGTTGAATACAATTTATATCCATTTCCACGAAGTTTTACTGTGTTATTTAATAGCCATTATTTCATTATTATGCCCTTTGTAATGATAATGATAATGATGATAATAATAATAATAATAATAATAATAATAATAATAATAATAATAATAATAATAATAATACTTTATTCACCATTTGGATTATGGGCTTCATTCAGAATATAATATAAGCAATATACAAGTTTAGTAATTATACTAGACTTACAATATGCCTTATTTAAAGTTCATATATTCACTTACTGAATAAAAGGTATGTTGTAGTAGAAAGGCTTTAACTTCTTTATTAAATTGTTTTATATTGGTTATTTCTTCAATATTTATTAGTAGTTTGTTATATATTTTAATGCCTACTTTGTGAGGTTATTTTTTAAAATATTTGTCCTGCATATCTGAACATGAAGGTCATTTTTCCTTCTTGTATTATGAGAACGAATATCTATATTTGTACATAATTCTCCCTGATGTCTCTTAATATGGTTAATGACCTCTATTATAAAGAGGCAGGCTAATGGTAGTATATTATTTTTCCCTAAAATAGGGTCTACAGGATGTCATATTATCTACTCCACTTATAATTCTTATTGCTCTCTTCTGGATTTTAAATACTCTCTCACGTTTTTCTCCCCAAAATTTTATTCCATATATATATGGGAGGGTGGATTTTTCTTTCAGGAACTAAATAATTTAATTTAAAATTTTTAGTGTTATTTCTTAATAAATGTGTATAATGATTGCAGTGCCAATGTTACCAATATTACAAACATGCTTGCACTTTTGCATGTTTTACTCTTTTATTTCCAATGCCAGCCCAATGTTCTCATATACTTTTGGGCATTCCCTCAGCATGGCAGTAGTGTAGCAGACTTCTGAGGCTAGGCTGCCCATTGGGTGCTAATACTTTGTATCAGTAGAAATGATAGTGAAGGTAATATGATTATGGTGCACAAGGGAGAACCTTAAATCTATGGGGTGAATGAAATAAATGAGCTCAGAGTCCTTGGTGCCTTCAAGCTATCTGGCATTCACCTTCTCAGGGTAGGGAATAACTGCAAAGAGAAGAGCCTTAAATAAAATATAGTGAACTTTTGTAACAGTGATGTCAAATATTAACATTTAAAAAAATTGAGTCAAAATTGTAACATATACATCACTAAGATTTTAATAAAAAGGAAGACTAGTTTCTGGAGTCATTGCTCCTATTGTCAGTTCCTGGTCGACTGTTGGCCTCGCTCCTCGTGGTGGATTGATTTGTCTCTGGTGGAGGTTTAATGAACCTCTGTATTAGTACATCCCTTGGTGGGATTTCAAAATTAAAAACTTTCTGCTTGTTCTTCCAAATATAAATGTTTTCCCAGACTGCTTAACTTGACAATAAATTAAACCCAGAACCTCCAGATTATGATAGGAAGAATGAACATATGGTCAATTGTTGATAATGGAAAATGAAAATTATAATCAAAAATGGTTTTCAAAAACAATATACTTACTTTTTTCCAATATGAATTTGAGTCTGAAGGTCTGTATGGGCAGTTGCTGTCCTTAACTTGGAACTTTGTTAGGTCGCCTTCAAGCACACAGCATGCATCAGGCACAGTTTTATTGTTTTTCTCTGTCTGCCATTTCTCCGACTCACTAAAATCTTTGTAGCTATCAACACCACAGCAATGCATCTGTTGAGCAAGTAATGCCAATACGTAAACACACAATACTTGTTTTGCAAGTTTAATAAATAAATCACATTTAAAAGAATACATAATATTCTTGTACATTAATGTTATTATTCTGATGTGAATCAAAACTGAAGAAAACAAAGCAATATAACAGAAAAAGGTGGGCAAACAATGGCAACTGAATTTCAATTAATAATCTCAAATCACAAACAACAGGCTGACTACAAATTATTGCCTATGATAATGATAAACTCACAAATGTTAGATAAAATAAACTCTATGTGTTTAACTTAACATATTATTAATTTACAAATATTTTTTCTGTTATTGCATGAATATGAATAAATTGCTAAATAAACTTTTACACAAGTAACACCCATTCAACACTATAACTATTGAAATATGCATTTAGCCTCACTAGAGCTCTAAAGAGCTGAAAATAAATGGGAATGAAATTTCACAATATATTAGCCATTATCTGATTTATATTTTAATAATATATTTAATAAATGATTGCCTCAAACACATATTTTCAGTGTTAAAGATGTTTAAAGAGCCTGCCAATATGATTTTATTTCAGTTGATCTTAACATAGTCAAATTAAATAACCTAAAGGCCAAATAAAATTATAGATTGAGTGGAAGATATTTACACAGAAACATATGCATACTTACTTCATTGAAATGGTTCAATATTTTATTTTTGGATTTATTTTAACTACTTTATTCTGTACTATTGTTTTTTGTTCAGCAATCAGCCTTATGTCTGCTCAATTAGTTATTGTGTTTACCAGCTCTTTTGTAAGTTTCACTTCTTCTGAGCTAAAGTTCGCATTTCATTTCTCTTTACTCTTTAACATTCAAATTTTGAATTAGTTACTTCTCAAAAGAATGGATTGTAGTGACTGATAGTACTGCATCATATTCAGTATTCTAATACCATTTGTTTTACTTGTGTTAAGAGTGTTTTTTTATTTAAATTTTAAAAATGCTTTTTTATTAAAGATATTTTCCTATATATTCAAATCTAATTTTAGTAAAATTATCTATTATTTATTTTTAAATAAAATAATGACTTTTATTTGTATTAGTAAACAAATACTAAGTTTACACAATCTATAAAATTATTTTCCTCATTACATCAGATGTTTCACAGGTACAACTAAGTCCTTACAAGTAATAATTTTATATACAGATACACAATCTAAATTACTTCAATATTTATAAAATAAATTAAAGTTGGTCTTACAAAATGCAAGATGTTAACTGTTAATGCAAAATAATATTTTCCTTTAAATATAAAACAAATGTTTACTTTACTTAAAATCTGTACTCTTGCAGTGAGAAGAAACCCACTGAGTCTTATGGACTCATTCATCACTAGAGACCAGGTGTTCAGGCATTAAAAAAGATAGAAAAAGGCAGGCAAACAGGAAATTAAAAATATGTAATAAAGGCAGAAAAAAGGCCTTACACATTATTACTGATAACTATTAGTTAATTTAAATGTAGTGATTATTAAAATTACAAAATTAATTATTGTATGTTATTAGTTACTTGTAACTGTATATAATTTACTATGCTAATAATAAGGAAACAATTTAAATAATGATTCTTATTTTTTCGAACAGCAAATTATTTTAAAAGAAATGTCACAAAAATATGCTAGATATTTAGTAAACAAGTTACTTTTCCTCCCAATGTATTTATATAACAATCTGCAGAATGTGAATGGAGACATATCCCTTGTTGAGTTTAACAAAGGTAGCCGTCGAAAATTTCAAGGCAATAAAGTTGTATGTCGGCGTCCCAGTCAAATTGACGATGACAAATCAGGTATAAAAGTCTCGTTTTCATTACAATGATAGCATATTAAAGATTTTCCTTGTCGCACCATTGTTGTAATCGGAACATTGTAGCGCTATAAATGGAGTGATTTCTTTATAAAATCATATCTGCTGCAAAACATTTTTACAGCAGCTGTGTTAGAACAAATAATAACTATTTATTCCCACCAATGAAGCACTAAACTACAATATATAACAATTGCAAAAAATATTAAAATAATTACAAAATGGCAGGAAAAGCCAGGTTGTTTCAAAACGGGCAGCAAATAATAAAAAGGGCGAAAATAACATATTTCCATAAAGTTTGATAGTTTTTAAAATTTCTGTATTTTTAATAAAGTTTAAAGCCTGTTTTCACACAGGTGGTGACACTGGTGAGATGAAATGATAAATTGGGAAAGGATATTTTTTTAAGGAAGGAAACATTCGAGGCCTAAAGTTAGGCACCTCCATGGTATTTGTCATTTAAGAAAATTGAGGAAAACCTGGATAAGGAGGACGGTCCTCGCAGGAATCGCATCCCAGACCCCCTGCCTAGGAGTTTGTGCCTGAAGGACATCGATCACCCGTGGAGGTTTCTGTACATATGGATATTTTCTGATGGTCATAAATAAAAAAGGCGTTTTGCATTATATTCGAGCTTTATTCTTCACCATTCTGTATTACTATGACACATCTTGATCAAATCTATATGATCTGCAATGCTTGCTGCATTAACATATCTTCATCTTACCGCCACGAGTGGCCGAGGTCGTTAAGGTGCGGACTCGTGAGAGGAAGGTAGGGATTCAATTCCCACCAGGACCGTCCTCTCTGACGGTTTTTTTTTTTTTTCCAGGTTTTCCTCAGTTCTCATAAATGGAACATGCTGGGGAGGTACCCTAAACTTAGGCCTGGAGCGCTTCCTCCCTTAAAAAAAAGTCCCAATTTACAATCAGTAACTACCACCTACCACCTCAATAGTTAAAACAGGCTTTAATCATCATTAAAAAAACTTCATATTTCTTTTCTTCAAATCAAGAAAGTCCCCTCTGACCAGAAACTCTTTACACAACTCCCAAACCAATTTTGTAGGTTTCAGTCTGATTTTGTTTCTGGGGAATGAGTTTGATTTATTCTTTTAACAACGTTGTGTGAGATTTTGATAATTTTCCCCATCAGCATAGCTTATTTCTGAGAGGAATTTATTTTGAATTGTGATGTTATAAAAAATATCCTGTCCCACTACCTCCTTGAATAGGTATTTTCTATTCTCTATTCTAACATCTCCCCTATTTACATTGGTTAATATCCAACTCTGGCTTACTCCCCCCAATCTTCTTATTGGACGTTGACTTATAACTTAATTACCTAATTTATTCGCACTGGAATCGTAACAATCAAGTTTAGAGATGTTGTTCAACCTTCACAAGAATTGCGTCGAAGGTAGTTTATGATTCCTTCATTTAACAAAAAAACCTTTCGGCATCTTTGCACAAAGGCGAACACTTGAGTTTCCTGTTTTTATGAAGGTCTGTTTTTTATACGTAGCTTAAGGCTAGCGGGACCTTTGTTATAAATACAGGAATTTAATAAACATGAGTCTGGTCGCTTATCCTAATGAAATATATTGTAGCAATTCCCTAAAAGGTCCTTGTACAAGTGTTCCCTATTAAAACATGAGGATAAACACGTTGACCTGAATAGTTGTCAAGTTCAATACAAGTCACATATGTACATAAAAATATATTTTAAAATAGTAATCTTCATTATAAGCTTATTATTAATTTATGAAAATGAAGCTTTGAGTTTTGGTTTCATCATACACATCGGTTTCTGAACTTCCTGAGGTTTTAACTATGTAGCCCAGCGATGCCAAAACAATGCTAGAAGAAGGGAGAGTGAAATTACTCCCTTCCACTTACCGGCACACTTAGTGTTTAGAAAAGGGTCATTTGTTCCAGTGGCGAATTAGAAGGTTGCACTGCCATTCTTGATTTATGAAAAGAAAAAGCTCAGAACTAAAACTTTTACTTACACACTATTTTTTTCATTCCAGTTTGTATCTGAGCATGGCTCCTACAATGTCTCTGTGACATGATTTGCTTTTAACTAATTCATCAATGTTTGCATGGAAATATGCAATGCTTCTTCGAAGGTAACACTGGTAACATGTGGTTGTCACTTATTATGTTGCGATACTCGTTTTTAATGTAGTTTATTTTTTAAATGTTTGCACGCAAATGTGCTTGAAACCAAAAATTATCATTAACGTTAATGCAATTAAACTTAAAATATGAAATTTTTATCACAGGACAAAGATTTAACAATACGATTTGTTTGCATCACTACGAACAACTTTGAAAATTTCTTCTCCAGAGATTTCAGTTTTAAGAGAAGTTCTAGAGTTCTTCATTAGTATTTAATTCACGCTATCTGCGTTAAAAAATAGTCAGTTGAACCTTACCAGTTTTGTCCAAGGCAAGAGCAAAGCCTGTAAGTTCGTGTTTTAATTCTTTAATTTACTTGTTTTGTCAGATTGCATCGCAGGTCTTCGATGCGCCTCGTTACAATATTACGTAATGGACTGACAGATTTAAACATATATACTAAATTGGGGAATATTAAGTTCATCACTCACTATTAGGAAACATTCTGTGACGAATTCGCCTTCACTAAATGACTTCAGTTTAATCAGAAAAAAGAAAATAATTATAGAAAATTATGGAAGAGTTTGAAGTAAAGCGCATCATAGTTTCATAAGAATAAGAAGATAATTCTCCAATAAGTTCCGCAATTATGGAAGAAAGTTTTACAAAATTCTCAATACTAGGAGCATAAGAAGTTGATGATTTCAATTCTTAACTTTTTGTGATCTACCTTCACCTGGAAAGAAAAACTTATATTAATTATAAACGAAATTCTAAACAGGGTTTTAACGCCTTTTTTTAATTACTAAGGCATCACACTGGTGATACAGCAGAAAAATCGGAAATGAATGTTTTTAAAGGTAGCGTCTAGGCCTAAGTTTTAGGTAACTCCCGGCATTTGTATTTTTTGGGAATGAAAAAAATCTCAGCCAGGGAGGGCGCCTCTGGCGTGAATCGAACCCCAGACCTCCCATTCACGAACCCGCGTCTTAACGATATCGGCCACCTGCGTCGGTTAATATATAATAAAATAATAAATAATGTTAGTCAAAGGCACACACAGCAACCACACCTGACAGAATATGTCTGCCATAGTCACTATGGTGGTAATTAAAATCTCTTTCAATGCTATAGAAGTCTATTGCAAATAAGGCACTTAACTTTATTGCCATCGTGGATATAAAAATATTCTTCACCCCATTCAATGTGAAATATAGATCTCGGTGCTAAGGACGACATCGTAAAACAACGTCACTGCTCCAACACTAGTGTATTGTAGTTGTCTTTCACTAACTTTCTAACCTAGAGTGGTGGTAGGGGGTAAAACGGATCGAGGACAATACCACGCATATATCATGTTTGGGCACAGCTGCTGTAGCTCATCGACCAATAGTGTGCTTCTATCGACTGCACAACTCCCATACACTGCACACAAACGTTCATGGATGCTCACCACACTTTCGTTTTCGTGAACCAATATTCAATTACAACTTGTTGCTTATAACGGAAATCTGCAAGAGATGCCACTTTAATCCACAGTTCCGCCATCTGTAGAATTATTTGAAACTTTGCACACGAACGGGAGTAACATCATCTTTCAAGGATTAAAAATGCAATTTTTTCTCTTTGCTATGGCTGAGGAAAAAAATGAGAGGCAATACTTTTTAACTACCCTGGTGCTTTCTTGAAAGATAGATACATAAGCACTTCTTTTGGAAGGGAACTAACTTGGATTTGCTCTAAGTTCAGTAACGCAATCTTAGATAACAACATATAACAGAAAAATAATTTAAGTTAATGCTTAAACTTATATATAAAGAACAAACAAAGCTGTACTTTTTAAAAAAATAGTAATATGTAATTTCACGATCTACTATTTTCATACCTGAGCCATGAGATAGTTCCACATCAATGTAACAGCATCTGTTTTATCATGTGTGGCATAATATTTCTTGATGGTTGACTTCAAGAAAGACCTGGTCTCTTTTTCTGCCTGAAATGTAGAAAACAGTTCACAAAATTGAAGAATGAATGAAATGACAAAAATATATTTTTATAAAATTTTCTATGGTAACAAAATAGAAAATTATATATTTCCTTACCCTCTGCTAACACAATATAACTACTGTAAAATGAAACAGTTTCTACGGCCCCAACCCCATTGAAATATATATGTTGTAAGCCCAATCATCATATTTTAGTTAGTAATGTAAGTGCAGGGGGTACCAAAAACGTGTACACACTTCAACCAAGGAAAAAAAGAAATTTACACAAACAGAAAATGATGAGCACTAATCATCTTAGACTTTTACAATTACAACAGATGCTCAAAATGCACACCATCGTCGATATACTTCTGAGTATGTTGAACTACTGATTGAGCAGCGTTTGCGAAAGTGTCCTCAGCAATTGCAGCACATGCCATTTCAATTTCTTCCCGAAGTGCTGCCAGTGTAGCTGGTTTTCTATGGTATACGACATCCTTAAGAGTTCCCCATAGGTAGAAGTTCAAAGGACTTAGATCCGAAGAACGTGGTGGAAACTCAATCCAACCTCTTCTATCCAGTGTCTTGGATGCAGTGCGCGGGGCTTGTTGCTGTGCGAGGTCTCCCAATTCTGCCCTTGTGAACATCGCATACGGTACCATGAGTTTCAAATTTGTCTCGAATGCTGCAATTGTTACTCGCGTTGGTGGTTCTGTTCTGTACACGCGTCTCCATTGCCTTTGAACTTCAACAACATTCTCGATTTTCCAATACCACTTCAAAATTGCTTTCCGCTGTTCAAACGATAATCTTGGCTCCATTTTGTTGTAGCAACGCTAGCATAACGTAATGTGAGTTACATCTGTTTACAGAACATCATACTATATATTACTGTTATTTTTCGGTCCAACTTTGAAATATATTAAATAGATACCTACTGTGAAAATGTGTATACATTTTTGGCACCCTCGGTTATATATATATATTGTTATATTTACTTTTCTAAAAAATTTTTAGGAATGAAAATATTACATTATTATTTACATTTATTGACAACTATTTTAGTACTGAGATAACTGAATGTTTAGAAATTGTTCATTGTTAATTTTTGAGTGAAAAATTATTTTAATACTTGTTTTTATTTATTGCCTCTTTGACTACATTGTTCTTATCGCGACATCTTGAACGTGACGAATTAAGGATGGCTGAAATGAGCTCAGAATCTTTAGCACCTTTAAAGTTATTTGGCATTTACCTTCTTAGAATAAGAAAAGACTCCGAATAAAACCTTACCTTGACCTAGCCGGGATTCATTGTACTCTAGCCATTAAAGTGATCTCAACAAAACACGCTGTATTCTTCCGCCGTTCACATTCATGCAACATGGCAGAGGGAGTGGAAGTGCAGCAATATGCTACTTTGAAGTTTTATTTAATTAAATATGTCGGGAATAATTAAATTCGCGTCACATGTATTATTATTTTTGGATATAATTACATTATTTAAGGAACTTAACTTTAAATTTATATTACTAAAATGGCACTACTTTCTGTGTTATACTCGGTGCATTTATACTAAACGCAGTTACGCGAGTCACGTGACCTTGTATAGGTCCAGATCACTGTAACGGTCAAGGCAGAGTAGGTACTTAAGGTCTAGTGGGCGCAATTAATACTTTTCATATATTTGAATGTATTTATGATTACCATTTTATAATTTGCCCGTGGCCGAAAAGTCACTAAAAGCAACCTAATACCATGTATATTTATTTTTACACAAATGATCTGCCAACTGTTTATTAATATTGTAATTTACCTATGAGAAAAGTATTTTGTACACAAAGGTATACAGAAATAACACCTACCTCTCCTTTGTATGCTGCAGCAAGTCCACCGGCAATTACCTCCATCAATAAAATGATTAGAAGAAATACTCCATACTGAAACAAAAAGGAAACTCTGAAAAGATTACAGAGGATGATTGGTACCCTGCTACCAGCAGTTGAAAAAGTGGTTAGCACCTTTTTCAAAGTCAGTTTTGGACTACAGATCCTCTAAATTAAACAAGATTTCTAGTCTTCCCCTAATTATTACATTTCTAGGAAAATATTCAAGCTAAGATTGGGGATTAGGAACTCATGAGTTACGGCGCTAAAAACGGATAAGTTAGACAAGTCCTTTAAAAGCGTAGAAATGCGTGTTTCTTGCACTACAAGGGATGGGATTCTGATTCAATTAATAATAAAACGGTTGAAATTAACAGATTAAGAGGTACCCTATAGCTTCATCAAACTCCATGCGAAATTGAAAAAGTGATAACTTGAGTCAGCAATATAATTGGGAGCGGCCGGTCTAGAGATTGTAGGGGCCAGGTTCCAGCACTTTTTTCTATCAGTATTCAGTAGGCGCATTGCTTATTCATATATACCGAACAATTCAAATACTTTAAGCAAAAGTAAGCAAAACACAAGTTTGAATTTGGAGCTCGAAGCAAAAACTATGTTTAATGCCCGTCATTCCCTAAAGAAATGCAGTTGGGCAGCGTACATGCGAACGAAACTTAGGACAAGAATTAATAGGCTCGTCTTTTGAGCAACTCTTGCACAAATATTTCCCTAGTTACGTATATAATCTTAGCGACAATGCTCACTTTCACTAAATCGAACGCAGAAAAGTTTTTTATGGCATAAAAAAAAAAAAAAAAAGGAATGCGAAGCGCACCGAATGTAACGGTCCATAAACAAATTGATAACATGGTTTACAATATAGGTACAATGCTTCAAAGAAATTCAGTGGAATATTTCTGGATCTCTGTTCAATTATGCTATACAATCTCGTATTTTCAGCAAAAATAACAAGTTTTGTATTAGTAACTCCGCACTGTCTCAAGGACGCCGATTACCAAGCGTTCTCCAGGTCTTGAAAATGCCAATTATTTTGAAAAAGCACGATATTTTTACAATTTAAGCAAAAACGTTAAAGTTGTTTGTCATAGAAAGATGTGATTCTCGCAGTCAGTAAAAATCGCCAAGCTCATAGCATCCCCAGCCTGAGCGGAAAGTCCACGAGAACCCTCTTGTCCGCAGGATGGTTTGTGATGTTTATGCTTCAAACAAACAATGTTGCAAAACATTTTTCTCCTCTTCAGTGCATTCTTGGAATCAAGGCAGTACGCAAGTGTTTTAATTCATGTCTTTCTGTAGTATTTGTTTTGTTAAGTTGTAATACAATACAGAACAAAATAAGGTTAATATCAATATGTGCCGACATTGGCACACAAATCAAGAGCCAGCTCCTCCAGCAAATATTTCTGAAAGTGATACTAAGTCAAGTACCAGCAGTTTCGCATTGAGAAAAAGAACCAAAACTTTAGTTAAGCCAAGCCCACTGTATGCAACGTGCATGATTATGTCGAAAAGAACAATTTAGGAAAAAGGCAATTTCGAAAACAGCCAAAATTTGCACGTAGATAGAAAATATTGCGAAAAATCGTACAAAAGGGTTCAGTCACGTCAAAGAAGTTCGGCAATAAAAAGCAAAATATAACAAAGTGGACGAGTTATGTGATTTTATTAGGCGCGAGGTTTACAGTCTTTACAATAAGATGAAAAAGAATCTTGCATTTTATTTTCGTCGCTTGAGAAACAAAACGGAATTGGCGAAAATTGTGGTGTGGCGCCATCTCCATATCTCCAAGGAATGCATCAGCTGCGTACGTAAGGCTGCCTGCATGAATCTTGGTATGGCACTCACGATGTCATCCAGAAAGGGTGGGACGATAGCACCTGCAATGGTGTTTTTAAGTGAACATCAGCACGAGGAGGCAGCGAGGGTTGGGTCGCCAACTGTTTGTACTTGTCAGTTAAGAACATGGGGACAGTAACGCTGGTAGCCATGATAAAATGGGGGCACAAGGTTTTGAAAACTGGTGTCGGCAAATTTGCCAAATAATAAAAAAGCGTCATCATTATGGACAATGACAGTGCCATTCGCGACTGCTAGTGAAAATTCTAACAATGAGCACTAAAGTGCAACACATTGTCTCGTTCATGGAACAACATAAGCCTTCAGTAGCGAACCAGGTTCTAATAAAAGCCCTTTTAATAAAAAGCATCAAAACATCATAAAAATATGTAATGGATGAGCTTGCTGTCACTCGTGGACATGATGTGTTATGTCTTCCCCCCTTCCACTGCGTGATAAATCCAATGAAGTTCATATGGGCTCGGTAAATTATTTGTTAACAGAAACTATGTAACTCCTTCTGCGAGTGTGTTAACTGTTGCGGAATGATGCAGAGCGAATTGACTTCCAGCATTGGTCACCGTGTGTTGACATTACTTCAATCATAACACAAATAACAACCAGCAGAGTTTCGTGATTCAGAGTAACCGGGATGTGTAAAGGAAGTCAAATTAAATAGCGTTGATTTGCTACTCAGTGCTACTTGTGTATAGTACAGCACCTATTGCAAAGAAACAATTGGCATGAGGAAAGTGTATTATTAACAATTTTAATTAGGAAAATGACTGGAGTATAAAATTTTTGCACTCATTTCTGTATAGAACCCTTGTCCAGACAACTAAAAATGGTTTTAGTAAATTGTGGCAACTATGCGGTACCAAAAACCAGTGCATATGTCTTATATGGTTTTTAAGGAGGTTGAGGGTAAGCGGCTAGCGTTTGATTTCAACACATAGGCTGATGAAGAAATGAACGCGGTCACATGTTTTTCATACGACTGTGCAGAAGATGACTCACATATGGTCAAATGAAAAGGTGATGAGGGTTGTGAAAACTGTCCTAGTGTGATTGAAACTGATTACATATGCAATGCTGTGTACGTAACGTTCCTGGACACACCATCTAGTTCCATGTATCATTGCCTGGTGTATTTCTCACCTCATCCCTTCCTCCAGTTGGTATTCCCATGGTGACATAGATACAAAAGGCGCCGTCAGAGCAGTCAAGGTGCCGAATTATCCTCCTTCGTCTTAATTATCTCTCTCCCTAACGTTCCTGGACAGGATGTACCATAACGAACACCGTCATTTGTGTTTTCGTCCAGGATAATGAATCCTTTGCATAGAGCTGACCCAGTGTCAACAAATTGGCATGCTGTTAAGATACTGCAATCATCATACACAACAGCTCTAGTGTTGTAGGTAGTCTTGCTAATGTCCATCCACAGGTGTCCAATAAAACAACAGTTGTTCTGTACAAATCCTACTGAAGGATACTGGAAAATTCATCGTATAAGGTGATTTTATCACATTACATTGCCCCGCTCAAACAGAATCTGAAGGATCGGCGATGTGGAGGCTGAAATCAAGAACAGAGTGAAGGATTGCTTGCTCTCTCATCTAGGAGTTGCAACGTATGTTCTTAGGAACACTGGTCACAGTTTAATCTAACCACACCTTATACCCTAATATGCTGAACTTAGGGTTTGGTGGCTTTTCAACTTTCTTTTCATATGTGCCATTGTTTCCAATATGTCGCGGCATGAGCATGAATCCCATGTGACAACAAACTCTTGTACAGAAGTGAGACGCAGATTTATAGACAGATTCCCTGCTGTTCGTACGCCTGATAGAGAAACGGTTCATAAACTTGTGAATGGATTTAGGGAAACGGGATCAGTTCTTGATAAGAAACCGAAAGTAAAACGCAAGTGTTCTTACAAAGGAAAAAATCGATGACATCGGAGAAAAGTTAGAATGAAGTCCAAAGAAATCTCTGAGAAAGCTTGCACTTGAATCAGGAATTTCGCAAGCCTCGGCTTAGAATGTCGCTAAAATTTTAAAATTAAAACCCTCTAAGATAACCGTAGTTCAGGAATTGCACCCTAGCGATAATGTGAGTAGAGTTAATTTCTGCAATGGGTGTTGGATATGTTAATGTTCGGTCTATTGACCCGCGTTTAATTTTGTTTTACGGACGAAACATTGTTTTATTTGCATGGAAAAAAAAGAGGGGATGTAAAAAAAATAGTACACGAAATGTCATTGTATAAGCAAAAAGTTGATATTTGGCGTGCTGTGAATTCTTACAGAAATCTATGCACTTGAATTTAAGAGGATATGAATATCCGACTCCGCCGGGAATCAGCGTGCTTCCCGGTGCCAAGCAAATCTCTGTTAAGCCGGCCACGCGTTCAAACGAGGGCTCTGTACTTACCTATACAAGAGCATTAAATCTTATTACAATATTCTGTGTTTTATGCAAGATTTTTCTGGAAAAACAAATACATAAATAAACAATAATACTTACGCATGTGAGAAGACATCGTGATTCGCGCAGTGCACCACAGTATCCCAAAAAGCTCACAATAAACATAAATGCACCCGCAGCAATGAGGATATATGCTGCCTGTTCAATAACAGTCGGTTGTGTGAACTGCTGGAACTGAAACAAAGTGGAATAAATCAGAACTTCTAAACAGTAAGTTATGAGTCTTTAATGCAATTTACTATATGTATATATTTATTTCATTATAGTAAACACAGCTGTTTATATTAGTATATTATATTATTCTGAAAAAACTTAATTGCATCAGTAAATGATTAAGAAATGATGGAAGCGAGTTTCATATTTTTTACAAATGTAATAATTATATAACATTAAAAACAAGACTTATACGCTATTTCTTTGTATACCAGAACTATAAAAGGATATTAATAAAATAAAATTAATATTGATGTCAATTTTCTAATGAACTGCGTTGGAGTCAATGCCTTCTTTTACTACACTTACCAGGTAATTGTATCGTGGTAAGTGTAGTAATCGAGCTGAAAAGGCTCAGTTAATACCGTGAAAATCTTATAGAGTAAAAACTGTTTTTTATATAATCACTCAGTGGAGTTACGGCAATGAAACAATTTTTCATGAGAAGGGTAGTTCTCGCATGATTGGTGGAAAAAAATTGGGGATGAGCATGCTTCTCAGTACAGGTCGCAGTTAAGAGCTAGTGTTTGCTAATAAGCTGCGTAAAATGGAGTCGAGCAGTACTGTGCTTTGAGATGTTGCTCCCGTCTGCAAAATTCCGGTACTGAAGGGTACGCGATGTTATAGCAAGCATATGGTGATGACGTTCTATTTCACGGTTCGAAGAGTTTAAGGAAGGCTGTGTTTCAACAACAAAGCAGGACAATTTAGGTGCTCCAACTACTGCAGTGAACGAGACCATGGTTAACATATCTGCCGTCATTGTTCCAGAAGATCGACAAGTTACATTGGATAGACTGACAGACATGTTGTAAATTTCCTATGGTAATGCGTTTACCATTCTGCATCATAGCTTACACATGATATATGTCTGTGCCAGATGGCTGCCGAGATTGCTGACGCCTGAACAGAATATTTCATTTATGCATTTGGTTTGTTTACGGACGCATATCATCTCAGGTCATCAGCATCCCATTCAATTCAAGGCGAGAAACGGCAGACAAATTTTGCTCAGAGACCTCTTCTTTCAGACTTTAGGCTCTTTTACGTGTTATAAATCTACCACAGGAAGGAAGCCATACTTAGGATTTTTACGCCCGAAAAATCCACCGACTGTGGCCGGGATTAAAACCGTGATCTTGGGTCTACGAAGAGATGACATGAATAGAAGATGGTGCGAGTGAATGTGTGTTGGGAGCTTCAGTGTCTGTAGGGGAACATGGCGAGGTATACCTGAATTCCATTATTACAGGTGGTGAGATTTGGCTTCACCATTACGGTCCCCAAAGCAAACAGGCGTGCTCAGTCTAGAAATCACTCAGTTCTCAGACATAAAAGAAGGCCAAGGTTGTTTGGTCTGCAAGGAAAGGTTATGGTTTTCGTTCTTCGACTGTCATGGAACGTTTTATCAACATGAAGTCCCCCAGTGAACAACGGTCCTGGCTGAACACATCTGACGAAAACGCCCTGTGTTACATCCTTCTAGTTGGCGCGTTCACCATTAAAATGCACGCCCTCATGTTTGCAAGGTTGTTGCTGAACATTTGACGGGGGAAAAAATAATAAATAAAAAACATCGAATGCGTATTCCACCCTTCTTACACCCCGGACCAAACTCTGTGTAATGTTTTTCTGTTCCCTCGTCCCAAAACTAGCTGCGGGGCTGCGTTTAGGTTCATCAACGGCTATTTTGAAGAAAGCGGTTCTGAAGACGACGTTAAAAATCGATTTTCAACATGTCTTTCATAACAGGCAAACATGTACTTCGTAAGTAAAACATCATTCTCACTCTTTATTGAATAGCACCGTACTTATTAGCAAAAATACAACAGATTCGTTAATTGGGTGAATATACTTATATTAAGGATATTTCAGAAACTTTGGTATTAGCATACATTTCAGAACAGGTTAGTATTATAATAAATTCTACTAATTCATTTAATAAACTTATGAATTTTGTATTAATCATGTAATTATGTAATCTGCAACGAAGATTATGATGAATTCTGTTTACAATATTTATATTTTTTTTAATATTAAGGCAACATAATATTCAGTTAATGACAGCGTTTTAGCATTGAAAATAATTTAATAACGTAATTGTCAATATGGTAATTTTATGCAACAAGTTCCATAATGTAGCATTTTGTTAAAAAATTCGACCAACCATAAAGACTGTCAATCCGGCATACAAAAAATCTTTTAACTTAATTTAAAAAGGAATTAAAAATGAATAAGAAATATGTGCTGCTGTTAGTTAATTGGTACATTTTCGCTTCTATGACAGTCTATACTCACCTGCCTTAATTAAACACATTTCTATTACGAGAGCACTACCACATCGGCTTTGCTGCTTGATTTTCCATTTCCATAAACGAAAATAGGTCTTGCGATTTACAAAGCCTCAAAATGAGTTTCCTTGATTTATGTCATGCAACTCTCGGACATTGTTCTGTACCTCTTCGTCCGTGTGAAGTCAGTACTTTATGCAGGTGTTGGAATAACCCATTTTGATTAGTGCTGCAGTGTGGAGGGGGACGTTATAAAAATGAATGCAGTGAGCAAGCCCACGCAGCTTGAACTTTATGTTCATTGAGAGGGTGCATACCAAATATTTCCAGAGGCAAGTAAACTAACAGTGTCTTTTCATCTGTATAATTGTTATGCAACACATTTTACTCTGAAGAGGACATAAAATGTTCTGAGGGCCGAGTCATTGCGAAGTTAGTAGTTCTCTCTACTTATAGGAAATGTTACAAATGCCTATTCAGTGGCAGCTTCGCTATCCGTTTTTCAACAGCACATTCCTTTAGATTGTGCCGTTATTTCACAATGCGTGACCCGTGGTTTTATCCCTTTCACAACTCCTCCTTTTCCTACCTTGCGAGTTCACTTTCTGGAATTCTCGCTCTGGAACAGTGATGTTGCTCATTGATGCAGAGCACATGCTGGTCTATATTATTTCGTTCTAGTTCGTGACGTCATTCTATTTTAAAAATCGATATCTCGCTTGTGCTTGGATAACGATATTAAGTTGACTGAGATACACTGCGTGGTTAAGATCGTCTTTGGCTTCTATCGACGTGCACCATCGTTAGTTGGCTTGGTTTTGACATTTCCAGCTGAACGATACCTCCTCACCGAAGTTACCTCCTAAATTTGTAAGACAAGGGTCAATATTGATCCACGTTTTGATATATTCAGGTAATATTTTATAATATGCAATAGTGAAGTTTTTTGTCGTTTTGGAAAATTTGTGGAACTCCTTTCGGTAATTTTCCTGTGCAGATGTAATTTGTTTAGAGATTTTCTGTTAAATTGTTGAAGAGTTTCGAGATTAAAGGTATTCATTTTTATTGAAACTAAAGGAAGTAAATAAGGAATTATTCTTTCTAATATACTTAAGTCCATGGAGAATTCATTTGGCTTACTCTGTAAATTTTGAGTAGTTTTCTTGGTCTAGTGGTTAGCGTTGCTGACTGCTGGCCGGTAGGCTCGGGTTCGATTCTCGGTACCTACTTAGGAACATTTTTAAGTTAAGGAAGTCTGGAACGGGGTCCATCCAGCCTCGTGAGACAATTGGGAAGCTGCCTGATGGAGAAGGAGGTGGCGTTCTTCGATCACGAAAGTCGCGTGATAGGCGACCTACAGGGTCCCGGCATGCTGATCACATACCCCCTGCCGAACTGCCCTCCATCAATGAAGTCGTAAGGCGGAATAGAGGATGTAGAGGTCTCTGCGGCAGGCCAAGTTTCACCCCGAGCTATGGTGCCAAATGAGAAAAGAGAGGAAGATTTTGTGAAAATAAATAGGAGTTTTTCCTTTTCGATTTTTGGGGAAAACTCTCGAAAAATTACTATGGTGTATTTTCTGAGTTCGTCATATTGTTATATAAGACGCTGTATTATGATATTTTACGAGAATCTGGTGTAATGCCAATTTTCACGTTTTGGGGTAATTTCACTTTGACTAGTATTGGGAAACAGTTTTGTGATATTTTATTAGCTCTATTTTTAACGATCAAATACAACAATGCTTTTAACTATGGAAATTAACATCTTAACGTGCATTTATTTTAAAGCGATTCTCCTGAGATTACATATTTGGATTGTTATGTTTCAATCTTGTTAAATAAAATTAAAGCATTGCTTTTGCAATTACCTTTTTTTTCCCCGTTATAGTGTGACCATATCCTGGGGTCTTTGTTATTTCAATACGTTTACTAAAATTAAAGCTGCATGACACTAGTGAAGACAGCACCGATCATTAATACAAAGATATCGAGTATGTTTAAAACGGATGATATTGTACATTTAATTGTCCTAGAAAAGAGATTTTTGAGATTCTGTAATACTTGCGAAATCTTTCAGAGGCAAAAAGACATGTAGAACAAAAAATCTTCCCATAAATGTCTCATCTCTGTATTTTGATTCTTATTATAGATGTAAAAACAATCTCACTCTCTTAAAAACAAACAATAGCTATATAGCATAAAGATGAATTATACTGTGGGTAGCTTCTTATTACATAAACATAGCTTAGAACCTTAAGCTTACTATTTCTATGATCTTGTCTTTCATCCGCGTAATATTCTAGAGAGCAGCTAAGTGCACTAATCCACATCTCACAAACACGTAATGCAATTCATTATTTAAAAAAGAAAAAGAAAGGATTTCTGGTAATAAACCCAATGCGTTGGCATTTGTTGTTTACATTTGCATGTTCATGATAAGACATAACATTCTTCACAAACAAAATGGTTTGGATGATGACATTAATTACACTTGAAATAATTTATTGACGAAGATGCGTGCAAATCTGTCGTGTAAACAGCTCAGTGATGGTTAAAGGTCAGATGACTTTAATGTCCTCACCCTGACGTTTAACCTCGTAATCTCAATAAAATTAGATTATAGTTTCTCAACAAAGAACTGACCTCAGCTAACACATTCCAGTTTCGTACACTATGGTGGACATTATGTGGCAGTATGGAATGCAATATGCAAAGGAAACTGGACCGAAGTGGATTCGTTTTTCGTCGTAAAAATGTTAAATCGCTTAATATGATCAGAGGTGGGTATAATTCAAGCGATGAATATGTTTTAAACTATTATCGAGTTATCTGATAAAGTAAGACACGTACCCTGATATGCTTGAAATTTCCTAAAATAACTTGATCAAACACGTCAAACTCATTGGCCCGCAGGCTAATGATACATAACCTTAATACTTATAATTAATTTCAAGGTGCGTATAAATATATACATTTTTCAGTAAATTTATATTAGGATACAAATAGCATGCCACCCATTTGTTTGGGCCTCTTAAGCAAACAGTATCCCAGTAGTCAGCAGTAGAGTGCGTGCTACACCGACGAAAAGTACCTGCACTTTCAGCGATCGGCAAAGCAGAACAGATACATTTTATTATACATAAACAATTTGCGAAACAAATTTCAGAACTGGGGATGAGTGAATAGACCTAAATAGAACATTTTTTGCAATCTAAACATTTTATTCACTGACTGAAGTTCTTTTATGCATACGTTACAACTCTTATTTTCGAAATGTCGGCTATTATTTCCTGTTCGGTTATGCAGTTTGTCTAATAATTGCGGAATTGATTTTTAAGTGCCCAGTAAATAAAAATTATACATAGGTTTGCTCTTCATTGAACAGCACAGGTCCAATAGGAAATTACAAGCTCGTCACGCAGGAGCTGCGTAAACTAAGCGAATTCCTCCTCAAGTTGAATTTGTGAAGGTTGTTACAAAGCGCTAGAGCAAAGAATGTAGTAAAAAAACAAGTAACGCTAACTGAAGATATAAACAGAGGTGCCAAAAAATGTATATACATTTCAAACAAAGAAAAACTTTGTTAACATAACAAAACTGAATTCACACAAACAAAAAATGATGAGCACTAATCATCTTACACTTTTACAGTTATAACAGTTGCTCAAAATGACCACCATCGGCGTCGATACACTTCTGAGTACGTTGAACTACTGACTGAGCAATGTTTGCGAAAGTGTTCTGAGCGATTGCAGCACATGCCGTTTCAATTTCTTCCGGAAGTGCTGCCAGTGTAGCTGGTTTTCTACGTATACAACATCTTTAAAGTTCCCCATAGGTAGAAGTCCAACGGAGTTAGGTCCGGAGAACGCGGTGGAAACTCAATCGGACCTCTTCGTCCTATCCAATGCCTTGAAAGACTGTCATCAAGGTATGCACGTACATATAGGTGGTAATGTGGTGGTGCACCATCCTGTTGCAAGTAAAATTCTTCATTTCCATAGAGTGTATGAATGGCGGGTAAGACGGATGTGCGTATCGTGTTCAGGTAAACTGGGCCAGTTACTGTTCCTTCAAAAAGGAATGGTTCAATCAGACCTCTAGATAACAACCGACACCAAATATTAATTCCAGTTAAATTAACAGCCTTAATTAATCTTGACTCCATTTTGTTGTAATAACGTAATATGAGTCACATCTGTTTACAGAACATCATACGATAATCTTGGCTTCATTTGTTCACTGTTGATTTACGATAATCTCGGCTTCATTTCTTATATATATATATATATATATATATATATATATATATACACACACACACACACACACACACACACACACACACATAACCTTCGACTTAAAATACATGCCTTTCCCACATCATTATTAGTTTATTTACGTGTTATATTGCTAGCTTAAGAGAGATAGATTACAGAGTAAACACCGTACCACTTAAAGTTTGTATATTGCTCCGTATCGCTCCAGTATTTCTGAAATTCGACCTTTTTGGGTGCCATCGATCCTGCTGGTCTAGTGGTAACCATACTTGCCTCGTAGACCCAAGATCGCGGGTTCAATCCCGGCCAGGGTCATTGAATATTTTCGGGCGTAAAAATCCTAAGTATGGTTTTCTTCGTAAGGAAAGTAAAATCGTGGGTCCCGTGTCGTATATTTATGGCACGAAAATGATCCTCAAGCCCGAAAGAAGAGGCCTCTTAGCAAAACTTGTCGGTCATTTCATGCCCTGAACTCAATGGGACACTGATGACCTGAGAGGTCAAAGAGCAAATAAAACAAATCAATAAAAATTTCCGGTGCCGTTCGGTACTAAAGCCGTAGGACGGCCGCTGTCTGTAAGGATAATTCAATTTTTTTTTTGTTCATGCGCAAGCGCAGACTTTTATCCCATACTCTTTCACATGACTCCCGAGTTTATTGCTTGGCGCCAATACCCAATTGTTAAATTTAATAACATTACCCCCTTGTGTGCACATCTGCCCCGGGCCACCTTAATCGACGTTCTGGACGATAACAAAAATTCGGTTTTAAGGTATACCCCCATTCTTAATTGTCCAATTTCCCTAATTTTCAGAAACTATTTTTCTAATTTTTTAAATGGTATAATCCGAGTTTCGTTGCAAAAAAAGTTTTTTTTTTTTTTTTTTTTTTTTTAATTATTGGTTTCGGATAAATCCCCACATATAATAATCTGATTTGTTCATTTTCAGAAATTATTTTTCGTATTTTATTTCAATGCTATATATCGAGTTTCGTTGCGAAAAAACAAAAATTGCGGCCACTAAGGCAATTTTTAAATTTTCACCAAATATTAACCCCAATGGTACTATTTGGCTAGTAAACGAACTCGATTAATCGTTTGTTAATTAACGTATTGTGCAGAGTTTCGTTGAGAAAAAACAAAAATTGCGGTAGAGCGTTAACAGACACACATACACATACATGCATATATATATAATTATCTTCGTAACCTATTACGGTTATATTTACAATATTTAAGAGCAGGTATTCCTATTCAGCTTGCAGCGTTTTTCTTCCAGAACTTTTCTCTGCCGATCGTAGCGTCATCTCCTTACTTGGCTTCTATCTCAATTTACCTCGGTCATCTAAATTTTACTCCGTTACTGCTTATCCAGCAGCCCAAGAGCAAATATACCCCTTGTACTCCTCCTGCTAGTAATAGTACGGCTATTAATTTATCTTATATTTTACTTTCTGATGTTGATACATTGTTTTTGCAAAAAGGATTATCTTTTGCCCCAACTCCCAAATTTAATCGCCTTAAAATTTTTCCGATGGCATTAAATTTTGTCGTAATTTAAGATGGCGTTACTATTGGCATACTAAATTCTCAGCCTACTTCAAATGTTACTCCCTGCTTCTCAAGTTTCGTTCTCCCTCCAAACCTGAACCTCCTTCTTTACTTCTAGTCATCCTTTAGAAATGGTTGTTTACCGATTTTAACTTCGATTAGCGATTCTAAATTTCTAGATAAGATTACCCCGAAAGATTCCAGCCGATAAAGCATCCTCAGTAGTACTAAAGGATGTTTCTTCTTACAATGCTGAAGCTTACCAACTGCTTGATGATGTTACTTATTATGATGTTACTTATTATTACTAATAATACTTATTAGTATTCCGACCCTACAGTCAAGTTTAATCAAGATATAATTTCTTTTATTGCTTCTTCTAGTAGTACTGAAGGACTTAATCCCCAAGATTACACTCTACTTACTCCTCATGGCCCTCGTACTCCCACCACATATTTTCTCCATAAAATTCATAAAAAGAACTGTCCAGGCCGCCCAATAGTAGCCAGCTTTGATTCCCATACTGAACGTATTTCCGCTCTAGTAGATTTTTTGTTACAGCCATTTGTTACGTCTAGGCCATTCTATATTAAAGATTCCTTCCATTTTGAGTTTGCTAAAGAAAATTGGCCCTTCCGCACATTCTAATATACTTCTGGCCACTATCGATGTTACATCACTCTATACTAACATTCCCCATCATGAAGGATTAGCTGCTGTTAGACATTTCTTGGACTCTCGAGCACCTCCTCATACCCGATCCACAGATTTCATTTGTCATCTCGCTTATCTGGTTCTCACTCGCAATACGTTTAGTTTTGATAATAAATGTTTTCTACAAATTAAAGGCACTGCGATGGGCACCAGAATGGCACCTTCTTATGCCAATCTTTTTATGGCTCACTTAGAGGAGGAATTTCTTAAGTCAGAATCTTTGCACCATAATTATGGCTGAGATATGTTGATGATATATTCGTGCTTTGGACTCATGGCTCAGAATCTCTCGAGCAGTTCCTTACTAATCATAACTCCATATTTTCAGTTAAGTTCACTTCTTCTGTCTCTCCCAATGCTGTTACGTTCCTAGATTTTCATATTTCTTTACGCAATGGCTCTTTTCTTACGTCTGTGCACATAGAGCCTATCAATTTATAACAGTATCTTCATTTTGATAGCTGTCATCCCTTGCATACCAAAAGATCTATTCCTCTTTCTCTTTCAATCCATGGTCATCGTCTTTGTAACAACGTTTCATTTCTTGACAAGTATATTAAAAACCTAGCCCAAAAGTTCCAAGACCAAAAATATCCTTTCTTTCTTTTAAAATCCCGTGTAATTTCAGGGCACAAAACATTCCAATGCAGATTTGAGCTTCGAGACCTTCACCAGGTAAGGCAAGCACATGTGTCGGTTGTACAAGGCTGAAATTGCATTCTGTTCTATCCTTGCATTGCTTGGCTAAAATCTGGT
The DNA here is from genome assembly GCA_030762175.1 of Metallyticus violacea. NCBI lineage: Eukaryota > Metazoa > Arthropoda > Insecta > Mantodea > Metallyticidae > Metallyticus > Metallyticus violacea. Next base: position 285,732,153 of record CM060846.1, on the reverse strand, counting down.
TTTTAATGTTTCAAAAAATAGTACGAGGAAAACTTCCAATCTAATATTAAGGGAAATGCTTACCATCTCGTGCATAATCAAAATTTAGCAAGGAATAAATAATGAACGCCCGTTTTTTGCTACAAAGGCACCACAGACGATGTACACAGATAATATAATGATATATTGAAAAAAGGATTTAATTTTAAGGTATAAATCGTTCCAGGCCTAAGTTTAGGGTACCTCCCCGGCAATTTAGAATGGAAAATTCTTACCAATGAGTAGATTTTCATCGTATTTAATTAAAAAAGAAACATAATCTGGCAGTATTAACAAAAATGCTTACCAATAAATAAATTTTTAAAATTAAGGTATAAACAAAATGAAGGCAAGTAAAAAAATTTACTAATAAGTAGATTTTCATTGTATTTCATTTAAATAACAATATTTCAATTAAATAACTTAATCTGGTTGCTGCCCAGAGAGACTGAAGTGGGGATGGAGGGGGGCGAAGAGCGGAAGGGAGGTGAATGGGGCGAAGGGGGGCTAGGGGTTTAGCACCTTTTCGTTTGACCTTGAAATAGGGGTAGTTTTATTTTAGGGGTAATTTTTCAACCCATAAAGCGGGGATGGCCTAAAGTGCTATCTTTTTTATTTTAAGGGTTGTTTTTCAACCCCCATAAATAGTATACTACTGGCCAGTGTGTTTGCATTTTAAGGATAACGTGAATATTATAGCAATTAGACATTCAAGAGCGCCAAATTTTAGTAATCTGTAGAATTACATGCTTTTAGATATGGCTAAAACCTACAAAGCAGTTATAGTAAATTAAAAGATGACAGAATGAGGTTGAAGGAAAAGTTAAAAGACTGGGAAAAGATTTCCCGTGAGATTTTAATCATTTACTGTACATATGATGAAAAATAATATTTTCTGTTACTGAAGAATTCGTGTTTGCCCCTCCAGGAGTCTTAGATTCTCACATGTGTGCAGTTCAAGGCAACGAATACACCACCAAACACCTAGCTCTAAAATACGAGTAGAACGTTCCGTTTCGTTTTTCAGTCGCAGTCTTCTGTGAAAAATTCGTCATCCAGTTCTTCAGTTGCAGCCTGCTCCTCCATATTTACGCTCAATTATTTGTAGATATCGAAGCTATAACATAACCTTTAATCATTAGGCTCCATTCTGAAAAGAAAACCTCGGCTTTCACACTTTACCGCCCATTGACGAGCGGTTAACAGTTTACCGCATTAAAGTGCCAGCAAAGTCTAAACCAAGCTTGGTGCACCAGAAATTTGACTTCACCGGGGTAAAGCTAATAACTTTACTTCGACATACTGAAAACCGAATTTGGTGCACATGGACATTAATGCCATTCGTGTAAAATAAGTTGAAATGTATGAATAGCTCTCACAAATAAATACAACTCAACATTTTGCTTTTGTTGCTCTCATAATGCTAAATTTATTTATACACTTAGCTGAAAAGCTGGAGGGTCCTTCAAAACATCAAAATATCTAGCCGGTGCTAGAAACCAGCAATGAGAAAGCTTGTTTCTGAACAATTTTCCGATCAATGCCAAGTAAATTATAAATTATGTTAGTGGCAGTAAATACAGAGGCTGAAAGCATAAAAGCAAAATAAAACCTGAACTCTGAGGTTTCCATGATGAAAGCAAAGTCCTTTATTCCTTCTTCACGTTGTTTTTTATCACTATTAGAACTTTTGTGAAACATAATTAATATTTCCAGGGGAAAGTTTTAAATATTATTTATCGACTGCAGTTTTGTCATATTTGTTCATGTATACCAGTTTAATTTGTTGCATTCTGATATCCATTCCTGTCCACCGCTGTCCTAACAGTAATACTTTTTAGCCGCTTGGAAAATCAGAATGGAGGAATATGTGTAATATATACAAGAATGAGGTAAATAATATGATTTAATTAAGGCATATATTAACACCCGAGCTTGCATTTATATGATCGGTTATAGGGTTTAAACAGAAGCAAATAGTTGGTGTTCCTAAATATTTTTGATAATATTCCATGTTACCATTTTCCTCAATCATAACGTGCAGCACTTTTCACATTCACTGAAGAACTGAAAGTTAAAGAATTTGCAATTTAAGGAGCCGATTCAGGAGAACGTTGTTATTCAATGAAATCATAAATGTTTGAAAGGAGAAATTATTGCCCAAATATTTGTATTTGCCTCTTTATCATATTTATATAAATTACAAATTAAAAAATGTATATAGTCATTTCAGTGGGGTACAGATATAAAGCCATGTAAAACATAATAGCTTAATGTACATGTTTCTTAACTTTGAAACTGTTGCGTATTTTAATTTAAAATAACATAGAGCATAAAATAATTTTATTCTGTTGCGCAACATTTGCAAAAGTAGCATTAAAACTGCAAAATGACACATGCAATAGGTTCATAAACAAAACTTTTCTCAAATATTTATACTTATGTTTCTGATTATCTAGTTTGAATAATCTGTTTTCTCTATCAATTATCGAGAAATGCACTTATGGACTTAAAAATTCCGCTAAAAATTCACCAAAATGTGTAAACAAGTCACATAAAATATGTTTTAATGCTTCTTTCCTGGAATTTAAAGTAAGTGTGCAAACAACCAATAAACCAATTCATTTATGAAACGGAAATGTTTTTAAACATATGCGTGTGTTTTGAACACATCTTTAATTTTCACCGCTTATATATATATTTCTGTAGTTTGAACTTAGTGAAGTTTCTGTGCTTTGAACTTGTGCTGTTTCTTAATAGTTTTTGATGTGCCAAGCAAGAAAAGAAGCAAGAGCTACGCCAATGAGTTGAATTTAGGCAATGAAAACAGTCACACCTCCGGCGGTCAATGCATGATGCTGGACATACTTGTCCAAAGCTTCCAGACATCCGGATTCATATGCAGTGGCTGCACAGCAACTGTCCATATCCAGCATTTCACAGATGCGCTTACAGCACGAAATGGGGAGATGATTTTCTGGAAGTACTACGTACCAGTCTTCGGCACTTTCAACTCCACAGCACTCAAAATTAGACTGCAACACATCCCAAATTTTAGTATACGTTGAGGATTCATTATGTAACTTCATTGTTGCGTTCATCTTATCTTCTGCACGAGCCTTGAGAATATATTCAGCAATCCCTCCAGATAGTTCAACAATAAACACCCATATCAGAAGTATCGAGAATGTGACGATCATGCAATGATTTTCTCGAATTGCACCACAACAACCAAGAATACTGTGACTCCAGCAGCAATCAACAACGCTGAAATGAAGTAATAACTGTCAACCAAGAAGTACTCGTAGCTGTAGTAAACCCCTTGCATCTCACAACCTATTATCATAACTGCAATGCCTGTCAGTAGGAAAATAAAATTGAAAATGAAGAGGAAATACTTTATGCTTCCCGGCCACGAACTTAAGCTCATGTTTGCTGAACTGCAGTACCTAGAAGTAGTGTTTCCAGTATCTTCCCTTATCACAGACTAACTCTTCACGTCGTTAAAGGGTCGGTCCTGGTGGTCTAGTGGTAACCATACTTGCCTTCTAAACCCAAGGTCGCGGGTTCGAACCCGGCCAGGATATATTTTTCGGGCGTAAAAATCGTAAGTATGGCTTCCTTCGGAAGGGAAGTAAAGCCGTGGGTCCCGTGTCGTAGATTTACGGCACGAAAAATAACCTCAAGCCTGAAAGAAGAGGCCTCTGAGTAAAATTTTTCGGCCGTTTCACGCCCTAAATAGAATGGGACGCTGATGACCTAAGATGTTAAAGAGCGTCGTTAAATAAACAAATAAAAATAATGATAACGTCGTTAAGGCCAACGCACAACTGCGCCAAGAGTAGATTCCATCGAGAGGAGTAAAGCAGACCTTAACCTTATTAGGTTGCGGTTGAATTGTGTCACTATGCAGGATACCACGGCGTTACAACAAGTTGAAATATTGAGCTTTTAGATAGGCATTTTCTGCAAACTCATTACAAATAAATGAAAATAAATTTACACTCACTGCGCAGCGACGATTTGAAAGAACAACATGCAATCTCTCCGCGGAAAAAAAACCTGTTTCAGTGGTGGACTACTTCAGTATTATTCAATGCTGTATGCATTGCCACACAAACATGTGAATGTAGAATTAATCAAGTTATAACAGCGACAGTGAGAATGTAATTATAGTGACAGAAACAAATGCACACTATTATCACTAAGAGTACACAAACTTTGCTCACAATTATACTTTCATAAGATTGTTGTTTACTTAAAATTCCTGTACCTTGATACAAAGATATTTTCTGAGAACATATTTAATATACCATAATTGCTACAAAAAGCAATGTGTTTCGGCAAGGCATTAAATATTTTAATACAGTTTTAAAGAAGTTCATTTTGATAATAAATGCTAATATTGTTAGTGGTTTCATATGGATATCTGTTTTTTATAGTATGAATGAATTTATTCAATAATCAATAAAATAAATACGAAGTAAAATACAATTAACAGAATTATACATCACTCTATCAACCTTATAATATTTTGTATTTATTATTAATTCTACTAATATTTTCCCTCCATTTAGTTACTGACAGTCTTATTGATGCAAACTCCACAACACCGTTGGTTGCTATTACGATATTCGGTTTATTTATAGAATTACGTCATCTTTTCTAATAATTTATTTTACTCCTTATTTTTTCCTCTTACCCATTTTTTCCTCACTTTCCTTAAATTACTTACTATTTCTTTACATTTTTTCTTCGTGCTACACCATTTCACCCAAAGTGATCTCTTTCAATTACCTAGTTTCTTTGTATATAAATAAACTATTTCAGATATTGTCTTTTCCTTCCTACATTGGACATATTTCTATATTGCACCTTCACCGCTCTTTTCCACTTTAGGATTTCAATTCTGATCCATGCAAATCCTCCTTAAAATCCTCCTTAAAAAATCAATATATTTTTCATATATATGAATATATATAAATTATATTCGAGGGAATATATACACACACACACATAAGAAAGGTTTATTATTCAAATCACCAAATATTTCTTGCACTTCAATGTCTTCAATCCTTAGCTCGATTTCTTACAAATACCTTTCCCTTTTAATTAATTATCTTTCCATATTTCTCCTGTACCAATTCTTTCCAAAATTTCCATAATTGTACTGACTCATGCCTCTCTTTCTTGTAAAATTAAGCAATGTCTCAGCGTGTTCTTCCTCTAGTCTGTTAATCCTGAACCAATATTTTAATGTCTTTTCGATTATTTTCCCCTTATTTCCAATTGGTCTTAACTCCACCTGAGTAAGTCCTCGGTAGACCCAAATTTAGTTTACAGAAACTTGTTGAAATCAGTAGTCATACAACCTTAGAACATATTTCAAATTTCTACCCTATATAGTATTTTTGCCTCAACTGTCGCTTCATAAACTCTCAATTATTTAATTTTTCTAGTATTAAAGTAATATATTAGTAAATTTTTAATAATATTCAGTCTATTGTTTATATAAAGTATCACTGATAAAAATATTAATTCACTTTGTAGTAGTGCTAGTTGTTTAGATTTCTAAAGTGTTTTAGCAAAGGACTGTATCGTGAGAGTGAGATATTGTTTTTATTTCTTTTACAGAATGAAAATATTTCTGATGTCAACATGTTTATTTCAGAAGAGTGAAAGCTGGCAAAATAATTATAGAGTGAACAAAAAGTTAATACATATTTTCATGAAATAATAGTTTGTCATGAATGAAATTGGTATGGAATGTACATTTTATCTTATTGAACACGGTTTCTGACATGTACTGAAAACATTGATGATTTATTTTTATTTCAGACAATCATTTCAGAACGCTGTTTGTGCACGAACGAGTGGTTATTGTCAGTTCACAATTGCGCGGTTTGATACATGCAGAGGTGTTCCAGGTGTTTACTCGGAAAGTTGGGATGTCATTATGAGCACTGTTTATTTATTTATTTTAAGACGGAACATCCACTCATTATACGTTGGATATGAAAGAATACTTCAAACGAAGATTTCCTACACGATGGTTAGACAGAGATTCATCCCGAAAATGGCTACAACGTTCACTGGACTTGACACCCTTTTATAGGAGCACAAAACCAAAATAGTTTTCCAGTACTTGAAGAATCGCATTCGAGAAGCACGTGCAGCGATTGCAGGTGACATTCTTTCAAACGACTTTCGGGCTGTATTAGAACATTAAATACGATGCACAGAAGTGGACGGCCGCCATTTTGAATAAAGATAAAAGGTATATACCGTACCATATTTATATGCCAACAATTTAATTGAAAACAAGCAATTATTTCATGTAAAAAGATCGACACTTCATGCGAATTCTTTATTTTATAGCTTTATAATTAACATGCAGAGATATGGCGACATATACCTGGTGTGGTATTTGAAATTTAAGCGATTATCTATTTTTAGGCCAAGAAATTTTGTTCCTAACTTGTACTTAAATTTTACGATAAATGAAATTACAGATGGGAACTTTGGCATTGCTCCGCCATTGTGGAAAACAGATTAAGATAAAAGTAGTACAAAGAATGGGTGTTAAAATAGAAATAAAGAGTTTTTTATTTGTTTATTTTGAGAAGCGTAATAAACTGCAATGATAATTATATAAGTTTAAAATCTTCATAATATTTTGTTCAGCAATAAGCAAGTAATAATGCTAATGCACATTATTTTCATTATCATTGCTCTTAGCAAATATTAGCAACTGACCTGTGCTGATATATCGGGCCATCCAGTTAGCTGATTATAGGGTTGATAGGGGAGTTGACTTTGAGTCTCCACTCAGTGTCAAATGAACAGTGAATAAAATAACACGTGTTTAATCCTAGAGTAAAGCTTGCTAAGAATACTAAATGAACAAATATAGGCCTAATAATTATACTTTATTATTTAACACAATGAGTGTTAATTTATGATTCGTATAATCGTACTGTCAGGAGAATATTTCAAGAGAAATTTTCTGGTGATCAAATTGAAGTCTTAATTCGACTCAGAAGGAGATTCCAGAAAGGCGTATAAAACGAAGAAAGGCAGTTCTATCATCTCTTTGTATGATATGTGTTAAGCACTTAACTTTTTACTTATCCTTAAACGGATAAGTCAAAAGCATGTTGCAAGCCGAACTACAGCGAAGAAAGCCGACAGCTACCGTTCAGAACTGCAGCCAGCAGATATCTTCGTTTCGTATGAAAGCATTTTTATTAAGAAGTAATATAACTTTTTATGTGTTATTAATTTTTTTGTTAAACTTAAACTGACTAACCGAAAAAGTAACATTTACTTGACTAAGAATAGTATATAAAAGTGTTATTATGGAGTAATTATTACTTTTTTAAGTTCCATTTTTTTTAAATCTTAAACTAACCTAGCATATGAAACAGTAACATTTATTGGATTAAGAACAATGTAGAAAAAGTGTTATTATAGTATATTTTATGTTCTTTTATCTGTTTATTTTCTGTTAAACTGAAATAACCCAACCTAACCTAACCAATGAAAAAAGTAACAATTAAGAATAGTGTAGAAAAAGCATGAAAATTAAAAAAAAAAAAAAAAAAAAAACGGAAGAGAAAAAAGACGACAAGAAAAAATATTTATCCCGGTGAGTGGAACTCGCAATGTTCACATGAATAGCACAACTCTCTAACCTACTGAGCTAACAGGGTTCCATTCTCAAGTTGGAAATCATTCACTAAAATCGTAAGCAGTAGGCAGTCTTCGCTACTGTTCGGCACTGCAGCCTGCATTGTGATTTCTCCATGTAAGGATAAACTAACGTTTTAAGTGCACTTGAATTTATTAGATTGTCACTCTAGTGTTTCTATCACCGACTCATGTGTTACTTCACGCTCCCATTCCGACACTATGTAGCCCGGCTGACTGGGAGCGGTGGATGTACCCTTCGCCGCATCAGTCAGTAGATACGTTGGATGACGCGATAGCATAATGTTTATAATAACACTGATTTCGCTGTTTGTTTGCTCTATTTTATGCGCTCATTTGTGTTGCTGACTATTTTTTATTTTCTTGTGTAAGTATAATAATAATAATAATAATAATAATAATAATAATAATAATAATAATAATACTCTTAACACACTCCTAACTAAAATCCGCCCCTGCACAACCGTTTATAATCCTGATTTTTTCCCCTAGAGATGGTACAAGAGACGAGCTACCTGACCTCATATCTACCTTTATTCAATTGACACGCATTATTTTTTGGGCATAAATAGCCTTTTTTGTCGCCCCTGTTGCATCTGCACGAACGGTAAATATCTTCTGCATTTAACGGAAGCAAACTCTTTTCTTATATTATGATTTAAAGGTGTATGAAAGTTAGGTAAGAATAACAAATGCAGTAAACAGGCAGGACGTTACAGGCGCGTAGAAAAACTTTCTTGTTCTTTACCTCCTTCGGTGGCGGAATATCTTTATGGGTGACTAGTGCAGTATCTACTACAGCTTAATTTTATCTTTGTGACTGATGTTAACAGCTGCGCAGGTTTCGAGAGTCTATCTCATACTGCAAACAATACTGTGTGGGCTAGTTGAGCTCACAGCGCGCAGGTACTTCTATTACACCCGCGCACGGAAGCGGCCAAGAATTATAAGTTGTAGTTGCTAACGTCATACTAGACTCCCACAGAGACTTACAAACTTAACTTAGGTTGAAAGGGATATATGAAACACTTCTTTTACTTATATGACTATGGTGAATTTCCAACAATACAAATAATTTCCTAGGTTTTAAAACGCAAATTTTTGTTCAGCGGCTATGATTCATCAACTTTCAGACTACTGCTAAAGTTGGATTTTAGGCACGCAGAGACGAACGTTATCTTTATTGTGCTCATCGGAAACTCTTCGGCGGAATGTGTGGTAGAACTGGTTCAAGAGTAGTGCTGCCAGATTTCTCCATGCAAACTAAGAAACATCAAAACCCCCTGAGGTTTCTCATTGAGCACTACGAGTAATCGTTTCCGTGAATATATGGAACACTATTTTCATACCATAATGATATGACGGTAAATGTGATGTTTACATTGAAACATGTGTACCTCAGGGCCAAATGAAATATTATAAATTTGGGGTTAGGCTGAACATTTTTGTGTAATGTGCTTTTTTAGTGCTCAATGAAGAGGAGACTGCGGATCTATTATTACATAGCCTTAATCATCGTAAAGTAGAAGTACATGATATGGAAGGGGAAGGTGATTTAACGGGCCCACCAGAGGGAGACTTCGGAAGCAGAAAAAGAGAATCGAGGAAAAAAAAAAAAAAAAAAAAAAAAGGGAGAGCAGAAAAGAAATGCAGATTTAAGGTGTACATTTAAATTAATGTTGTATTATAACGTATAAACTTATATGCAGTTCACCACTTTGCTACGGCACATCTCTGTTTCGTTGAATTACAACATTGTTTCTTTGTTTCTTGTTTTTGTAGAATGGCTTGGCGAGCGCCACACTTAAAAAGTGAGCCAGAGCTGATTCTGATGAACCATAAGGAAAACTTTAAGCATTTATGGAATTTTTACAAATTAATTTTGGGAGCTCACCGCAAACTTGTCAATCAGTAGTTAAACGTATTCAAAAGTGCATCGACGTCGATGGTGGTCATTTTGAGCAACTATTGTAACTGTAAAAGTCTAAGATGATTAGTGCTCATAAATTTCTGTTTGTGTCAATTCAGTTTTGTTATGTTAACACGGTTTTTTATTTGCTTGAATATACATGTTGGCACCCTCTGTATATGTGTGTGCATATATAAAACTTCCTCGACGGCAACGTTGAACATCCGGCAACATAGTGCAGATATTCGCGCCTTGTGAATATTTGCACAATGTTGCCGGATATTTAACGTTGTCGCTTGAGCAAGTTTTACACACACAAAGTTATGACTGATGTGTACAAAAACTAAATAAACACTTATGTTTGTCCTTATCTAGTATTTTAACGATGGTATGAAAATGAATACGACCTTTCAGTTTTAAACGTTAAGTGCTAAACACTTTCAATATTAACACTATGTAAATGCAATACACAACGCAGAGACGCGTTATTGCTTACTGCGTAATAAATGTAGATGTTCGGGCGGTATGGACTGTATTCATGCCTTCTCTCTGCCATTAAACAATCTTAAATTTATTAGATGCTGAGCTGTTTACTAGGAAAATATTTCGATGCAAGAAGAGCAAGAAAACTATAAAACTCGTATGAAAGTTTCATACCAGCATTAAACTTAAACTTAAATTTTCCCTTTTGCAACGCTCTCAATGTGTTAAAATAATTTTTAAAAATTTATCTATCATGAGAGAGAGAGAGAGAGAGAGAGAGAGAGAGAGAGAGAGAGAGAGAGAGAGAGAAGGAACGGGCATACATGCGAATGGCGTTATATTTTTCAGAAGTAATAAATGTTATTTATAATGGGGTTCTAGTTCGGTTATGTAACTAGTAAATAATTTAATGAAGAGAATAATAAGAACAACTAATCTTAGAAAGCTAGCTGACAACTCTCACCAAATGCCCGAGTATCATTTTACAAAGCGACAGCTGACTGTTTACTGTGATCACCTGATCATTTACACGTGCTTAGAATATTCAAGTTTAAACCGTTCATCGTCATTGTCATAGCCCGTGAAAAAACATATTAAATTATACGAATTTTTAACTGTTTTGCGCGTTTAATGTTTATTATTAAGAGCATCTTGTTAAGACTTCTTGTCTTTAAGTTCTCATAATCAGAATATATACACAATAGGGTATCAATAATGTAGTTACAACACTTTCAGGAGATGGCCGAGGTCGTTAAGGCGCGGACTCGTGAGCGAGAGGTCTGGAGTTCGTATTCCACCAGGACCGTCCTCCCTGACTGGAGTTTTTTCCAGGTTTCCTCAGTCCTCATAACTGGCAAATGCCGGGGAGGTACCCTAAACTTAGACCTGGAATGTTTCCTTCCTTAAAAAATAACCCTTTCCGAATTTATCATTTCATCCCATGTATCATCAGTGTCCACCGCCTATGTGCCTCAGTAGTAAACACGGTCGTTAAACACCACTCAAAAAAAAAAAAAAAAACTTTCAGGAGGCGGTTATGCGTATGGTCATGTGCAGGAAGGGTCTGGATATTTGTAATTCGAACCAGTGTCTAGGCGTGCAGTGCCGGAAGCAGTCGGTGGCGATTAGTTGTGCTGCTGTACGTGCTTGAATTGACCAGTGTTGTGTGAGGTGCTCTAAAAATGTTCACGAAACTGAAACATCGTTCTTTAATAAGTATCATAGTGGCCCGTGGCAAAATTGCACGTCAGTTGCAAAAAGCGTGAGGTAACGATACGAGGCAGGGAGGAGTCAACAGATTGGGCCTACCAACGTTTCCTTGAGAATTACCTCCGACTAGCTATGCGTTGCAATCGTTCCCAATTCTTAAGGGACACACCACCTTGCATCTTGCACGACAACGCTCCTTGTCACGTGGCAGACACGGTGACCAAATTGTAGGCCAGGTGGCATTAGGATGTCTTGGATTATCCACCATAATCACCTGATATGTTCACGTGATACCGATCTCTTTCCTCGGTTGCAAGTACTCCTCAGGGGCTCCAGGTTTCCAGATATTTCCTCCATGCTATCGTCGTAAGGTAGTCCATCGCAGACATCAGTAATAACAACCTTGCCAACAGCATATAATGTCATTGTCACTGTAATTTTAGTAACATATTCATTTTGATCAATGTGTCTGCCATTATCGAAAAACATGTAAGATTATTAAAACCTTATCCCTAATTATTATCCTTATAATAATGGATTAGATGAGATGGAGGAGCATTTTAGATCTGGAAGCCCAACGAGAGCCTTTTGTTTCCGGGGAGGGAATGTAGGAAGTAGGTGTTGTTTACTATGATTTATTACGATGCTGGCGGAACTCAAGAAATTCAAGTTGCTTAAAAGGGATGCTGTCACACCAAACGCCATGACAATTTTAACAATGAATAAATTCCATCCTTGCACACCATTCACTACCAACCACCCATGTCGCCTGGCCTTACAACCCTGAAATGATGAACAAGGATATGGAATGAGAAGGAATGAGGTACAGGGAAATTCGTGAAAAGTAAATATTTATATCAGCATTCGGCTAATTGATACAGGAAACCGCTATTAAAAAAAAGAAAGCAAAAGTTGAAGATTGCAGCTTTAAAAAATTTTAACCCGTACCTTCTAAACGCGTATGCAATGAGTTACTGCCTTAATCACGCAGCTCGTTTTAATAATAGCAAGTCCCAACTACATATAACCATCTTCAAAGAAAGTACCTCTAAAATTTTCGGAGATCTACTAATTTGACTCGAACACCAATTGCACTTCCTATTGAGCCAAATTTATGCAGTTGAACTTTATTAATGCTTTCGAAAATGGGAATACTAACTGCTTGGACATTGGCTCCCGGATAATTTGTATTATCATATATTTATTTAATCCACCATCTCGAAGACCCATTGCAGCCAGAATTTGAAGATCACAAATGTTTTAAAAAGAAATATCAAAATTTAGAAATCGCTGGGTGAGAAAGGTTTAGCAACGCTACCTAACGAATTATCAAGTCATTTCGAATCAGAGTAGGCATGTTGAGCGAGTGCAGAATATCAAGAGAGAAACCGTGCGTTTGTAATGGTTTGTATACTAAGCGGGGTGGCTCAGGAGGTAACGCTTAGGACTCGCATTCGGAAGTTCCGGCTTCAATTTCCACTGTGCCGGCCATTCTGATCTTTGTTTATTTGTGACTTTCCCTGGCCACTTAGGCAAATGATGCGATAGATATTTACGTGCTTTCTACTAATTTTCCGTTCTCCCATTTCCTTTCATTTCATTCTACAGCATCAGTCACAGAGTCGGAAGGTTAAGCGAGGCGAGTTGGATTCTTGTGGTGTGGCTTGCTTACTGGAAAGGTTCCTGTCTAGCGTCTGGTGGGGTCTCCTCAGGGTACCTTGGCGGTGAAATGAGGATAGTTCTCGCCAGGACCCCATCATCTGGGACCCCACGTACGCCCGTGCATCACTTCCTCGGATTTCTGTCATATGTACACTGGACCCATCTGGAGAGAAAATTAATTGTTGTTGTTGTTTACGAAGATACTTGACTTGATAAAACTGACATTTTCATTCAGACAATTTCTGTACTCGATTGCGACAAACATATTAGTTAAAGACGTCGTCTTACTTTAAGAGAATGGAAGTCATTTGTGCTAAATACAGTGCACTGCTTTTTGTATAACAATGTATTATTCCTGTATGAAATATGAAATTAATGTTTGACCCAGAAAAATGTTTCAACTTGCACATTGCATTGTTGCATAATAATATGCAAGTGATTTATATATAATGTAAGAACAATGGATTCTATATACTAAAGCCACTCACATTGATCGAGACTTTCGTGTGTAAAAAAAATAATGAATAAATATAACGATGCATAACTATTTGCAGAATTCCTTGCGAGTGACCATACCTTTACGATTGCACTCAGCGCATGCGCAATAGTGTAAAAAGATGGCAGCAAATGGTGTATCAATAGCTGTGGAACAACGGTATATAATAGAATTTCTTGTGAAGCGGTTCAAGACCCTGGTTAGAAGACTGCTCAGGGCGCACCGCACGGCGGCCTGGGAAGATAAAATGAAACAGGTTGACCTCCAAGAGAGGAAACCGTGGCGGATTATCAAAAGTCTGCGCAAAGACAAGAAAATGCATGCACATCCCATACACGGCGCTCGCGGAAAACTCTCCTTTACTCCCCGAGAGAAAGCAGAGGCTTTCGCAGACTATCTAGAGTCCCAGTTTGAACCCCGCGTTGACCCGCAGGACGAAAACTTTACTGACATCGTGGAGGAGCGGATGGACGCCTTTCTAGAGGCGCCGCCTGACCCCCGCGATGACGTCCATATCCCTGTCGCGACCCCGAAAGAGGTTGCATCCATCATCCAAGGCCTAAGGACCAACAAAGCCCCTGGACATGACCGCGTCACTGCCGCCATGCTCCAGCACCTTCCCCGCAAAGCTGTGCTCCACTTGACACGCATTTACAATGCATGCCTCTCATTTCGCCACTTCCCCATGGCGTGGAAGGAGGCGAGAGTGGTATGCATTCTAAAGCCTGGCAAGAACCCAGTTTTTCCCTCCAGTTACCGATCCATCAGCCTACTCCCAGTCGTCTCGAAAGTTTTCGAACGGCTGGTCCTAACCCGAATCTCTCCTCTCTTCGAGGAGAGGCACACCCTTCCGGACCACCAGTTTGGTTTTCGACCAGGTCACTCCACCACCCAGCAGCTACTGCGCGTTTCGGAAAAGGCCTCCCTGGGCTACCAGGGCCAGGCCAAGACCGTGGTAGTGCTGCTGGATGTGGAAAAAGCCTTTGCAACTACGTGGCACGAGGGGCTACTTTACAAACTCCTGGAAGCTCGCATCCCCTCTACATACATTACACTGATAGCTGCCTTCCTCCGGGATCGCAGCTTCTGTGTAAGGGTGGAGGGGTCCATATCAACTAAACGGCCCATTGGCGCAGGAGTACCGGAGGGCAGTGTACTGGCCCCGCTACTCTTTGCCGCTTACATGGCCGACCTCCCGACAAAGCCGAAAGTTACGATGTGTCAGTACGCGGACGAAGCACAGAGCAAGAACTTGAAATACTGCTACCGACCGCTCCAAAGGCAACTACGAGCCATCGGGGAATGGAGTGAGAAATGGCGGATGGCCATCAGCCCGGAGAAGAGCTCAGCCCTTCTCCTAGCTAAGACCAGACAGCCGCATGACCAGCAGCCCCTCCGGCTGCGTCGCAGAGCGATCCCCTGGGTCAAAAGTGCGAAGTATCTGGGCGTTCTGCTGGACAAGCGTCTCACTTTCACCCCCCCCCCCACGCCAAAGAGAAAATTAAGCTGGGCCATGCTGCTCTCAGACAGCTGTACCCCATATTCCTATCCCAAACTATGCCTATCCACCTAAAACTGCGGGTATACCGGGCCGTCATACCGCCCCTGATTCTCTACGGCTGCGAGGTCTGGGGAGTGGTGGCCAAGGCTACCACCCGCAGCATCCAGTGCGTGCAGAACAGGGCGCTGAGGATGATCTACGGTACTCGCCGTAGCTTTCCGTCAAACTTCTACATGAACACTCCGGGGTTCCATACATAGTCGACGTCATTCGCGAGAGGGCGCAGACTCTGTATGACAAGCTCCCCTACCACCCAAACCAGCTGGCGCGTCTCCTGGGCCAATACGATCACAAGGCTAGTAGACGCCGACCGTCATACAAACTCCCAAAAGACATACTGGGCAGGTAAATAACTCGGACCTCACCACCCATCGCGGCGAGCGAGCCACGCGACGCAAGTTGCACTGGCCTGACCGCCGCTTGGATGGTTGACCACTCAAATTACAAATGTTAAGTCGCATTGACCCTGTCCAGTGCATGGACGGGCGGCCAAAGACTTAACACGCAACTCCTCAAAGAATCCTCGCCTAAAGAAATTTCTTAGACGACAAATACACTACAGTAAGCACATTAAACCTCACGAAGACCTATAGACCACACAGGTAAAGCCGCAGATGCGGCTAGGTACTGTGGCCTTCAACACCCGTCCGAAAGGACGGCTCGATTCTGCTCTGGCTCTGGCTCTGGAGTGAGCGAAATCTGCTGAAATTTGACGTAGACTGCTGGCAGTATGGTAAACAAAGTTCAGTGAAGGGCAGGATTTGGTAACAAATAAACCGCTGTCGTGCACTTCTTTCTACGCCAAAGGCATCAGATACCTTCCAAAACAATGACAAGATATGTGCATGTTCAGGAGAAAATATTTTGAAAACCGACATAGTTTGGTGCTTCTATGCATGTTTCCTGCCTAAAAATTAGTCTCGGTTATCCTTGAATGTCTCTTGAAGAGCACGCAGTACGACTTGATAACGTAATTTTAGCCAAAACGGTATCAGAGTGTACCCTATATCCACAAGTACATTAATAAATCGTGTAACAGTTTACAATAGATATAAATGTAACGTTTATTACGAGTATAGTGATGAAATATGTATGTTTATCTCAGTATATGGCTATATACATTAATACCTAGCCTAAGTAAATAGTGTATAAAATGAATGACATTTCTGTTTCAATGTTGTTGCGATACGGACGGATCCCTGAAGTAATGGAGGAATTTGTGGGAATGTTGCGTGATGCGGCAAATAGATTTAATGAAGGGGCGGGCGCAGATATTGTCTAAAGACTGACAGAAAATATACAATTAGCTGGTAGGCATATGAAAATCAGGAATAATATAATGAAATGTCATGCACATGTAAGATGGTACAACACAAAATGTAAACAACAGAAGAAAAAACTGAGGCAGCGCTTAAGGCTTGTTGAGAAAAGCGTCCCTCCTTATGTCGAACTAAAAACAGAATATAAAGACGCATTAGAAATTGCCAAATCGGAATGTCGAAACAAAATGGCGGGGAACAAAGAACAGCAATCGATCGGAGGAATGCGATAAACATGTGGAATTTGATCAGAAAAATTAAAGTACGAAAAAGAGGGCAAATATACTTGGATGTCGGAAGGTCTTGTGTATTTTAATAGCATGTATAGTGATAACGAAGTGAAACGGTAGGAGCGACCGCGACTGGCTCTTAGTCCCAGTTGTATAAAAGTTGCTAAATGCAATTTAAAATTTATGTACAGGTTAGTCATCATTTCTGTTGCATAAAAATAATCCCAGACTACGTAACCTGCAGTTTTTTGTTGTTTTGGGTTATTTACGGAATTTCTTTAACATCTCACGTCATCACGGTCCCATTCAATACAGGGCGTGAAAAGACCGATAAATTTTGCTCAGATCTCTTCTTGCAGGTTTGAGGTTCTTTTACATGCTGTGAATCCACGACAGGGGACCCACGGCTTTACTTTCCTTCCGTACGAAGCCATACTTAGGATGTTTACCCCTATAAAAATCCATGGACCCTGGTCGGGATTGAACCCGCGATCTTGGGTTTACGATGCCAGTATGGTTACACTATACCACCAGGATGGACGGCTTGCGCTTTGGAAAGTTTCTGGCCCAGCGTCTGGTATGGAAGCGGCCCTTCTGAGGGGTCAAATTCTATGAAGAGGCGGCTACGTCGGCGACGGGGTGTTGTACTCGAAAACAATTTTGAGGATCACGTGTACGCCTGTGCCTCGCCGGCTGGTGTCTCCTTCTTAGATGCCCCCACTGGGAGTATAGATACAAACGGCCAGCCATTGTGCAAGTACCGAAATATCTTCCTCAGTTACAATTCAGTTCAAATCTTAAAAAAAAAAAAAAAAAAAAAAAAAATGGCTGTTGGAAAATTGAAAGAAGTTTATTTTTTTTTTAAATTCAATATACTAGAATCCTGTACATTCAATGAACTGGCCCTAAAATTCCTTGTGCTTGTGTAAATTAATTCCAGTTTTAAAAAGTAAATATTGTAACATGAAACAATAACACTAATAAATTAATCCTTCATGAATATTAAACACGTTTGCTTGACGTTTTAAAATGTCATACTATTTATATTAAACGCAATTTAAAAATGAAGTAATTCTGATATATTTATTTATTATTTAATTTTTTTCTATAACAACATATAGCATATATGCATTATCACTTCATCGCAATACAGAGAAAAGGCAGTTTATTTTCAATATAGTTTCCAAAAATGTGTTATAAAACGGAATTTATTACAAATTCACTAGATAACTGGTTATTTAAAAAGAGTATACTTGGAATACAGTTTTAATGCATTATTAGGGTAGCTGCATACATTTAAGAGCACTCCAAGATCTTATTTATTCATTTTAAAGCGAGAGTAAATATCCCTTGTAACCTACAGATGCAGTAATGAATTAAGGAATCATATGCTTTCCGTAAAAGAGTAAGCGTACTATAATTAAGAAAGAAAGATATGGGGGAGGGCAGGAAATTTCTACCGAGACCGAATATTGAAGTTGAGATAACCTAAACAAAATACACTAGCACAAAGAACACATCCTGACGTCATAACGCGAACGTGCACATTTCCTCTGTTAGAATAAGGGATATCTAGGTCATGGGTTGAAGCTGCTGCTTTCATATTTTTTAATTAACTTTATCTGTTGAACTGTTTACACATCTTGTTTCTGCGCTATCAATGTCCTTCCACATTTTTTCAAGAACACGGTCAAGGATTATGTAACCTAGCACGTCCAGGACTAAATATATGATTCCTTGTTATCAATTGTTGCGATTATGTGCATGAAATAACACCTTACGATCTGTATCTCTTAATGCTATGGCAATGTTCGAAATGTTGTGCCTTTCGCTTTACTATGAGAACTCCGGAAAGATACATTTTACCCAACATTACCAGCGGTTTTAAATAAAGAATGCAACACTCTTTTCCTCAGTCATGTTTTTTTATTAAATATTTTATTGGCTACACGTGCCCATAATAACTCATATAGCTGTAGCAGTTATACAATTATCTATCCAGTTACAATCTCTAAGCGATATGCCTCACAACGAGCGGTAATTTAATTTCTTTTGGTGGAAAACGAAACTATCACAAACATCAGAGACGCTTAAAGGGAGTAGGCTTTTGGGATAAAAATTCACAATTGCTGTTGAAATTATTTATCCATATATAAACCATTACTATAATAAAATTCTCTGTAATAACAGGTAAAGTCCTCTGCAATAATTGAATAACGTTTGGGCTTCTGGAAATACCGGTTGAGTGAACAATAGCAAATGTTATATATATTTACCAACACGGATGGCCGAGGTCGTTAAGGCATCAACTCGTGAGCGGAAGGTCTGGGCTTCGATTCTCGCCAGGACCGTCCTCCCTGACAAGTTTTTTCAAGTTTTCCTAGTCCTCATAAATGGCAAATGCCAGAGAGGTATCGTAAACCGAGAACTGGAACGCTTCCTTCAAATTAAAAAAAATTCCAATTTATCATTTATCTCATGCTTCATCAGTGTCCATCGCCTGAGGTGCCTCAGTATTAAAAACGAAAACTGTATTATATATATATATATATATATATATATATATATATATATGGGCTTCTACCTATGGGGGAACGCTTAAGGATGCTATTACCGTAGAAAATCAGCTACACTGGAAGCACTTGGGGAAGAAATTGAAACGACATGTGCTGCAACTGAGAACACTTTCGCAAACGTTGCTCAATCAGTAGTTCAACGTACTCAGAAGTGTATCGATGCTGGTCATTTTGAGCAATTGTTGTAACTGTAAAAGTCTAAGATGATTAGTGCTCGTCATTTTCTGTTTGTGTTAATCCAGTTTTGTAATGTTAACACAGTTTTTTCTTTGCGACAAAGTGATAGAAACAAATTTGGAAACTACAGAGAAATTTTTGCTTTTTATAACAACTTATAAACTTATAAACAACTTATAAACTACGCTGAGACACATTTAAAACCGTCCATTTTCAAGTCAGCAGTTTACTGCGGCAACTCCCTGCATCATTGCTGGCAACTGGTATCGTAAACTCCAGGCACCACAACACTTCACCTCTTTGGAACTTGGGTATTACACATAAAATTAATTAATCCTGTACTCGCACTTCTTACAGAAGTTTTCGGAGGTGTTGCCCATTTTGTACGACGCGCGATCTACTTGATTTAAGTAAAGAAACTACCATGTACGTTTGTCAGTTCTGCACGAATGAACCTGGTTAAGTCCATTATTTTCTCAGAGCTTCTGTAATGAACTGAATACAGAATCTTTTATTGTATTAGCAGCAGCCAAGTTTTAAAAAGGAGAAATGTTGATGCCGACGATGGCGGGGATCAGGGGATCACTATGGTAAGCGACCAATGAACGGTTAGGTTCTAATCGTGTTCACGGTATATTGCAAATTTAGAAGAAGGGAGTTTTTAGGAAAAGTCCAACTAGCATCGATGCAATGTTTGCAGTTCAAGAAGTGATTCCGAATAAAAACGTGCTTATTACGTTTAGATCATGAGAAAGCCAACGACACAGTACATCGCAGAAAAAATATTAGAACTCTATGAAATTTCTCGGAATGAAATGTCAACTTATGGGAATTATAAGAGGTATGTTAAAAATATTTGAAATTTCAAAATTCTGTGCCAAAGAGTGCTGTAGCAAAAAGCTTTTTATACCATTGATTAGCTCTGACATTAACGAGACGCCTTTCGTTTGCCTTGCATCCTTTTCAGTGGAGTTTCACGCTGCTTTCTTTGCAATAGTGTTGCGAATGTTCTGCGACTACTGAGATGTGGACGAGCGTGAGCAGAACATTAACATTAAATCCTTTACCGAGATTCGTGAGGTGACGAAAACAGCGTTGTTAAAGCCGTACTCAGTGATATGAGTTGTATATGCCGTTTAAAAGTGATCGGGAGTCTCATTGATGTCAACTGACGACCCTCAAGAGACCAGAAGTAATCAGATCATATGAAAATCGACGCCTGACTTTTCGAGAAAATTCTGTGGAATGATGTGATGAAATACTGACAGCAAAACTTGAGATGTATTTGTCTGCAGCAAATTTGTCCATTGACTGTTGGAACAAGAGCAAAAAGGCGATCTGTCATCAGCTCAGGATCGCGTTAATGAGGATGCAACTTTTATGAATAATCATTGGTAATAAAACGAGGGTCTATGGTTACAACGTTGAGACGAAATTCCAATCATCACAATGACTTGGAAAATCTTTAGTAACATTGAAAATAGCTCGTAAGGTCATGTTAAACGTCAAAGTACACTTTACGTGTTTCTTCGACATTCATCACGAATTTCTACAGGGAGTTCAAACTGTGAATTGTGTCTACCAAAGACATCCTCGAACGTCTGCAAGAAAACGTGACAAGAGGTCTGGACGGTGGAGAGACAATCCATGGGCCCTGCAACACAAAAGCGTATAGTTGTTGTTTCTGATTTCTGCCAAAAAACAAAATTAATGTTCTTCCTCATCCTTCATACTTGCCTGACTTAGCATCTGCAGACTTTTTATATTTTTCAAAGCTGAAATTCACTATGGAAGGACGAAGATTCGACTCGGTTGAGGAGATAAAGCACACGGAACTTAACGCACTCTCGCAAAACGCATATCAGAACTGCTTTCAGAACCTCAAACGTCAGTAGGAGAGGTGTATTAAGAGAGGGAGAGATTACTTCGAGGGACACAAAATTCAATAACATGCAGGTAAGCTCCAATTTTAAAAAATTAAAAAGTTCAGATATTTTTGGAACATGTCTTGTAAAGTGAAAGTTGTGGTACATGATAAAAGAAATGACAAAGTAAAAACAGCAATCAATAAAGTTATAAAAGATTTAGAAAACAAGTTGCCCAAAACAAATACGGATCAGTAATTACTAGAGCCTGGATTTTATGTAATAGTAAATTGAGAAATATATAAATAAATATGTAGCGAAAATTGTTAAATGTCCAAAAATGTGTAATGAATTTATTATATATAACATAAAATATTTAGTTTCTTCATAACTAAATGTTTATACATATTAAAAATATATTTCCTTTTTAATTTTCTTGAAGTTACAGCTACTGATACTCGGAATTTCGTAAATATAAGTTCAAAGTAATCGGTAATCAACTTATTACTTACACTATCAAAATAAGTACACGAGTAATAAAAGAAGATTTCCCCATTTACTTTGAAAGAAGATGCATATTTGTTAATAATTGCTTCTACGAATGTCCTGTGCTATGCACATAAGATGTTTTCAAACAGAGAAAGATCATACAGCAAAATGTCAGCAGTGCCTATTCACACAAGGAAACTGCTAGCAATAATATTTCAGAGCAGTTCTACACCTCCATCTCCAAATACGCGCCACAAAGTGTATCTACCATTATTTTCAGGGCTTCTTAAAGAAGCATATCTGAAGTTTTCAGCTTCTTGATAATGTCTGCAGAGTCAGAAGAAATATTCTCCATCTGATTTCGCAACTTTGAAGCGCTAACTACATCAAATCACAGCTTTAATGCAGGCTGCCTATCACAGATTGTGAAGGCCGAGATATAAATAGCATTGTACACGATAAGGTGATTAAAATAAATATTTGTCTTTTTTTAACTTCCTGGAATTAACATTTGTCTGTTGCAATGAACGAATTGGGCATATAAATTGCACCAAGTTCATATAAGACTTTTTATTGCCGATATTCAACATGAAACTTTAGTAGTACGATGTTCAATATGGAACATACCAAACGATTAAAAATATGTACAATAAAACTTAAGGGAAAAGTTCCTTCTTGTGTATCTCGTGAACATTTTCCTTTTCTTTGTGCAAAATGAGGTATTAGAATATGCAATTACGTAAAATCCGGGCTCTAGTAATAACATATTATTTGTATTACATTTCACATCTGCTTTTGTGATTAGAATATGAGCAGCGTAGAAGTAACTAACAGTCTTAATTGCGGGCTTTATAATGAATTAAAGTGCAATGTTGGATTTGAACAAGTTATAGTTGTGACCTAGTCTGACCTGGAACATATCGGGGCATCAGTGCAGTCTGTTCTCTGGCAGCAATTTAATCTCTTACGAATGAGAGGTTCGCAATTGGATATCCAAAGGTCACGATTTTATCTGTCGAGTCCAGAAACATAAATATTCCATTGAAATATGTGGACGTTATGAAAAACGCAGCAAAAATCAAGTACATTCGTAGAAAACATCTGTGATTTATTGCTATCACTGAGAGCATTTTAATTAAATAATTTATGTGATGCAAGTCAAATCGAATTCCGTGATATAAAAAAATAAATATAAACATGGCGTGTCGCAACGCATATTGCAAGTCTGTGTTCTACTTAATGTTGACAGAGCATAGCTTTTGTTTTAACAGAGCCAAATTATACCTGTAACACATTTTATTTAAACGTTTTGCCATAATATGTGTAAAAGTTAATTGACATATATTTAATTAGTTTGATGTATTCAACTAGCTTGATGTGTATTTAATTAGATTGACATGTCTTTAGTTAGATGAAACGTAGTTAAGTTACTATGTGTAAAATTAGGTTGACATGTACATCTAAATGCTCGGCCTGACCAAGAAAACACCAAAAAAAAAAAAAAAAAAAAAAAAAAAAAAATTAACACAGTCACCAATTTAGTCTAACGATGTTCCAACTTTTAAATGCCCTCAGTAAAATAAGATTTGTTCAACTGTAAAAAATAAACGGTTGTCTCAGCTTCAACCTCATCATCTGATGCGAATCTTCGTCCACCCAGTCATTTCTTCAGGTTTGGGAACAAAAGTAATCGCTGGGAGCCAAATCCGGTGAATATGATGGATGTGGAAAACTTGGAAGTGAAGGTCTGCAGTTTCGCAGTCATAACCCCAGAGTGTGTGAAGGTGCATTATCGTGATGAAATTTTCGTTTTCACAAGGTGTGGACATTAGCCTGAATACGAGTAGCATCTTTCAGTTAGTGCCCTCAATATTATGCTTTACTACTGAAGCGGTGTCCTGCCCTTCTGAGCATCACACATGAGAATTCCAGGAAATCATAACCACGAACTTCCCTACAGAAGGAACAGTTCTTTGCTTTCTTTGATGCACTTTCACCTGTTACCATTCACTATTTGGAGTGCTCCTTCGTCTCTGACGTGCAGTGATGAATCCATGTTTTATTTACTGTTATAAAACGTCAGAGAAACTCACTGGAATTGCGTTTAAACTAATCTAAACTCTCTAGCGAAATATTCATTCGAATGCGTTTTGGTCCATTATGCACAAACGCGACATCATCGAGCGGAAAGTTTTCTCATACCCAAAACTTCGTGTAAAATGAAGCGGATACAGCATATCGAGTCTTTGTAATGTCAGTCAACTCGCGTAACTTCAATCAGTGATCACTGAGTACGGCATTGTGATTTTTTATCACAATCTCGTCGGTCGTAGCAGTTTTGGGACGCTCTTAGCGCTCATAACGCTAAATGGATGCACGACCACGCTTAAATTAGCGGTCCACTTTCGAACCGTAGAAACCGAAGGGGAAGAATCCTTTAATGTGGAATTTAACTCCTTTTGTATTTTTGTTGGGGTTAAACTGTTAAAAACGAAGTACTTTACCACAGAACCATTTCAGATTTTTTACACTTTGTAGAAAATGTTAACACTAGTTTGTTTACATGATCGTCACAAGCATATAGCTGCAGTTAGTATTTGAAACTTTACAGTGCTTCATTTAAAGGATGATACTTAACACATATCGATGATATATGAAATGGAATGATATATTGCGAAAGGATTTTTTTTTTTTTTTTTAAGGAAGGAAGCCTTCCAGGCCTAAATACCTCCCCGGCATTTGCCAGTTATGAAGATTGAGGAAAACCTGGAAAAAATCCCAGTCAGGGAGGACGGTCCTGGCCGGATTCGAACCCCAGACCTCCCGCTCACGAGCCCGTGCCTTAACGACCTCGACCACCCGTGGCGGTCAATGTCGTAGTAATTTGGCTATCTTCACATCTCCGAATCAGGCCGAATTACAACACCCCTCGTATTAGTTGATGTGTAATCTAGGTTGATGTGCGTCTAACTAGACTTACATGTTTTTAGTTAGGTGAAATGTATCACTGACAAGTAAATATGTGTAAAATTAATTCGACATGTATTTTAATTAGATTTTTATTTATAGGTTGGCATGTATTTAATTAAGTTAAATTGTTTCTTTTTTAACAATTTTTCTGTAAATAATTATTTTGTTTTCATCATTCTTTACTGCCACCGCGTGCAACTTAAATCGCAGTTAATAAATAAATAAATAAATAAACAAACATATTACCTATTTCTACTTTCGTTATACGAGGCGAGTCAAACGTAAACACAATTTATTGAACAAAAATGGTACACACCTATATCCTTTTCTACTACGTTCAATACAAAATTTTCAACCTTTATGAAGTGCATGGATTGTTTTAAGAGAATTATTCTGTTCGTGTGTGCACTGCTTCGTTAGGAGCTTAATTTCTTTCCTCCCACCGCCTACACAAATGGTGCAAACATGTGGTAATCACTAAAAATCAGTTAATGTAACGCAAACGTATAAGGCACTCAAAATTGCAAGGATTGGATGCTCACAAATGTTATATGGGAAATACACGACCCAGCGTTGTCAGGTTGCGAAATGATACCTGTAGTCAGAACCCACGTCGTCGGTTTGGTTTGATTGCAGGTGTAAGGCGATTAATTAGAAGATTTGCATATGAGGCGCTGGAGACTGTTCTTTCTAGGTGTGTAGTGTTCCAAGAACAGGTCTCGTTCTTAATAAAGTCAGCACAATTTGCCCTGCAGTGGCAATAAATGCTGACAAACAAAATCCTGTCATCATGTCTGTTCAAAGCTGGCTACCCTGCTTGAGAGATGGCATGAACAGCGTGTTGCTAACGGTTTTTGAGCTGTGAAGTTGTTAAAAATATTAAAATTCATCCATAAATGAAGTTTTCATTTGGTGATGTATATTTGTCACAGAAGCAAATGTACCAGCAGAGCAGAAAGTTTGGAAAGGGCAAGATTTCTGTGTCAGACACAGTTCGCCCTTGCGTTGTGAATCCATTGCAGTAGTGAAAGTGCTGGTGAATATAGCCCAAATTCTAGACTATCATTACTTAACATTCCACAACATTTATTTCAGCAAAGTGGGTACCATGGCTGCTGATTCCAAAATTGAAACTTGCGGCAGTTTTGTTATGGATGGTTGGGGAATAATTTTGATTTGATAATCCCCACGCTGGTGAGTCAATTTGTGGGTGATTTAAATTGTCTTTGGTTTGATTTAAAATGTCGGAGAATTTACAAGATAGTGCGGTTTGTCCCCGCTGAAAAAATCTTGTTTCTTCCGAGATGCCGCAGCTTGCTCTAAGTAGTACTCACCATATCTGGCCGCTTACATATGTGGTGATAATCTCAGGCTTTCTTCGGAGCTCTTTTTGGATTCAACCAAGGAAGAAAAGGAATTTGGTCGGAAGCTATTACATGAAATACATGGATAAACTGCATTTGCTATTTATTCAGCAATTTGATCGCACTTCCTTACTGACAGAGTCACCGGCAAGGAATGAGATGAGATGTGTTCACCGGACACAGTTCCCTACTTTATTCGTGCCTCAAACTTGTGACCTAATTGAATATCAATTAGTCTCACCGGAACTTCACACTATAGAATATAAGTTGCATTGTCAGAGAGACAAACAACTATGTTTCTGTGACTTGAACACGGCCCTTACATATCTCGATATATTAGCCTCGCACCAAATTGCTTAAAACACTCTCTTTTCTCACTCACTACAATAACTGGCATTCTTGTGCTTTCGCTGCGCTGCGGTTGAGATTACTCGCGTGTGTTTGGTTCGTACATATACTTGAGACAGCTCGCTTGTGCTCTGCTCCTGGACATACTGAAAACTGTCCCAGAAATTGGGCTATATATGCGTTCTCTTAGCATTACGCTACATGGATTCGAATTTCAGTACTTTCCAGAAGCGTCCTAAACTTTATTTCCTAATTGGCGGCATAAACCGGCTTCGGAATGTTCTAGCAATCAAATTCGAGTTTCTGCTCTTTGACTGGCTACCACATTTTGTTGTCTCTGCGCTTTCGTTCCTTGCTGGCAGTTACTCCGGGTTCCCCCCCCTCTCTCTCTCTCTCACGGTCACAACATAAAAGGGAAGCGCTTCTAGTTTCTATCTTACTTTGTTTCCTCAAGGACTTTTTAACAGTGGCTATAATTGAAAGGTCTCGTGCGAATACAAAAGACGCCCTCACGAATGTCACCAAACAGTCGCGAACGAAGAAACAGTTTCAAGCTAGATTTACATATAGCCTCATTTTTGTATAATATTCTTCCCTTTGTCACATATACTTATTTTATCTTTAATGTATATATTATGTCTTTGCACCGTGTTCATTTTCATACATATAGCATCAGTTTTGTATATTCTTCCCTTATGTCACATATACTTATTTTATCTTTAATGTATATATTATGTCTTTGCACTTTGTTCATTTTCAGATGACTATCATTAAAATTACATACCTTAACAAGACACATATTAATAAATGATTACATCGTAATACCTTATATTTACAGTTCAATATTTCTACAGGAGTCGAATCTGAATCTCCCGCTACAAACTGCCGCTGGATATTCTTTACAAGAACTTGCAACAATATTGCCATCTTAAAAGTAAAATGGCGCGATATTTCGAACCGTTACGCAATTATAAGGTTTTCATTTGACTTGCCTTCTTATATTTGTTTGTGTTACAGTGTCTTTTGAGGGTTAGTTTGTTTCCCGCAGAGGCCATGAAGGTGTCAAAAAGTATATTTTCTCTTTCTATGACAGATGCCTACGTTTATGCCATGAACCCAAATTGCTGCCCGCTTATTATCGAGCATTTTGGCTCTGTGTGTGTGTGTGTGTGTGTGTGTGTGTGTTAACCTGGCTAAAATTGCAAAGGATTACCCAACAAGTAAAGACTTTGTTTGCAATATTTTAATGTAATAAGGAAAGCAGAAAGGTAGGGAGCAAGTGAGATGTAAATTTTGTGCAAATAATCAACCTATAAGAGTGTTAGTAATGTTTTTGTTCATAACTTTTACAAGTGCAATAAAATTATTGCAATATTGCCTAAATGTGACATCAGCAGCTATACATGAACTAATATTCCAATTCCTACATTACTGATATTTAGAAAGTGGAACTTTGTCTACATTAAGTGCAAACGGAGTTGATTAAAATTTTTCGCCAAAATAAGTTGAAAATACGAACCTTTAAGTCCGTCATAACAATTACCTGTCAGGCTTAGAGTCAACTAAAGAAAAGAACAAACTTTCAGAATCAAGAATAACAGTACAGGAATTTTAGTTTCTAGAACACCCCTTTACTAGTAAATTGTGAAGAACAATTCACATATCCTTTTGTAAACGTAGGGTAGCTTGTACACTGCTGTGACATCTCCCGCTTTATTGATCGTAAAGGAACCAATTTTTAACCTCAAGACTGACGTTTATTGATTGTCTCTTGCATAAGCCAGCCAAAGGATGCTCTTTATCACAACAGGAATAAACTTGCTTTAGTGCCCATCAACCATGCAATAGCTGCAATCGGTTACAATTTTCCGCGGTTGCTTATTCCACATACATTAAATAAATAAGTAATACTCCCTGCATCATTTTTGAAACTTGAACAAAATGTCCTTTAGATGTCGAATTAAGGATTTTCTGCTCATTTTCTGAATTCAGCCCCTTAAACGTTTTCGCACATTAGATATTATGAAAATGAAATTAAGTATAAGAATGGGATCACTAACACCTGCCCGCCTCGAATCGTACGCGAATATAACTGCCATTTTTATTTCTTTTTTCCTGGGTAGACAAATAACTACAAGTGATTCAGAAAGCGTATCAATATTGGAAAAGTTTTTTTAAAATTCATTCTAAAATAAAGCGTTAAATAGAGCAATAATATCGAAATAAATACTTTTTCAATGGCCAAACAAATAGTTTTTATTTAAGATATTGGATAAATAAGCCGACAAAGCACAATAGTCATAAAATGAATATTACTTGCTTTTGAGTCAAGTGCTTTGAAGGAACATGATCTGCGGAAATTTCTTAACAGTGTGGAAATTACAAATTTAAAT
This sequence comes from Metallyticus violacea, assembly GCA_030762175.1. NCBI lineage: Eukaryota > Metazoa > Arthropoda > Insecta > Mantodea > Metallyticidae > Metallyticus > Metallyticus violacea. The sequence goes on along the minus strand of CM060846.1, from coordinate 285,703,374 downwards.
TGTGCAGTACATGTTACGTGGACTGATATCAAACGGCTGTGTATATTTTGTTACATGCTATTTAACATCCATTATCCATTGTTTGAATATGCCCCTATCATAGTCATGATCCCGAATAATAAATAATTTCTCAAAGCTCATACGTGGAACAATAAAAATAATCCTGCTTCCAAAAATTAGCCGCCCTCCAAAAGTTGCCACGACGGACCATGGCCCATGTTTGCCTATGGGTAAATATGACCCGCTTTTTGTATTTTATATCTAATTACATAGACAACTATAGAAAATATTAAATATACGGGTAAAATATGTTATGTGTTCTGTGATCTGATATATTATTGCGCTTTTTTTTTTTTTTTTTTTTTTTTTTTGCTATTGTTTCGCACATTTCAAATCCATACAGCACATGAATTACAAATTACTAGTTCATTAAAATTTTCTCAGCTATATAGAAAAATGGCAAACAGGTATGAATTCATCGCAATAAAGCGAGATTTTTGACATTTTCTCAACATTACAGAACAAAAAATTAATTTCGCGGGCCTATACACTATTAGAGATTACTTTTCACCTTGAGCTTGTCGGTCCTGGTGGTGTAGTGGTTACCATACTTGCCTCTTACGCCCAAAACGCGGGTTCGAACCCGGCCAGGATCGATGGATTTTTTCGGGCGTAAAAATCCTAAGTATGGCTTCCTTCGGAAGGGAAGTAAAGCCGTGGGTCCCGTGTCGTACATTTACGGCACGAAAAATAACCTCAAGCCTGAAAGCGAGGCATCTGAGCAAAATTTGTCGGCCGTTTCACGCCCTGAGTTAAATGGGACGCTGATGACCTGAGATGTTAAAGAGCGTCCATAAATAAATCATGAAAAAAAAAAAAAAAGAACCTTGTGAGCTTCAGGATATATTACCGAAAAAAGTAACTTCATGCTAAATTGAGTTAACATATCCATTGGCTGTTTGAAGATCGTTCTTTTTAAATTCTACTAAAAGATATTATCATCATCATCATCGTCGTCGTCATCGTCGTTTTCGTTGCAGTTGTAAAAACTCTATGAGAGGTACTGAAAATCATGTGAGGATTTATATTTTTCTACTTAAAATTGGCTACAGTATTCATCTATATCCTGTACGTATCCTTCGTTGTAAAACATAAAACAGATAAAGATTAAAGTACAGTTACTAAAGTAGTATTTTATGTGGTTCATTAAAACATTGAGGTGTACAAGAATTGCATGGATACTAAATAAGAAAATATGTCCCTTCTGCGCACAGTTTATTGCAGCATTTTCTGCTTCAACTAAAAGGAAATACAGCACACCTAAAGGTCATATATGGGATGTACTTTGCTTTGAAATGACATGCCTTAAATAATTCGGATGCATATATTATTTCTTCCCTTAGTTATTAATATCCTCGTTGCCTATGGAAAAGGACAGAAGCTTTTAGGTTTGTTCGGTAGCTGAAATGAGCTACAGTTTGCATACATGTTGATACAGACTTCATAACTTACGAACAGAGGTAGCTTGTAGCTTCTAAAATAAGTGGGGCACGTGATATTTTATAATTAATTCTGTGGCGCTTGCATGAACTTCATAAACTTCAAATTGAAAACTTGTGAGATAATAGTATCATGAGTCTGTTTTATCTCCAATCTGTAGCCGAAAATAAAAGCCACATTTGATTAAATTAATACGGTTATAATCGATGTTAAAAATTAATGCAAATATGATCTGATGCATTATGTAATTTTATTAGAGTATTGTATTCATTGAGATAACACCTGTGCTAAATCTTTAGTACAAGGTCATCATGTATATATGTGAAGGTATAATACCGGACTGCTCGTTAAACTATGGAATGTGTCGTATTGAAGTTTGTCCCAATGGAATTTTAAACGGTTCGGCCAGGGAAAAAGGTCGCCCACGAACTCGTTTCCTCGGAAAGGATTTAAGGAAAACAATTACTTGAGACACAGAATGTGCCTTTTTAACTAGCGCAGAGAGAAGTATTATTTCAATAGGTAATGGTAGCGGTACATCATGACAATAAAGGTAGAATTATCTCGAGAAAGGAACACATGTCAACCTTGGCTGACAGCATATGTTTCATTGCCCTTTTAACAGTAACAGTTAGTAGACACGTCAGCAGGTTTCTGACATGACTTTCGAAACAATTAGAAGCTTCTTATTTATAGCCGAGACGTGGTCTATTGCGATTTCATTGTGGGTAAATCTGAAAGGCTAGAAAAGTGAAGGGATGTCAGCTCAGAAAACTTTGCGAATATTTATGGCAGGAATGTCCGTTCTTGGAATTACTACAGCGTGAGAAGATTTATTTTAGTAGTACTACTCAAACAATAGGGATCTTCCAAAATTGAACAAATCGGAGCGAGGCTGTATAATTACTGATATTAAGAAAGGACCAATAAAGCATTTAGAATCGAACCGAGCTCCATAATTTTGTGGATCTTCATTTCGGGGGGGGGGGGTCCTAACAATACTATAAACTGTACGTCTAATGTAATGTAAAAAAATAAGTGGAGCAGTTAGCAGTGATGGATGAGTGAGTAGTCCAGGCTATGAGTTGTAAGGAGTCAATGGTTGGAGTCGGAGGAAGGAATAGTAAGAGCTAATTGGAATAAGTGGGCGTAAGAACAGATAATCATAGAAGAGGAATAGTTAGCAGTCAGTTAAAGCGGTCGGCAATTGCGAACCGATAAGCATTATCTAGAAGTCAACTGATATTTTCTAAATATTTCCAAGCCAATAGGAACAGTCCGATATTCTTATAATAGCAGTGAATAAATGGTGTCAATTGAGAACTTTAGTGTTTCCGTGTAGCCTGCTAGATTTCCTACCCTTCTCTCTGGCTCAAACGAGTCACAAAATTCCAGAATTTCCCCGAGATGTATATTCCTAATCCCGAAGCAAAGGGGCATCCAAACAAGAAACCACATAATCACTTAATTTCCTCCTCATCTCACGAGTAACGACCGCATACCACATAGACCCCAAATCATAGAATTCACAATCACAAACACCAGTTACTGTAATCAGCACACATTTTCCACCATAGAAAGAGAAAATGTACATCTTTCCATAAGAGATCATGAAAATCGCTATTTTTTCAAGACCAAATTTATGTAGATTATAGGTTTTTTCTTCTTTTTTTCCCACGGAACTAAAAATCAAACTTGGTATAAAGTTTAAAGAGAATCTATCTTCTTGTCATTCATTGAAGCAGATTCTTCAGTCAACCATTTTGATGAAGTCAGGAATGCTATTGCCAATGTCATTTGTCATAGAATTTTGCATGAATGTTTTAAGACGCTTCACAGTTGAAAAGGAAAAGTCTATCTTCGTAGCAAAAGGCATTATTTTGTAGGTATTTAGCTTGTTCATTGTTAAAAATCATAGCGTTATTCACCTATATTTATTATTGTTCCAGGTAACAATTTAAACAAAACTACAGCTCACTGCATTGGCGTAATAAACGATTTAGAACAAATGTTCACACTATGAGACAGGTTATTAAATAAAATATTTAAGTAATGACTTTTAGGCATATTTTCTACTTAAAATATTCACAAATTCTGCATGCTTAAAAATTCATCCTTAAGTTTCTTTAGAATATACCTACAAACTGCATATAAAACTCTTTAACTGAATTATAAAACATTTGTTGATCACATTCATTGTTTTTCAAGTATGCTATGGCTTGCTTCAATTACCAAGTCCTTGCTGGCTTTCAGGGAGTACCTCTATTTGAATTTGAAACTGGAAAATGAAGTAGCGTCAATTGAAGGGAGATGGCTCAACAAAACTAACCAAAATGTCAGTTAAAATGTCCAAGAAGTTTGCTTCTTAGAAGTTGTATAGCTGCAGCATCTAATGGTATTATATTAATTATGGTTGTAATAAAGTTTGCTGCACCTAGAATTGTGGAAGCCCCTGAAAGGTGTAATGAGAAAGCGGTTGTTGAAGATTGACAGAGTTAAAAACAGGATCGTGGTAAGAAAATGTTCAGTTTCAAACTGCTTAGTAGGTAGTGTTATTTATTCTTCAAGGTCCTCTATAAAACAGAAGTGATAAAGCTTCCCATTCCTCAATTGATTCTAAAAAGGGTGCCAACAGTTACTAATACTTCAAAACTTTGCGAGATTATAAGACGCAAACATTTTGATATACTTTTAAAGCGTTTTACCTTTGAATGATTCTCCTTCACAATTTGGCAACACTTTTAATTGAACCAATAAATGAATAGTTATTGTAAGAAGAAAAACACAATGCAAAATTTCCAAGTAATGTCCAGGAAAGACAATTCATAATAAAAGAAATTCCTTCCCCTTCGTTGATCTAGCAATGATATGAGTAGTGAAGAAGAAATGACTACATTTTTCAATCAGTCACTTCACAAAAATTTCAAAAAATAATTAGCGCGCTGGCACCGGTAAATTGACTATGATCTCCCTGAACGATATGTCTTTGTTACCACCTCTAATACCCTGAGTTGGATAAGGTGAGGTTCGGTAGCCTAGCGGAGGTAAGTCATATTGTTGTCAATGTGGCAGCTAATAGTAAGGTGGCGCCTTCTGCTTTCAAATGCGAGTACTTTTTGGAGAAATGTTGGCACGAATTCGTCTTAACTATGGAGTTCACTAAGGCGTACGTAACCATACACCACCATTTGAGCTCTGAAGGCAAGTGCAGAACATGTGGACTGTTTGAAAGTCTTGTGATCAAATCTATGTTGTCAGTTCTCTAGATATTTTAGTAATGCTACACAATAATGTTTTAGAAAAGGACACGCTTTTCAAAAGAAAGTGAAGAAAATATTAAGTCATGCCTGCTTAATTTGCAATTGGGATGACAAATCGTATGAGCCTCCTATGCTTATGGAAAAAAAATCTAGCTGTGGTTCTTCAGTGTGAAGCAGGAAATGTCTTAAAATTTCCTATTTAAGTACAATTACTTCCGACAACTACTATAATAATAATTGTATCTTATTTCAAGTAATCAAGGGTGTTAAATTCGTAATTAAAAGGAGGACCCCAATATTATATGTATTGGTGTATGTATGTAAATATGTCTTTTTGATTAGCAAATAATATTCAAGTTATCTTTCTGTAATACCATGTGTTTGTTATGTTTATAAAGGGAAAGGAAATGCTGTTCTTTATCGGAGGAGAAGTCAGGACATTTACCTGGGAAAAGATTCTTTTGTTAAGCATTACCCTTTTAAATCCTCGGACACTCGCCGGACCCAGGCGCCAGGGGTAATAACACTGCAAAGGGCTAGAAATATATAACTGTACTGGCCGTCAAAAAGGAGATGCCGCGAACAGAGACACGCGTTTTCATAGAAACCAAGACCTTATCTATAACTAAGGGAGGAAAATGATATTACTTTAGAAATCAAGCATGTAAGGAAAGTGTCGAAATTTGACAGGCCGTTCTTGGAAAACTCAAGCGTGTGGGAAAATATTGTAGATCAGAAGGGGGGAAATAATTTTAGCCAATGGGTATCGAATAAAAATCAACGAATGAGCAGAACTTAGGTATACAATAAATATTTTAAGATAGCCAATAGTGAACATATAACTAGAGAATAGAATAATAAACAGGAATTTAATTTAGCGAGAAGCTTGGCGATGTTGTAGAAAACTGGAGTACTAGGTCAGTTGAGGGCAGTCTAAGTCATTCTAAAGTCATCCCAAAGCAGTCGAAGTCAGTTTAAGTTCATTCTTGGGCATTCTAGATTATTCTTGATTATTCTGGATTGTTTTATTTCGAAGTTCTGAAGAAGTCGCGACGGGAAGCAGCCCTAACGGTGTCATAGCAGAGCAGTTAAAAACCGGCGAGTAAATTTAAAGTAAATCGTTCGTTCATTGAGAGTCATTCAAGCTGTGCAACGTAATAGCAATAATAATCACCATCGTGTTCAAGTGAATAAATACGCGAGTGAATACCGCGAACTATAATCCGCCGAAGAACAGCATGTTCCAGAACCTTCCAAGTTGTCGAATAAATTAAACGTTGAACCAGTGCCGAACGTCATAATACAGTGAGCAATCTCCTTTCCTCCCTAATGACATTACGTCATTAAAACAGTCCAAAATTATCCTGAGATTCCTTTTCTCTGCATTGGAACCAGAGAGTTAGGAAGCAGCGAACTCATGACTCCAAGAGTCGAGGCAAGACAAGAAGAGCAACAAATCGCCCAATTAAATAAATAATAAATCACCAACATCCTAAAATAACCCACACAATAATTCCCGTTCCAAAATTGTCGACCTACTTTGGGGCTATATTACTTTGCAAAATTGGTGCCAAACTCAGGGGCATTCGGGACACGGAAGTGTAGATTCGGCTTTCTGGGACAGGGAGGAAAAGACCCGGCATTCTTGGACAAGGGAGTGTAGATTCGGTATTCCCGAATGAGGAAGAAGAGAACTTCAACTTCGCAGACCAGCCGACAGCACGGAGAAACCGACCGTAAACACAAGGTTTACGGGGAGGAGCAAACGTCATCGGAGCTGGTAACTGGAATCACTACAAGAACTTCTAACCAGACCCCACTACAAGAGCATCATGCGACCGACAACCGAGAAAGCAGAAAATAAGGTAAAGAAAAACTGAACTGCACAATTAATTTATAAAAGAATCATGTTTAGTCGTTTCATGTAAATTATAAGTGTTTGGCAAAAATGGCTAAAAGTAGTATAGTAGAAAATAACTTGTTAGATGAGGTGCCCACAGTCATAGAGCAGGGAACTAATCAGGAGAACTAATCAGGAGAAAGGAATGAAAATAGTGTTAATGCATGCAAAGTCTCTGAAGAGTCGAGTATTATAGGTAGGGATGATAGATTAATGTCTATGATGAGAGAAATAAGGGATGGCTTAAAGCAAGAACTTAGGGATTTGAGAGAGAACGCAGAGCAATCGAAGCAAGAACTAAGGGATTTAAGAGAGAACGCAGAGCAGACGAATCAAGAACTAATGGATAGCATCAAACATGCTTTAAAGCAGGAGAGGCAAGGATCATGTGTTAGATTTGATAGGTTAGAAGAGAATACAGAGAGCGAAATAAAGCAGTCACAGATAGAAGCCGTTAATGAAGTTAGTAATAATTTAACGTAAGATGTACAAATTGAGCAGGCATCCGAGAACAGGATCAGGAATTAAACGTGTGTCTCTTGGAGACACACATGCGGAGAGTCAGTGGAGCGTAAAAGTAACTCCAGGTAGGTCTACGGCTGCGAAGTCCACGCACATTCCATGAAAGAATAGCCATTGTTAAAATAAGAAACAATACATAAAAATATCATCTTACTTTTTAAACGGTCCAGGACGAATCAACCGTCCTTTCTTCAATCGCGTGGGATTGGGTGGTTTATTTGGAGCAGGGACATCCTGCTCCATGACCTCCCCAGAGGGAGAGCTCTACCGCTGAGAGGCATCCACCGATTCCAACACCTGGAATCGGTTGGATGTATATATAGGCGGTGATGCCTAGCGGGCTTGCTCCCATCATGGGAGCGGGACCTTCGAGGAGAAGGGCTCTTTCGCTTATCCACAGGAGTGGGCGTCTTGATAAACTCAGTTCTAGGATAAGCGGTATTGAATTTAATTTCCGGGGCATTAAACACAATCGGCTTAGGCTTCAAGGTAGTTCGTTTCGGAGAACTTGGCGCATTAGGGACCCGTGTAAATACAAGGTCACAGGTCTGCGTACTACTGTCGTGCTTCTTGGCCGCTGAAGAAGCTACCGCGCTGTTTGTACCGGTCTTAGGTACTGTGGGCTGGCGAGATTGAAATCGCTTCCGGGCTTCCACAAAGGAGAGTTTTTCCTTAACTCGGATTTCCTGGATACAGCGTTCTTCGCGATAGTGAGGACAGTCACGGGATGAGGCTGGATGATCCCCTCGACAATTCACGCAGACTGGAGCGGATGAGCATGCTCCTTCATGACTTTCCAGATCGCAGGTTCCACAGATGGAAGTGGCACTCTTACAAGATATACGTGTATGGCCAAAACGCTGGCACTGATAACATCGCAACGGGCTCGGGATATACGGGTGCACTTCGATCACCTCGTAGCCCACTTTAATCCTCTACGGTAGGTCTACCTTTTTAAATGTGAGGAAAAGAGCACGGCTAGGTTGTAGTTCTCCGTCTTTCCTCGCCTGCACTCGATCTTGGTCTTCCAAAAAATTTGGATTTCTGGGTCGGACATACCGTCAAGAGCAGTAATTGTTATAACTCCTCGCCACGAATTTATCGATTTATGTTGCTCTACTCGGATCGGATGTCCGTGGAGAATCGTCGCCTTGAGCAATGACATTCCAACTGTCTCCACTAAAAGATATCCATTGCGAAATCGTGTGCAGGATTTTACGGGCCCAGCTATGGTGTCTATGCCCTTTTGAATAATAAATGGGTTTACCCTTGTAAAGGACTGACCGTCTGCTGTACGACTAATGATTAAGTTACGAGGATAAGGCTTCTCGGTTACTTCTTTTACCTCCACTCTCTTACGTTTCATTTGGGAAAATTATTTTCACTAACCATAGCGATTTAATCCTCCACCATTGCAACTGTCTCGGATGGCAGGCTGCTTCCTGGACTCCATCCCGGCTTAGGTTACTGGCTCTGGCCTGAACAAAGTAACCCCCAGGTTCACACCTTCCTGTGTGTTGACAAAGGGACCCAATCGCCAGCAGGAAGTGAACAGCTCATGCAATGGCCCTTTCCCGGGCCTGGCCTTTACCAGGGGATGTGCTCCCGTCCTACATGATAAACCAGTGCTGGGAGTCACGCCGTTACCCAGTGACATTTTACCGTGTCAAACACGGGGGCACCCATCAGACGAAGAACAGGGGAGTAGGACGAATAAGAATTAAAATAGAGGCAACATATAAAGGAGTCAAACACGCTTAGTGTGGACGTGCGGGAGCAGCTAGGGTGCCTCAGGGTCGCTACGCCCCGTACCCAAAAAATTGGGCCCCTGAGGAGAGCAAAAGGATGAAATAGTGAATAATGCCCGGCACAGCGCCATATTGGAGAATGAGCTAAAGCCAGCAATACGGAGCTGTGGCACAGGACTTCTGTCCTATAACGCTCTTATTCCTCACGATAACGCGCACCCCCACACTGCTACTGCAACTCTTGACTCATTCAAAGATTGAGGTTTCAGGTCTTACAGCATCCCCCATACAATCTTGATCTCGCTCCTTCGTATTAGCATATGTTTGGACCCCCGAAGAAAGCTCCCAGGGGACAGCGATTTGAAATTGACGTTGAGATTAAAGAAGCGGTGCATTCTTGGTTGCGGGCACAACCGAAAACCTTCTGATGGAATAAAAACGTTGTTGCAACGGTATGAGAAATGTATCGAAAAGGAAGGTAATCATGTTGAAAAATGGCATATTATTTGTATCTGTAGTTGAAATATATACTTCGCAAAAACTAGTTTGACGTTACTTTTTGAGTCGCTTTCGTATACGTAATTATTAATATTACAGTTTTCCGTTTTTAACTCAAATCTAAGCAATTTCTGAATGTTGACATTCAAATTTATTGGTATTTTTTACAGCGTACTGCTTTGGCAATATTCTTACAACTGCATCATCTGGAACAACCCAATTCCGTCAGAACGAATTTGACTGCACTTGGGATCTGTTTCATAGCGATTGCCAACGCAATGATAGAGTCTCGCTTAATACTATGAGATAAAAAGTACATCCAAAACTGGGAATCGGACAGTGGGCAGCATCTAAGGCGGGGAGAAATGTGTGTCGTTGATTGGCTGTCCTGCTTCCATAGCAACTCAGAAGGTTGTGCGAGCTGGCGAACATTGCCAGGCTAGCTAAGTATACTTTTTGAGACCTCGTTTAGCCACAATTACATTTATTGGTATAATTATTTATCTACTTGTTTTATACTTTGTAGATACAAAAAACAAAACTTTTGATTGTTAACATATTACAGTAATTGCAATTACATTAAGCTCGGGCTAAATTGAAACGATTGGTGTGGTACTGCTGTTTGTAGTTTCGGGTTTCTATGGTACCATTCTGGTGTTCAATGTACATTATTGCACTTATATAAAATCAGGTACAAACTGTGAATCTTGTGCAAGTACGTCAATATACAACTTTAAAACACAACTGTCGTAATATACACCTGCAGTGGTATCACTGATGTGTTGTATTTTTCGGTGAAATATAGTGGTTTTACTTTATCAGGCTTGTTGTGTAATAAACAGTATAAAACGTCAGTAGATTTACTTATGTATATCAGTATTTTTTACATCCAAACTGTGTGGTCTGAACATTATTTTCAAATTAAATTCTTTATTTGGAGGTAGGACTCCACCGATTTTTATATACCACCCGCCGCTGCTAGCAACTTCATCCTCTGTCCAAGTATAAATAATGGGATGCGCTTTCTAAGTATCTGTAACGCACAAAGAGTAGAAACCAAGTTGACTGGCATAAAATGCTTCCTCTATAGATAGCACTGTCATTGTCATGAACTAACATAGTGCAGAAAACAAGAAAGCTAATGGCACACAAGTTATGAAGGGAAAAAAATCATGTTCTTATCTTCAAGAGATAAACACAGTTTAGGTCGTAACAGTTATTCCCTCATGTGCAATTCACTTTCATGCCCTCATTCCAATAGCTTACTCATTTTTGTCCACGGGGAACATTAGATATTCCATATCATAACATAAAAGTGTACATTTAACAATATAAATAAAAAATAGAATAAAATCATAAAGAAGGAATGTTACGAATGTCACACATACGCCTGGATTTACTTCGTATCTTTCTCTTCTGCTATCAATCTCTTCAGATCGGAGTTGTCTCACTTTCATCAGAAATTTACCTATTCATTCCTCTTCATTGCCTGCCAGCAGAGGCCAGCATGAATATTTCCCTCTTTCCTATCCGGCAAAATTTCGTGTTAGATACTTTTCCTTCCATTTTCCCGTACGTTTACATTCGTGATTACCCCTCTTCATAGATGGGGCAAAATTTGAATCCATTTTTGTTGGTGACGTTAATCATTCGCCAAGTCTTTAGTCTCAGCCGCGCAAGCTCCTGGCTAGTGAGTTATCTCCCGTTTTGATCCCGATTATATTCTAGTGAAATCATCTCCCTGCATTGCGCAACAATTGTCAGATGCCTATCCATATTCCTCAATCGATTCTTAACCTTCCTCCATGTACTCCTATTATTCTGACCAGCTATCCAAAAACAGCCCAGTGCTATTTTTTCCGGCTCCTTTCTTAATTTAGATGTTCATGTCAAGTTCCCTCCTAACCATAGCTGTTTATGGTAGCATAATGCCCATATTAAGGTTTGGTCCACATAAACAATTCCCAGCGTGACTTCTATGATTTTACACTTTATGGTCTCACTATAGGCCCGAAATGCCCACTTAATTACGCATTTCTCTGTGTCCCCCCAACCTTTAAATCCTTTCCTTAAACGTGTTCTAAATTAATCCAGTCCGCCATTTGTTCGCATCCCCGTATGTCTTTGTAGATCTGACTAGTGTTCCATAGAGTTTCCAGTAACCTATATGCACATCTGGGATTCTGTTAAGTAGCCGGAGATATTCCGCTGCTTTTACTCCTGTGTCATATCAATATACTTCGTCCACCTTCCATTCAACGTAAAATTAAAGCACTAGTACGCAAAATTAACGTTGCCTAGCGTCTGTATCGCACATGTCCATGCCTCCGTCCTGCTACTAATCGATCCCTTTCTAAAAGTCATTGTTTTCATCTTATTCGCATTAACGGTGAGTGGTTACTCTTCTCAGTACATCCAAAATCAGTTCAGCCCTCTCTGCAGGCCTTAATTGACATAGAACACAGTATCATATCACCCCGTACAAAAGCGCTGGCACCTGCACACCTCCTACTACAGTTATTTCCATATTCTGTGTTAACATCACATAAAAAATATCATGTAAGAGAATAAACACTGCTTTCTAGCTCACAAAACTCTCCGATACTTTATCCTTGTCGAATTTAATGCATACTTCCACGTTTCTAAACATCGCCTGTAAACCTCGAGTTATTTTCCCCAACTTTCTTTTACCCGCGATTAAAAGAAATAATACCTGATGATCAATGGAGTCGAAAGCCTTCATAACATCAACAAAACCGCTATGCAGTTGACTTTCACACTGGTTCGCTCTTACTAGAATAAATGCGCCTTCAACTGTACCGCGTCCTTCTAGAAAGCAAAGTTGAAATTTGGGACTTTTACCGAATTTTGTAGCACATGCTTTTAATTCGCTACACAGTATTCTACAATATACTTTCTCCATTACTGATGCCATTCCCTTCTCCTTATAAAAGAGATGAATTATTCTCTCCCTAGAAAAGTGGCGTTATCCTTTATTTAAACAACTTCTTAAATACAATCATATAGACTCAATAATATGATTACAGCATGACGGAGCGCCATTTCACGATGGGACGCCAAATTCTAAGTGGGATGGGCTGAATGTACGAATATTCAAGAATCAACATTGCCGGATCTCAATCCTTTGAACTGTTCTTGTAATCGGTGATTTTTCCTTTGCAGAGCGCTCCACGCGAAATAGACGCTCGGTTCAAGCTGATAGGGCCCATTCGCAATGAAAATTAAACGTTACGGCTAGATGCTATGTATTGTAATTGAGCCGTTCACAATTAGTCGCGTAAACATAAAAATAAATGTACAATTAAACGTAAACTTAGAAGCTTGCATGGTCCTAGGTTTTGCATGTAAGTCTAACTTAAGAAATCAGTCAATCAGAACACAACTGCTCTGTTGTAGAGCTCTACGGTAGAATTTATCCATACACTAACCCCGGAAATCACATGCAGCTCTTGCTGCTTGCTGCTGCAAGACGCAAGTCCTGAGCGACAGCGGAGAGAGCCGAAGGAAGTGACTTCCATAGACATTGCTAGATAGTAAAACTAGATAGACTAAAACAGAATGCGTTATAAATTGATGTTTATGATTTTTTCTGCTGCAATCAATGGAGAGTTGTCACCATTACAGTGATTTACCCGCCCCTATCAATGTATATATACGAATAACCACCGATTCACCTGTTTATAGGACTTATCCGATGTTAGCATTAGGAATGAATGAATGAATGAATGAATGGTGTTTTAACGCCCGATTTTGCTACAGAGGCACCACAGGCGATGGACACTGATGATAATTGAGACGAGATGATATATTGGGAAAGGATATTTTTTAAGGAAAGAAATCGTTCCAGGCCAAGTTTAGGGTACCTCCCCGGTATTTGCCGTTTATGAGGACTGAGGAAAACATTGAAAAAAACCTCAAGTCAGGGAGGACGGTCCTGGCGGGATTCTAACCACAGACCTCCCGCTCACGAGTCTGCGCCTTAACGATCTCGGTCACCCGTGGCGGTATTAGCATTAGGTTAATGCGCGCGTGTGTGTGTGTGTAAATTAATTGTGAATTCCAATAAGAACATATTTGCCATCATTACAATATTTTACCAGCCTAACAATCCCCTATCAATTTATATTTAAAAGTTACGGAGGACAACGCATATGTTACATTATGTTTAACCAAAATAATAATAATAATAATAATAATAATAATAATAATAATAATAATAAATAATAATAATAATAATAATAACAACAGCAACAATGCATGTAACATTTACACTGTCATAGTAGTTCGGCTCTTTTTGCTGTCGCTCGGGACTTCCAGCAGCTAGCAGCAAGAGTTGCACTTGATTTCCGTGCTCCGTATAAGGGCAAGTTATGGTAGAGACAGCTGAAGATCAGACAACTGTTTGAAAAGGGGTGCCTCTGAGCAGACTGCGTTGCGTTTATGCATATGCAAAGTGAAGTAACTAATTTGTTTGTAGTAATATGAGCAAGGATAGCTTTCTTATATTGCGATTAATCTTTCGTAGACAGAATGACGTCAATCGACAAAAGATTAATCGCATTATAAGAAAGCTATCCTTGATCATATTACTACAAGCAAATTAGTTGCTTCACTTTGCATATGCATAAACGCTACCGCCGTCTGCTCAGAGGCACCCCTTTTCAATCAGTTGTCTGTTGATCTTAGCTTATTCTTATTTTTGATACGTACGTTTGTGTCTTTCATTGTGAATACCTACATGCTACTAAGTTAACGTGTTACGTATTATTTCATTATGTTTACTTTAATTTTCATTGTGAATGGGGCCATACCACGGTGAACGTGAGGCAGAAAGTCCGCAGCTATGATTGTCGAATAAGTTATTACTAACACTTACATTTGAAAGATATATTTACCCACCTTTATCAAGCAAGAAGATGCTGGAACTGCCTCATTTCGTTTTCAATACACTTCTTGATTCTACTTATGAAATGAACCATTGCTCTTTGAGAAATGGAAGGTTTTGTTCACGAATGTTATTTTTTAGTTCATCTAATATGTGTGGATTTGTCTTGTTACCCGAGGGGGGAGGCATATATTGATAATGATGACTATCGGCGAATATTTTACGAATTGCAAGCTAGAGGATATGGGCAGTACGTGCCGTTGCAAGGTTCTGATGGAAAGTCGCAAACTTACGTTCCCTCACAGTTAATTCACGGAAATTGGTTGCAAATATTCTGCACATACGTATCCCTAGTATTGCTTGTTTCTATAAAAACAACAACAACAATAATAATAATAATAATAATAATAATAATAATAATAATAATAATAATAATAATAATAATAATAATAATAATAATAATAACGCTCCAATCACAGTTAATTCACGGAAATTGGTTGCAAATATTCTGCACATACGTATCCCTAGTATTGCTTGTTTCTATAAAAACAACACAACAACAACAACAACAACAACAACAACAACAATAATAATAATAATAATAATAATAATAATAATAATAATAATAATAATAATAATAATAATAATAACGCTCCATTATTCTATGACCGCTAATGCCGCACTATCTTTTGACCATGCACGGGTTCTTCGTGAAGTAGGTTTGGTTTTACCGAGCTTCAGTATTGACTGTTTTGTTAATGAACATACCCACTTAGGTGAAACCAAGATTCGTCCATTAGGAAATCAAATTAGGGTCAATTTCCCCGTCACTTTTTATTTTATTTATTTGATTTATTTGCGGACGCTCTTTAATATCAGGTCATTAGCGTCCTATTCATTCACAGCGTGAAACGGCCGATAAATTTTTGCTCAGGGGCCTTTTCTTTCTGGCTTGATGTTCTTTTACATACCGTAAATTTAAGACACCCGATCCGCGGCTTTTCTTCCTTTCCGAAGAAAGTCACACTTAGAATTTTTATAAGCCCGAAATAATCCACCAACCTGGTCAGCATTGATCTTGGGTTTACGAGGCAAAAGCAACCGCTTGACCATCAGGACCGACTTCTCCATCATGCACACTGTTCAAAATACATTCACAAAATATACTCCTGGATGCACGGTATCCTGGTTTAAATTCTTGTATTACAGTAGAGTTTTAACCCCAGTAGCTTTGTAACCGTTGGATCACGGGAATAGAAAATTCCCGTTTGCTGAGAAATGTTATCCAACAGTTCTTCTGTGAGTACTGGACGTGCATGTGAATGCTTTTATCAAGAATACTTCCCGTTTCACGTAATTTATTTACGAATCTGTGAATCAAATTTTGGCTTGAAAGTTGAATATCAAGGAATCTCTCTTGAAACAATCTCCGTGCCTCACCAGCTAATTTGGAAAGCACGTACGAAATGTAAATAAATATTGTTTCGGGAATAGAGGGCGAATTGAGTCATATTAACTAATTAACACATTGCATTACGCCGCCTAATGAATATTTAATGCACTGTAACAGAACACACAAGAATTTTCCTGGAGTTAAACTCTTACTGACCTCCCCTTCGGTTCCCTGGCCGGCTTTCAAGCGTGGTAACGAAACGATAACTGCAGAGCTCTCGGCACGTGGAGCGAAGGAAAAATCATCCGGTAGGAAAAGATTACGTATTTAACTTGCAACGAGATATCTTGACGTAGAAAATGTTTAGTTATAAATGAAAATGAATTTGATCACTTCAAGTATAGCATAACTTTAGAAATAATCAGTAACAAAGATTGTTGTAAGCATATTCTTATCTCTAATTTTGATTTTAATTGTTTAATTAAAATATTTATTTAAAATGTAATACAACATTATTTAAGATGTTCGTAAATGTGAATATTTTCCGCTAAGGCATGTTTATATTTCTTTAACTATTGACAAGTTTCCCCATACTTTCATTAATACCCATTATAGTAGAAAATTTCACTCATAAGATTCCTAATTAAATGGAAGCATATACAAAATTTGAATTGATTGATTCATTTTAGGAAACTTTTTGTAAAAATATTTGAAATTTTTCCAATTGTAGACTTTCGAAAAAAAAAAAATAATAATAACCTTAGTATTCGCAGCCCCTTAGCTTATAGGAACAAATTGGTAAAATTATATCGGAATAATTGTTCTGAAATTCTATGCAGAATATTGAGAGAGAAAAAACCCCTCTGTATTTTGAAGATCCTGTTAACTTGGCTATAGGGGGGTCAGGGTACTAGATGTATTTTAACATTTTATTTATTTATTTATTTTATAGCAGATAAAATTGGAAACATTCCATATTCTTCATACAGCATACATTTCTGGAGAAAAGATGAACATACTAATTCAAACTTATTATCAAACCATATAGTATCTTTGTAACTTGTGATTTTCCTTTTATATATAAACCACTTTCCTCTGAACTTGCCGCACCCCAAAACTGTGTTATTTGCTGATGACACAAATATAAGTACTTAGTGAAAACGATTAAAATTACTTGAAATTAATAAACTCAGAGACTTTAGGCTAGTAGGGAGAAAGGTTACTCTGTAAATAAACTAAAGTTAAACGTCAATAGTGTATTTGTTCATTTCAATACGCAAAATCGTAATGATTATGCCCAGATCACTATAAGCCACACGGCAAATCAAGATGTAGAGCATATAAAGCTTCCAGATGTATGAATTGACTCCGTTTTAACATAAGATTACCACATAAAGCATCTAGCTTCAAAAAATTGCAGTTTGTATATGCATTCGAATGTTTTCTAAAACATTGACTCTTGGAAGTTTTAAATTCGGTATACTATGGATATATACATGCACTATCATCATATGGCACATATGTTTGGGGCGCATCATCAAAATCTAAGCAGACCTTCACGTTACAAAATATAATATTGAAAATGACGAGGTTTCCAATTCGATCAGGAAGAAAAATGTTATTTGCATCGATTTCTCCAAAAACATTTTAAATACCTTCTTTTAGGTCCTCAAGTGTTTGTGGTTTCCGAGCATAAATTTAGCTTTAACGTAGCCCCAAAATAAAAAAATCCATATGTGTAAAGTCTGGCGATCTAGATGCCATTTCAGACCAGTGACCGAGGTCGTTAAGTCGCGGACTCGTGAGCGGGAGGTCTGGGTTCGAATACCGCCAGGACCGTCCTCCCTGACTGAGGTTTTTCCAGGTTTTCCCCTGTCCTCATAAATGGCAAATGCCGGGGAGGTACCCTAAACGTAGGCCTGGAACGATTCCTTCCATAAAAAAAAATCCTTTCCCAATATATCATTTCATTTCATGTATTATTAGTGTCCATCGCCTGTGGTGCCTCTGTAGCAAAAACGGACGTTAAACACGATTCATTCATTGATGCCATTTCTATTGACCCTCGCCTTTCAATAAATTTACCGTGAAAAGACTCATCAACTTAATTTCACACAGGCAATGCATGATGTGTGGAGGGCCATCATGTTGAGAATTAAGTTGAAATTATCGTAATGCCTGCTCTGGAAAGTCATAAGAAGCTAACAATTCCAACTCCGCTCCAGTGACTGTGCCATCAAAAAACCAAGGCCCAATAATTACATGACATGAGATATCACCCCAAAGAGGAACACCAGATTGATTCAACTGTTTTTCAAAGAAAACGCTATGGTTCTCTGTTTATAATAATAATAATAATAATAATAATAATAATAATAATAATAATAATAATAATAATAAAAACAATGTGAAATACTCCATCGCGGTACCTTGTTTCCTACACCGGGATGTGTATTGCAAACTCTTACACTTTTATTTCTAAATTACAAAATTACATGCATACATTATTATTTTTGAGATAATACTTGTACCTAGGTTACAATTAGAAATTTACTAATAATAAAAATAACAAATTTGATAAACAACAAAATTTACATCTCCGTTCAACTACTTCTAATTGCTGGAAACCAGTATTATTCAAGTAACTGGAAATCAGCTACGAGTTCTACAGCTTCCACTTATTCTTTAACTCTAAATTGATAAACTACTATTCACCGGTATTCGGTAGAAACTGTACCAGTGGCCAGTAACTTTACTACTGTCTATTATATATCTGTAATTTTTTTCTTTATTTTCCATATATATATATATTTTACTATTCCGATTACCTTCTTTGTTAGCAAATCTAATTGACATTTATCAATTCAGCATTTACCCTACCAGCTCATTACTTTAACATCGTTAATAATACTAATACTATTATCACAAATAATATTAGTTGTAATTATATATAATTATTATAACAAGTTTTATTATATTTTATTTTACTTCCTCTTTATATGCTTATTCATTTCCTCTTTATATGCTTATTCATCTATTCTTCTTCTTCTTCTTAACTCTTTCAACAAACCCCCTTTCCACAATCACTTACCCTCTTCCCATTCTTTACACACAATACTGTTTTATGTCCTATTAAATTTTCCTTTCGCTACTCCTCTACACTTTACACTTCTCTGTTGCATTTATTTTTTTTTTCTTTATACTCACATTATTACAAGTTTTAAAACTATTCTTACAATTTTCACCACTAACTTCACTTCACTCATCACCCCTTTCTACTACAGCATTACGCTCCATATATTATGCCCCTCTCAATCTTTATTATACTTCTCCATTCTTTCTAAACAAGCTCCACCGCCACGGGTAGCCAAGGTCGTTAAGGCGCGGTGGCCGAGGTCGTGAGCGGGAGGTCTGGGGTTCGAATTCCGCCATGGCCGTCCTTCCTGACTGAGATTTTTTTCAGGTTTTCCTCAGCTCTCATAAATGGCAAATGTCGGGGCCGGGGAGGTTCCTTAAACTTAGGCCTGGAACGTTTCCTTCCTTAAAAAAATCCTTTCCGAATACACCATTTCACTTCATGTATCTTCAGTGTTCACCGCCTGTGGAGCCTCAGTAGTAAAAACGGGCGTTAAACGCTATTTAAAAAATAAATAAACAAGCTCCTCTAACTCCCATCTTCTGCATCTTCACTAATGGCCCTCAACAGCTCCTGTTGCCTCATCATATTCTTCCCTCTACCTCTTCTTCCCGCCATACCCTTCTTTCTTCTAACTGTAGGTTTGTTTATTATATAACTTCTTCTACCTCTTCCTCTTCTTCTCCATCTCCACTCTTTACTTTTTCTCCCAACGTGATTCGCATCAAGTTTTCATTGTGAATTTTGGTGGTAAATTATTTTTCTAATTATGTATATTTAATGTTCTTAATCTTTCCGAACTTCCACTTCTTCTTCTTCTTCTTCTTCTTCTTCTTCTTCTTCTTCTTCTTCTTCTTCTTCTTCTTCTTCTTCTTCTTCTTCTTCCCTTGAAGCTGGAACCTCTTCTTGCTCCATCCTTTCTTCCCATGATATTTTACTTATTTTATGGGCTAGGGTTTCAAGATGTTTACATAATTCTTTGTTCCTTAAAATATAGGCTATACGATGGCCATTAAAATTCCTTCTTTCTTCTGAAGTTTAGTTCTTATAACGTGGACATTCAAACAAAACATACTCCGGTGTGTCCTGTTTTCCACATCGTGAGCAGGTATCATTTTGGGTTCTTTTAATTTTGTGCCAGTGGTTTTGTGAGGGCCATGTCCAGTCAAATAGTGTATCAATTCTCTGGTAGCTTTCACGTGCCTTAGTTGTAATCTTTCGGTAATTTTGTAAAGATATTACATTATTGTTCCCTCTTTGATTTGGTTCCATTCTGGTTGCCATATGAATTTCAGATTAAAATATATCTCTGCTCTGGTGTTACTTCGTGCACCTATTATTTTTCCCACTTCTTCATAATTTTTTTCCTTAATTTTCTTCATTTTACTAATAAGTATGTTGATACCAATTTTGCGTTGAGTTCTTCTTGATTGATTTCTAATTTATATATCGTGCATTCTTGTGGCCCACACTCCCACCCCATATGTAATTATTGTTGCAAAGACATTATAGTGATAAAATTTAGAATATTTTAAAATCTGATTAATAATTCTGGATAATTTCATCATTATTTATCGGCTTTAGCTCTTGTATGTTCAGTATGCTTCCTGAAATTTAACTTCTCATCTAATGGCATCCCTAGGTGTTTAGCTTAATTTTTCTTTTTATTGTTGCATTGTTGTATTTAATTACTGGGCCTCTTTTTAAGCTTCCTTTCATCATGTAACCTGATTTAGACAAAGCTATTTGTAATTTGGATTTTTTACACCTAATTTTAATTTCGGTGTCAAATTGTTGGCTCTTGCTTCTAATTCTCTTTGTGAGTTTCCTTCGATGATAACAGTATTATCATTTGCATATTCCACGGTATTTAATATATCTGCATCGTTATTTAAGTCCTTTGATAGGGCCTCCGTTACTATATCCCAAAATATGTGCCCTAAAACTGATCCCTGAGTGCACCCTTTCGTAATATTTGCTTACAATTTCTCCAAATCCTTTTATATAAACTCTGCCGTCTACGCAGTATTCTTTCAATTTCATACAGGCTTTTTGGGACATTTTTATATCGTAGTCTTTCAAACAGAAATGGCCACATAGATTATCAAAAGCCCCGGAGATATAAATAAATTCCTAGTACGTATTTAAATTTGGGTACACCTCGGTTCTCGGTATACCAATAGGTGCAGTTGTGTCTTTTGACGTGGCGTGTAAATTTGAAAGATGCCTCATACTCCAAATTATCTCATAAAACAATTTGTCATGAACTCTCATTTCATTTAACACAATCTCTCAAAATTGAATTCTAAGATTAGATTCATCTTCCAATACACCATGTACAAGACGAGGTATGTAACATTTGCATTTGGCTGCATGTACAATTCTCCGAACAGAAGTTCTTGAACAGCCTAAGAGTAGAATTCTTAGGCCTCTATAATCGCTTGTAAAACGTTCAGCTTACTTTCATCACTTAATGATGGCCTACCTGACCTGGAGCAGTCCGTATCCTCAAAACGTTTCCACAAATTGCACACTGTCTTCTGTGTTAAAACGTTTATTGCACTCAATAATTATTAAATTATAGCCACCTTTGTAATAGGTTTTTTAAAGTAAAAATCCTTGCTACAGTTATAAAAATTTTCATAATCTTGAATCAACAATTTCAAATGAACATCGGCTGTTTCATTGAATACCAATGCACTCCCCTGGTTATATAAAAAACATTAGATACAAACAAAAGACGCATAATTAAAATCGATGCATAGAGCACAACCAAATGTATCATTTTCTGTTCAAATGGGTAGTGAGTGACTTCGGTCCAACTTGTACAATTATACTGTAATAGAATTACCAGAAGTCCAGAGTATCTCGTCTTAATAGCAAATTTTACAATCATATTCCACACATTAAACAATCTAATAAACTCTCTCAACTCTATGCCATTTTTAATCAGAGAATATTTGGAACTAAAGTTATGAATACTGAAATAATTTTAATGTCGACATTTCTTGGTGAAAATACTATCCCATTCTTTTGTTTATACTCCATGTACCGCGATATGCTAGAAGAAGAAGAAGAAGAAGAAGAAGAAGAAGAAGAAGAAGAAGAAGAAGAAGAAGAATCCAGGGCATTACATGACTACACATCTGAAGATTGTGCATATAGTATAAAAATTATAACAATTGTAATGCTTCATACCATCAACATTATTGTATTCTTTATTCAGTTTTGTATTGCTATCTTTATATATTTCCTGTATAACTTTAAATCTTTGACGATGTTATGAAATGTTCGCATTTCAAGGCTAATGAATCAACCGACCAAGGACAAATGGGAGAGGCCGGACAGTGATAGTTACTAATTACCGCCGCTAGATGTCACAAGCTTACGATACAAACAACTAAAAGCCAGCATCTGTGGCACTACTGCCTACCGGCGGTTTGCTGTAATTCAAGTGATAAGTTCTGCTACATTGTTTGACGCTCTGAAAATAGAGCGTGACTTAATAGCTATGTCTCCTCAAGGATATAATGAACGCTTAAAATGTATTTATTGTTGTACAATTAAGCAGAGTCTAAGCCATAAAAAGTTTGTTGTACTGTCAAGTATACATTTTTGTGAGGATGTTTGATCCTGTATAAGTTGCGCAGTACCTAACAGAAAAAGTGCACTACATTCGCCATGCAGTTGATTATCAAGTCTTTTTTCCTTCCTTCCTTCCTTCCTTCCTTCCTTCCTTCCTTCCTTCCTTCGAGTTAAAATATCAGCAGAATTGGGGAGGGGGGTGAAATAAGGAAAAATGGACAAAAGAAGAAACAAACATTGCAATGGAGAAAGGGGTTCCTTATACTCATCAGTTTATACATATCAGCAAAATGCGATTAATGAAGTATCTCATCTTTCATTTCATTCTAAGAGGTGGCTAACAGAAGAAAATTCCTATAGGAGGTTGCTGGTTTGCGCTATTTCCATCGTTTAATTTCCTATAGATATTGATTCGTTGAATCGTTTTTAAGCATTAGTAAACATACCTGCAAGGGATTTCTATTTTGTATCTGATTTTTGTACTTACAGATTATCTTTAGGGGAAATAGTTGTAGAGTATTTTGACTGGGAGAGGTGAGAGGAAGCGGTAAGCGGAGTTTATTTGCACTGTGTGCATGCACCACCTGAAACAACTCTCATCACGTGCTTTTGCTTCCAGTTTTATACGAGTGATTTCTGCTGCGATCCAAGTTAAATAAAATATTTAAAAGACTAACACGTGTGTGTGTTAATTTGAATATAAATAACACTATAGAACTTAGGTTCTTAAGTCTTTTGCTTTGCGATTAATGGGGTGGGACTGACATTGAAAATAGGGGAGAAAAAAAAAGGCCGGTGTAAAAATGGCTTTATAACCTAAGCAATATTGTCAAAAATCATGAAATCACTAAACTTTAAAATAATGATAAGATATACAGCACTACTTGTTAACATAATAGATGCAGCAAACTGGTTTTCCACCATAATCTGGTAATTTATCTCGATACAGGTATTTTGAGATGCAGCAAAATAATATAGCTTTCTAAAGTACTAATGCTGAAATTTTGAATAAAGGTATAATAGAAGTCGTGAATGCAGAAAACTGAACAAAAACATACTGAAAATGAAACCTTTATTCTCCTTATCAAGAAACCGAGCAGGGTCAGTGAGTCAGAATCTTGGGCGGTTGCGTTTGGGACTCGCATTTTGGAGGTCTCGGGTTCAATTTCCATTGTTGATTTGATTTATTTATGAACGATCTTTAATTTCTCAGGTCATTAGCGCCCATTCAATCCAGGGCCTGAAACGGACGATAAGTTTTGTTCAGAGGCCCCTTATTTCAAGCTTGAGGTTCTCTTACGTGCCGTAAATGTACGACAAGGGACCCACGGCTTTACTTCCCTTCCAAAGGAAGCCATACTTAGGATTTATACGCCCGAAAAAATCCATCGATCCTGCCCGGGTTTGAACTCGCGATCTTGGGTCTACGAGGCAAGTATGGTTACCACTAGAACACCAGGACCGACATGGGCCCGCCATTGTGACTTTGGGATTTTTCGTGTTTTCCCTTGGTCACTTAGGCGGATTCTGGGATGTGTATTTACATTCCATGAATTTTCCATTCTCCCATTGCCTTTCACTTATTTCACAGTTAGTTACACAGTCAAAAGCGTCGCATAAGGCGGCCTGGTGCCTTAATGGTGGTGCGTCAATGGCTTGCTTTCTGTCTGGTTGATTCTGCATGGGTCTTCCTCGGGCCCCTCCCGAGGGAACCTGGATCACATCTGAAGGGGACCGCCGGCACCTTGGCTAGTCATCTGTGGTAAAGTTAGGGACCGCACCTGCGCTCGTGCTTCGCCTACTCGTATACCTGGCCGCCATTTGTATTCCCCATTTCATCCCTTCGTTCCGGAGGAGTCCCCACGGAGGCATGTATACAATGATCCATCTAGCGCCCTAGCAGTGAAATCCTCCTCTGCCGATCTTCCATCCTATCTTATTCTTACACGGAACAAGCATTGTTACCTGTTCCCACTTTCATCATGGCCCAAGCCTGATATGTAGCAAAAATCATTTACATTTCAATATTAGTTTCTAAATAGAAATAGTAAAGTTTGATTTTGCTTTAAAGTTAACAGTAACGCATAACAGTCGATCTAAGCCAACAAGAATTCCAAGCGATCACATTTATCTGTTTCAAAGCATTACTGCCGCCAAAGCACGGCTTTCTTCATTACAGTTCTATTTGCTATCCAAATCAAAGAGCGTGCCTCGCTCGACTTGGGGGTTTGTGAACAATTAACAGCAGAGTAAAGAGGAGGATTTTTTTTGAATGATTTATTTATGGACGCTCTTTAACAGCTCAGGTCATCAGCGTCCCATTCAACTCAGGGCGTGAAACGGCCGACAAATTTTGCTCAGAGGCCTTTCTTTCAGGCTTGAGGTTCTTTTTCGTGCCGTAAATGTACTACACGGGACCCACGGCTTTACTTTCCTTCCGAAGGAAGCCATACTTAGGATTTTACGCCCCGAAAAAGTCCGTCGGTCCTGGCCGGGTTCGAACCCGCGATCTTGGGTGTAGGAGGCAAGTATGGTAACTACTACATCACCCGGACTGACAAAGAGGAGGAAAATTTACGGTTTATGATTTGCAAGTTGCCTTCCACATTCCAAGAAAGTTGATTCTGATGACAGAACAGGAAAGAAATGAGAAAACTGACACCAGGAAAAATAGCGGCCAAAACCAGAAAGAACGTAAGAGCTGGGGGGATGAAGTCCTCTAGAAGACATTGGAAACCATGACTCTCCTTCCTGTATTAAAGCATTCCTCTTACAACGCAGCATTTGTAGTAGTTCAGAACAAACAAAACTACATTTCCTTCAATAAAAGCAAAAATTCAATGTCTATTTAACTTATTATTTGCTATTAAAATGTACAAGTAATTCATATAACTGAAGCGCTTTTTAATATGGATGTTGATGTAGTTGTTGTAGAATGCCTACCCGAGGGTCCCACATCGTACCTCGGGTCTTTCAGAGGCCCGAAGTCACATGTGCTCTCGTAGCTACAGGAGAGGGGAGCTTTTTTTTTTTTTTTTTTTTTTTGAGTAGTGTTTAACGCCCGTTTTTCTACTGAGGCACCATAGACGGTGGACACTGATGATATATGAGATGAAATGATATATTGGGAAAGGATTTTTTTACGGAAGAAAACGTTCCAAACCTAAGTGTAGGATGCATCCCCGTCATTTGCCATTTGTGAAGACTGAGGAAAACCTGGGAAAAACTTCAGTCGGGGAGGACGGTCCTGGTGGAATTGAAACCCCAGATCTCTCGCTCACGAGTCCGCGCCTTAAAGACCATGGCCAACCATGCCTGTAGGGGGTGGAGATGTAAGGAAAAGGTTCAAATCACACGACAGTGTTTCATTAAACGCCTTGAGGTGTTTATTCGTACGATAATTTTGATGACGGCCACCTGGTTCGTTATCTCTTTGGCATTAACACCACGACCTACACACGTTGCCTGAAACTGCATCTACGGCCCTAAAACTACCTTGTGTGCCTCTCGTCTTTCACTTGCCTACACTGCTGACTTAAAATTTAGAAAATGCGTAAACTCAAGATCCAGACTGTATCTGGAACTGCCTTCTAGAAAATGCCTCCGGGAAACTGACTCTACTGTATCTTGCACTGCGTTGTCTTCCACGTATATACTACATTCAAAGTGTTCCCACGTGTTTGTGAGAGCTCACGGGGTTTAGAGAATAGCGCCCACGGATTACTGTGCCTTCAAAACATTAAAATATTATTGGTGAGTTCTTGTGCTCCTAAACGCTCTCACTTTAATTCATCAACATGGGGAGTTCATGATCATTCGATGTAGTGACGTTGTTTGCGACACCTGTTTCTTTGGTATCTTTAACGAATTTCCAAGCATCTCCAGCTACTAAGGATACAAAAGACCTATTATTTGACTCTTGCCAGAACCTGCATGCACTTAGCTTTGCCACAATAGAAAGACTTATTGCTCGCGCCATTATCAGTAAGTGAGAACACAAGAGATTACAATAGGCAGTCTTTCCCTCACCTCAAAAAGTATAAGTCCAGGTAGTCTAATACATTTTTCTGTTACACGAAATGTTCTTGCTTGTTGCTACAGGCTACATAAAATTTTAATAAATATTTAATTATGTATGGACATTCACTCTCAGGCGCGCGTGGGTGGGATGACCTGTCCCATATCTTATTGCTACGGCAATATTCAGATCTACAGGTGTAAATTCTATACTTATAAAATAAAAGCGGATCTCAAATCACCGACTTCTAGTATCAAATACTGTTCCAGTGGCTTTTAGATATTGACACAAGGTGTTACTGAATCAGACAGACAAGTTTTGTGATCATAGAGATAACCGTGTTTAAAACGCTTTCTGTTAAGAGATCCAGTGCTGCGAAACTCCATTTCAGTGCAAGAGTACGAAAGTCATTAGCAATGGGGTGGAGTTTGAAGAAAGATGGAGTGTACTATAAATGGATCGAACCTTACAGTGTAGATTGGAACCTCTGTCCAGACGTAAACATGCTCTACTTGTATGCTCAATCTGTTATTCCACCGCTAGCGCTGCCGCGTATTGTTTTGTTGTAAAGTTCGTGTGGCTGTGTACTGTGAATCAAGGCCGAGTCGCGACTGTGGAAATACTCACCTCTGCATTGATGCTACCACCCAGTTTGTTTACTTCCTACGCCCAGTCCAGTACCATTCTTCCATTCTTCAGTACAGCAACATGGAAGGCTACGCACGGAATGAGTTGACGTACGTGCATTTGACACGCGGAGCAGCACTTGGTTTTAGTCGTGCATCTTAGAGGTTTTACCAGAAACGATTCTCAAACCGACGAGTTTCTCGCCACACTACATCTACCAGCATTGATCGCAGACTACGCTAGCTGGACTCATTGAATAGACAAACAAAAATCAAGAGCGATTGCCTATTGTGCGAACTCCTTCCCGTAAGGGGGGGGGCGGTAGACCGTTGCCCTACAGATGCTCCAGGTGCGGGCTTTGCGGACCCTGAGTACCCGTGGTACCTCTGACGTACTAGAGGGAGCCGGGCCGGACTTGGTTCGAGCCCCTCCCGGAAGGGAGTTGTCCGGATTGGGTTGGACTCGGCTTGGCAGTGGACCCGTCACTCATGGGGAATTGAGGACCTACGATGGCGGCGTGTCCCAGGGGAGTGCCGCAGGCGTGTACCCTGGGGGCCGGTGCGCCGGAATCGCCGTTGTTTGTAGGGAGGGTGGTGGCTACCTTAATGCTGGGGTGACTCACCTCTTAAATACGAGGAGGTCTAAGCTAGTATGACCTATCCACCAGTGAGAATCTGGAAGCTAAGGGAACTTGGCGCGCCTGGGCGACGCAATCGTCTGCAGCCGAATGGCGGGTCGGTTTAGAGTTACAAGGTACCGTCCTAACGCAAAATACCACGGGTGGCACAGACCTCTGTGTTACACTCCTGGACCTAGAGCCTGGTAGTACTCGAAATTACATGTGCGAACTCCTGAAGTTGAGGAAGCCGTGCAAACCTTTGGCGAGTATTCGCGCTGTCACTCACCGATGGAACATTACTCGTTGCTAACATAGAGAATTCTGCTGTTACACTCCTATCATCCAGAAAGGTTTCAGGAATCTTGACAATCTTCGATTAACCATTGTGACAGCACATCTGTCGATAGTATTAGGACCAAACTCTACTACAACCACACTTTCAACCCGTGTGATATTCACGGAAGTTGATGTTCATTCATAAGTGAGGGGTTGTTTAATTCCCTTAATTTACATGTTTGGTCGATCACATCAGAAGTGTATTGGTATCAAAGTGTGAGTAGGAATTGTTAATGGCTTCCTTGTGGGATAATACATTACATCGCGACGACTCAACGCCAAAACTTAGTTGATATTCTTGCAAGAGGCTATACCTGAGCGACTGCATCCGCTTCTGCTTAACTTCAGACAATGTGGTTTCAACATGTCGGGACACCAGTTCATTACATGAAAGAAATACGTCCTCATGTTACAGCTACATCGTCAATCACTGAATAGGACGGATGGGTCCGTTTCCTGGCCCTTGCACTTGCCCGACCTTATCCCGCTTGATTTTTTGTGAGGTCTGTAGTTTATGAAACTATATTTCTGAAGATCTTGTAGCACGCAGTCAGCGCAGAAGCAGAAATTGGGGGAAATGCTGGCGTTTTTACGAGGGTACTACACAGTATGGCATATCGAGGCACTGTTTGTCTGGAAGTCAACGGGGCGTGTGTTCCAGCACTTGCTGCAGTGATAATACAACAGTAAGGTAACGGGTTCATACTGCTAATTTAACACTGAACAATAGTAATAGCTTTTGTTCGTAATGTTTTCTGCCAAATAAATACCTGTAACTTAAATTCAATAATTAAATTTCAAACAATTCCCTCAATTTCTGCCTGTAAGATCACCCAGTTTAATGACAAAAGCGCGATGCACTGAAACGAAACGTCACAACCCGTAGGTTTAATTTAGAGATACTCTGTATAAGATCTTGTTTATATGCTGTTTTTACTTTTTTAAATCCTTTCCACACGGGAATTAATCTGCTATAAATATTTTTTCCTGGTGAATTTGCTGATACATATAACATTTAATCAAATTTATGAAAAGTGTTTACAATGTGAGCAAGAGACCACACAATAGAATGATCGGCTACAACTGAAGTTATTGTTACCAGAATAAATACATAAACAGCAAATATATTCAACATATTATTTCAAACAGAAATTATATACAAATAAACATAATACCCCTATTCAATAATTCAGAGAATGATAAGATACGCTTTTCTTGAGATTGATATCGCTCCAAGCTGTTTATGCTCACAGTAAGTGCACGAACCAAGTTTAATGTACCGATCGATCCTTGGGGCTGTCTTTTTTTTTTTTTTTGTCCCCCCTTTTCTCGTGTTACCTTAGGCGAATGTTGGAATGGATCTATTCTTTCCACAAAATGTCCGCTCTTTTGTTTCATTTCGTTGGTTCTGTTAGAGTGGAAGGTATCAGGTGAGGACTGGTGCTGTGTGCGGTGTGACGGTGGCTTTCTCTTTGGAAAGATTAGTGGGAGGGAAGCTCCGCCGGTGTCTGGTTGCTCTATCTGGAAACGATGTTAGGGACCCGTCTGTTTTGATCATGACTAAAGTACCGAAAGTTCCTCCTATATCTCTACTAAGCTAAGGCTAATTCAAAATAGAGACATTTTATAGGAATGAAATGCTTTAAAACTCTAAACTTGAAGGCAGTATTGCAATTACACAAAGAAAGGACGCGCTCAAAGTTTCAAGGTTTCATATCTGTTTTATGTTGTGTTTAGTTGAAACAGTTGGTGGTTTGAGCTTTGTGTACAACGAGAACACCAATACAAGCGCACGTGCAAGCTATAATCCTTTGTTGCTTTATGAATTACAAAATGCTCTATAAAATAATTTTTTACTTTCGTTAATATAATTTGTTCCTTTATGTTTTACTTCCGTTAGTATAATTGTTCCTAAGCATTACAACAGAGCGGTTAATCTGTGATATGAAATTACATTAGCGTTATGCATTAATTGCTAACTATAAGTTAGATTCCTTTGGACACCGGTTGTACTTAATTTCATTTTACAATTGTTAGTAAACATTTTACCCCAAAATAAATTACTAAACATTTTCCACCAAAATAAATTAAATTGAAACAAAGTCTAGTGTGACTAAATTCAAGATTGCAGTATATTAATGCCTGTGTGAAGGATTTCTTCACCCTCTTTAACTGATTACCTTCCTCCGGTATTAGGACTTAACATCACCTGGGACAGTTGTCTGTCAGTGACTCACACAAAGTACACGAATCGCTCAGCGTCCAATGTCAGTGACATCTTGAAGAAATCACAAACACAGAAAGACGCACACACACACACCCAGAGGTTGGAATGAAGATTAATATTGAAAGAGAACGTGAATCCGTGGCTTAGAAATATTAACTCGGCATTTTCTCTTTCTGAAAATGAGCTTAGGTAAACCATGGAAACCAGGTTAGTCGCCCACAGGATTTGAACCAGGCACATCCCGATTACGAGTCCCAAGTGTTACTCCTGAGCCAATTCGCTCGATGTAAAGGATTTGCAATAGTAGCAATTTACGAACAAAGCCATTTTATACTATTGGAGTTGCCAGAAGCGTTCCTCGACTTGCACTTTATTTTTGTAACGTAACTGGCAAGGTCACGCCCACTGCCAAGGCTTGTCACGACAAATGGACGTAATTAAATGATAACGCAAATGAATTGGAGTTTGGACTCCTTAGCGTATACGGAGTAACCTGGTATTCACCTTTTCTGGGTAACATGTGCCGACCGAGCATCCAACTAGGGCGCTAGTTGACATGTAGGAGCGCTAGTATTTGGGAAATGGCCATTACTAAACGTCAGTAACTGTAGCTTTGCTGTACTTTTTATTTTATAAATACAACATTTATACCGTTATCAATGAAATCTAAATATCTAGCGGAGCAATAAACTATATAAACTACTTTACATTTAAATAATTACATACAAAGAAATTTACCTAAGACACTCTTTTAATGAAAGCTATTTTTGTTTCAGTTCCACGCAACTAGAAAGGTTTCATTCTATCCAAATCTCTTTAATCTCGGAAGGAAATTACTGTTTCTGTTGTTTGTTTGTTTGTTTTTTCGTCTTCACTGGGATTTTTCCCGATTTGGCTTTTCCCTAATTTTTCCTGGAGTCGATGTGGATTTTTTTTTTTGGGGGGGGGGAGATCTTCGAGGCATTTTCGCCGTTATTCCTCCTTACTCTACTGTCAGCTCTTTATAAATTCCCAGGTCAAGGTATGCTGCTTGTTTTCTATGGATAGAAATGTAATGAAGGAATCCTAGTCCGTAAATAATGCGAAATTACTACCAATGCACCTCTAGGACAATTGCAACAATTTAAAAATAGGTTTATCGTTAGAGTAAAGGAATCGAATAACAGATTCCCGGTATATTCAGACGGTTCTGTAACATATTAATAACCGCTTAACTAATCAGCTAGCTGATAGATATCGAAGTTGTGCGTTCAATGACTGAAGAACCCCACCTAGTCAACATTGGGAAATCTTTACGTATAGGTATGACTGGTATACAAAATACCTCCCAATGTCCCCTTGCTGTCAGGTAGTTATGTGCATGATAGGTTACGTGTAATTGGTAACAAGTTCCGAAAATGCAAGTACTTAGAACGTATTTCTTTTAATGTTCAGTATTATATCACCACTGCCGCAATACTTTGACAGATTCTGCAAACTGAACTTCAAAGCTGGACCATCTTCTATCACAACAATGCACTGTCCTACTTTGCTTTCTTCATTCGCTCTACACTCCCGACTTTGCACCATGCGACTTCTGTTCTTAATCATTAAGGGAAAAATTGGGTGCAGTTTTTTGACGATCTATTTATTCCAACATGCAAGTGCATAATGTTTCAGACCCTTTCAACGGAGCACAAGTTAAAAGTCGTTGTGCACATAAGTTTGCAGATATTTTCATTAATATACATCTTTAATGTTGGTCGCTTATTTCTATAGACGAATTCTTAAAGTAAAAAAGACCGCCACGGGTGGCCGAGGTCGTTAAGGCGCGGACTCGTGAGCGGGAGGTCTGAGGTTCGAAGCCCTCCAGGACCGTCCTCCCTGACTGAGGTTTTTTCCAGGTTTTCCCCAGTCCTTATAACTGGCAAATGCCGGGGAGGTACCCTAAATTTAGGCCTGGAACGTTTCCTTCCTTAAAAAATCCTTTCCCAACATATCATTTCATCATTTCATTTAACTGGCGTTAAACACCATTAAAAAAAATGAAATGTTTTAATCTGAAAGAAAAGTAATTAGTTACCAAGAGAAACTGAACATCTCAATGGCAAGTATGAAATCCCGGTTTATGTAGGTGAAAGAGAATTTATGTACATTTAAAAACATTAATGGCGCCTAACTAGAATACTAAAAATTATAGAAATAAAATGAAAATAACAGCAGATTAAAAAACCTTTCGAACCCGGAAATCCATTCAGTCCAAAAATCGCCGAACCGCGCAGATTCAAATTCGAAACCTTGAAGGCCTGTGTACATGCAAGTTCTTACAAA
The DNA here is from genome assembly GCA_030762175.1 of Metallyticus violacea. Classification (NCBI taxonomy): domain Eukaryota; kingdom Metazoa; phylum Arthropoda; class Insecta; order Mantodea; family Metallyticidae; genus Metallyticus; species Metallyticus violacea. The sequence continues at coordinate 285,670,789 of CM060846.1, read as the reverse complement.
CCTGAATTTCACAGAGGAACAAAACAATGCACAAGTGTTCTAAATGCGCTAATAAATCCTTTGAACTTCACTGAGTAACTCAAATACGAAACTGAAAGAAATACCACAGCAGATGCAACGCAACAGGCTACAAGGACAAAGTGGGAATGAAGAGGACAGATGATGAGGCTGGGACACAACAGGTGGGCGCAGGCATCGACCAGATGGAACCCTTACATCGACAAGTGATGAGGCAGAGCAAGACACAGATGGGAGGGCCTGCTCTCAAAGATGGCTGGCAGCCAAAACCGAACTACTGCAGTGCATGGTATTTTAAAACGCATAGTAACCACAATATTTGCGATCGCGCGCTCACGTGTTTGTTTTCACCATTTGCAACGCTCCATGAGGAATGGTTCACCTCTCACCATTTGGAGCTGCCCTTACTTATATGACTTATTAATTAGTTGACTCAATCGTAATTGTGTTCACATCCTATCTCAGTTTTGGATTAATTACACGAACCCTGTGAATAGACGTTTCTGTAAATTTTGAAGACTACTCGACGACTGTTACGCAGAGCTGTCTTCCTGTATTGAGTAACAATCAACTGTGCTGTGGGATTACACTAACAAAATGCTTTACGGAATACAATAAAGCGCATTTTGCACCTACCATTTTATGCATCATCGCACTCTACTGTAAAGTTTTCCGTATGAATTATAAAAAACGAGAAATAATAAGTGAACTTGCATCTTAACGCGTGCTTAAATTAGATTCTACTCGACACATTGCAATTCTTATCTTTTTACACTGATTGATCCCTTGCAATGTGCAAGGGTATCCCCATATTTTTGTAGCAGTGCAAAATTTTTAAAATATCACTGGCTTACAGTATTGTTAGACATATTGTATACACTACTGTTTATTGTGTAATTAAAAAGTCATCATCATTTTCTTAGTTTTAGCTCTTGATATTGCGAGTAACAAAGAAAATCTCATTGTGCAATTGAGGGGGTGAAGCGCTTGCTAAACATATATGTCTATTCTTTTTGGCCTTTCTGGTATTCTATTTGGTCTACATAAATATTTTGTGCTCAAATTTGTCTACCTTAGCGAAACTAAGCTATGCTTCACTGCTCTAGGCTTTACGTTCTTTTTATATATGTTTACTATTGCTTTTATTATGGCCATTCGCACAATTTTTTATGTACGGGGAAAATATTTAAAATTCTGGCTTTAAAACAGATTGCCTCGGGTATAGTGGTTAGTGCTGTTGACTGCTGGCCGGGAGGCGCCGGTTTCGATTCCCTGATTAGCAATGCTTAGCATTTTTCTAAGCAAGGAGATCTGGAACGGAGTCTACCCAGCCTCATGAGAATAATTGGGGAGCTGCCTGTGGTGTCTTTCACCTCGAAAACCGTGTGATTCGGCATACTGCCCTCTATAAATGAAGTCGTAAGGAGGCAGAGGATGCAAAGATTGCTATGGTAGGCCATGGCCCGATCTCGGGCAGTGCACCATAGAGGTGAAGAGGCTTTAAAATATGGTTGTAATGTCACTAGTCCTCCATAGGGCGCAATATGTGTAAAAGATACCATTCCCGCTTTTTTCAGCGTAGTGACGTAAGTGTTAATGCAAAATGGCTTCAACACATAGTGCATTCTTAATATCCATTGTAGCGTTTTCTTGCTCATTACTGATCTCTTGTCTGTTATTTTTGTTTCATTATTAAGCTACAGTATCTGTGAGATACTTGTTTTGTATCCTTCGTTGTTCTGCATATAACCGCAGAAACAACAAGTATTCAATCAAAATTACCCCAATGACTTACAGAAAGTCCTAGGAGTATAAGTTATAACAATTAGTTGAAATGTCTTTAGTCTGTAATGAAATTACTTTCAGTTTATATCATTGAAAAATTTCACTGCAAACTCTTGGCACACCTTGCAAATATGTTCTGCATGCTCTAAACAGTAGTACACGTCATTAGTTTTTGGAAGTCAATTCTCATAAGATTCCAAGGAACAGCTCTTACAAACTTTGCATTCATTTTCTGTGAAAGAGCTAGGAGAAAACTCGCCAATTTCACAAAAAGTTTAAAATACCTCATGATGTTTACTGTTTACTCATATGTTGTGCAAAATTAATTTCTTTTCTTAACTTTTTGTTTTAAAAGGAATAGGAATAATAATTCCTGTATCATGAGCAATTATCACTGCAATACATATACTATACTTTATTATACACAGAAATGCAGTAAAATGGTATAATAAAAATATTGTAACTATAAGATTTTCAGAGAGCATAGAGCCATAAGTGTGGCCAGCATCTCTCAGATAAATTACGCCCGATCGTGAAACAAAAGGTATTTCGACGATACTTTATCACAATGAAGATCATCAGAATATCGTTCATAAGATAGCAGATAACATTTCAAGCTGGGGAGGGGGTCAATTCCGTGTGTTTCCCACACGCAAAGCACGGCTTTAATAAATGAGCTTGAGACTACAGGGTGTTGAGAAATCGTATTCGCTAATTAATGCACACCTTTGCTACTCAGCAAACACGGCAGTTAAAAAGTACAATATAGCTTTAATGACGTAAATTATTCTATATCATCCTTAGATATTTTAAATTTCTATCGGCTTTTTTTTTTTTTACTAGTTTAAGGGCTTAAGTTATAACCAGTATATTTCTTAAAAAATGAAGAGGCCATTATAAAATTTATCTTTGATAACAGTTAATAACAACAACAACAACAACAATAATAATAATAACAATAATAATAAATTCTGCGTAATATACTTTCTTCTTAACCACGCACTAGGCTGGCACTTGGAAGGTCTCTCTCTATTAGAAAGGAAAATTTGGGCGATGTACTTTGAATAACAACGCTGAAGTTACCACTCGTGGAATTTGCCACTTGTAGCATTTTGTACGGTACTTACCCTTACTCTCTGCTGCTTCTTGCTGCTACTTAAGAGTACCAAAGAAAAATCTTAAAAGGCTTAGAGAATCTGCAGAAATGTGTGTTTTGTTAAAATGAGATAAGGGTTTTAGCAACATTTAAGAGAAGGCAAATATTATTTTTACCGCACTTTTATACACAATGATCAAAAAGCCTGAATTTAATAACATGTGTTGGATTACATTTAACAAAAATTGAGACATGCACTGCTTCTAAATATGTTAGGAAAATTTTATATACAATAATTTATAAAATATGAAAACATAAATAAAAGTTATTTGTAATTAAAGCTTCAAGCCCTTCTCCAAAAGTCTCATCAATTACGAAAAAAAGATAACCTAATGGGCTAATCGAAATTTAAATAACCCCTTAGCACGCAAAATTATATAATAAATTGAGTAGATAACAAATAACTCTCGTAACATATCAACAGCTATCTGAAATAACATTAAATCCCAGAAACTGAAAAAGCGATTTTTTTTTGTTTGTTTGGTGTTCAACGCCCGTTTTTGCTACTGAGGCACCACAGGCGGTGACACTGATGATACATGAGATGAAATGATATATTGGAAAGGATTTTTTTTAATGAAGGAAACGTTCCAGACCTAAGTTTAGGGTACCTCCCCGGTATTTGCCATTTATGACTGAGGAAAACCTGGAAAAAATCTCAGTCAGGGAGGACGGTTCTGACGGGATTCAAACCCTATACCTCCCGCTCATGAGTCCGCGCCTTAACGACCTCGGCCACCCCTGGCGGTGAAAAGCGAATTTGCAAGTAACCAAGAACCCCCATTAAATTTCTAGAGAAAGCCGAAACAAAGCCTGGTTTCCTCGGAACTTCCTGGCTACGTTCTATCACTCAACTATCGAGCAGCTCATGGGGAGAGAGAAGACTTTGGCACTGTCAGGGAGCGAGATGCTAACCCGTGACCGTTTAAGGCAAATTTTGTGTTGAACAATTAAATTAAACTTGAAAGTCACACAATCACGATCACGTGGCACTACCAAGGAATGAGATGATCACTAAAATATCGATTGAAGTGGACGAAACAAAAGCCAATGATAGCATCCAGAACTCTACAAAAAGCGCTTAAATTGTTAATTTTAGTTAAATGAAACTTTCTGTTATCAATATCAGAATAACATGTCACAATGTTGATACATTATTTATACAAGAATTGCACAGAACATCACGCTCTGTTACTGCGAATACAAAGCCTTTTAAACAACCTTTATACTTAAAATAATTAAAACTGAATTTAGCTCCATGAATGCATTATTCACCCCATTAATCCATGGACAGAAATTCTTATCTACCTATATAAATTAAAAATGGCGCATAAAACACTGTAACAATTTAAAGTGACTGGGATTCTAATATGTAAGGCTTAATTTTAATCAAAATCAAATGGTGAGATTGTTTAGAAAAATTGGCTGCGTCAACTTATGTCTGACTTTTTTTCCTCCAAAAATAGTCTCTATGGTCACATGCGAGCTCTGACGTCATTATTTTATTTTCGTATCACCAGAACGAGAACACACACACAAACACATATCTGTTTTATTAATCCTTGTATTATGAAGACAGTTTTATTTAGGGGGAAAAAAAAGAAGCCATTTGTATTTGCTAATATTTATCTGTCTAATCTGAAGTGGTTTATATTGGAGTCAACGATGTTGTTGGCGGGGACGGCGTTAATTCGAAGTGATCCAATTATGATCAGTTATTGCCGGCCGCGACCGCTTCGATGTAATTATGTTTGGTAGAGCGTCTACTCAAGGGTCCAACTTCGTACCCCGGGTCTTTCAGGCGCTCGAAGTCGCTTTTGTGCCCTCGTAGTCACGGGAGAAGGAAGATGAAAGGAAATGGATTAAATCACACGATGACGACGAGATTAGGGAACTTCTCTGAATGGAACTAAAACTCGCCTAACCGCGATGATGCTTAAACTGAAATCGTAACTGAATCTAGCTGTGCGAATTGACACCTCGAACTACGTACACCGCCTGAAATAAAACCTATAAAATCGTGTCTCTGGTCTTACATTAAACTTGCCTATACATCTGACTTGAAAACCTTAAAAGCGTCTATTACCCACCCTGAAGTCCTTCTCTGCGTCTCATAATTGCGTTCCTCGCTGCCCAAAAAACTGCTTAAACTGTATCCAAACTGTGTATATCTTCGCAAGGAAGTTTCCTCTTTTATACTAATTTCAAAGTGTGTCCCCACGTGATTCTGAGAGCTCACAGGGTTCACAGAAGGGAGCTCACAGGCTACTGAGACCCCCAAATATTCAAATATTATTGGCGAGCTGTCATTTACTCCATACGCGCTCACTTTAAACTTTTCAACTCTTTGGTCTCTGATAGGCGAGTTCGTGATCTTCCGATGTCATAGTGAAAGGATCCATTCTCGCCCACACAATCTCCTGTGGTATTTTAAACGATTTTCCGAGCATTTTCAGTATGTGAGAATACAAAAGACCTATTGTTCCGACTCATGTAGCACACCTGCATACACTTAGCTTTGTTACAATAGAAAGACTCATTGCTCGGGGCCAAAAAGGTACGCGTCCAGGTAGCCTAAATACATTTTCCTGATACATGAAATGTCCTTACTCGCTACTATAGGCTATACAAAATATTTAATAACTATTAGCACTAAATTATATATATATATATATATATATAAAACAGTAATCCAGTATTTTTCTACACGCAATATATACCGGGTATCCCACACACAGACTCCTTCCTATGATTTCTGTACAAATGGAGAGAAGAAAATATTACTGGTTAAATAACAGCCATATTTTAATTGCACTATTTGGCAACACTGCATAACGCAAATATTTAAATAGTAAACATCATTACAGGCACTTAACTTGACGTTATGATAGCTCAGCTGGTACACACTTAAGTGTAGCTTGGTGCATATGTATGTCAAGGTTGCCGTCACCAGCAAGGGGTGGTTGCGTGTGAGGAACTGTACTGGGGTACTGATTGCGTTGTGGCTCGCTCTCCTTCCTCACTCACTCACTCACTCACTCACTCTTTTTTTTTTTTCAACCAATTACTGAAAGCAGGTTTTATATTGTTGAATATGCAAATGCATAGACGATTTTTCTTAGTTAGAATTGCTTATCTTCATCTTATATTGAACTTTTAATAGTACCATAATGAAAATGTTCTGTTCGTAAACACAGACACTACCAAACATTTCAATTAATCTTGTAGTGTTTTGTTTCAGTTTGAGGAATTTAAACTCATTAATTGTTCTGCAAAATGCTATAATACTACCGCATAAGGTATTTTCAATTTTTTTTAAAGAATACGATCACATCTTAATAAAACTGCCTCCATTTGTAATACCGTGTTCTGAATTTCTTCAAAAATTTTCGTTAGAGGCGTATCAAAAAGACAGAACCATTTTTCTGTAACTTCTTACTTTTATAACGAATTTCAAATTTGTTCTGTAAATGTTTTAGTATTATTATTTCCTCTTCCAAGGAGGTATTTTCTACTTCCTTTACTGATTCCCGTTTGGTAAAATGCAACAGAATGAAATAATTAAATCTTCCCATCCATAATGACAAGTTCAATTTAAAATCCCTTACTAGACCATATTACATATTCTTTCCCTGAAGTTGAACATTCAGACAGTTTAAATAATCCACCGGATCTGTGTGCAAGGCGTGACTAGCAATATATTTTCGGTTTTCAATTTATTTGGCGAATTTGCAGTTTTCCCGTAAAAACTCTACAAGCATATGTCTCAGTACAAAATTCAGAGCGACCATTAATAAACGAACTTCGCAATGATAAGGTATGTCATTACAATCTGCAATGAGAAATTAAAAATCTTATATTTTCGGCGCCTAAGGGCATCAATTACACCTTTCAGTGATCAACGTTTAGCACCTAATGAATAAGACATTCAACTGGATTGAATGAGTTATTTGCTGACTTAATTTCTTATTCTAGTCGTCCTACGAAATCCTTTGCTCCTCCAACCATCGCAAAAGCATCAGTAAGCACACACACAATATGTATTCTGCAATGATTAGCATTCTCTATTGAAGATTTCTGTTACACATTCTTAAAAAAAATTGTCCCTTTGTTATATTTCTCTTAGGTACCATTCCCAGGAATTCTTCTATGACACCAAACTGCTTAATTATTGCTATGATAAAAATACACATTTTTTCATTGTCCGTGGAATCTTTACTTTCAACTGAAGCAAGTGAATATTTTCATCTATTGGTATTCAATGTTTCTCAAGGTCAGGTATGCTTAACGGTAGCCTTCGTACATTTTAAACATAATTCAAATCTCAGAACGAGTGACATCCCGAAACTAGTATACAGCCTTTGACGCCCCCCAATCGTCTCTTGAACGCAAAAGTCTTCTAACTCGGAGCGCGCGGTTCACAAGGTATTCAGCAAAGCTGTGTAGCCACTGCAGCAATTGTGTTATGTGGCATGCACTAAAGAAGCTGTCTAGTATGTGTGTTACGTTAGCTCCATAGCAGAGTGTGCAGCGAAGTCGTGATTAAGAGTGGAGGTTTGCCTACCGGCATAAAATATTTTTTTAATAAATTTTTGTAACTTATTTGGCAAATAAGTTTCGTAATATTGTTTCCCATACATAGCAGGCTTTAACGATAACATATAATATCAAGAAGTCTGGGAAGTTGTAGTCTCATTCACACTACTGTAGAAATCTGAAATAAATTATGCCCCGAAGATCCAGGACAGTGATACATGCTGAAGGTTCATACACCCGATATTACTTTTTGTTTTATTTCTAAGTGCTTCCGCTTTATAAAATAAACGCTTCTGATCATGTATTTATTTAATTATTTGTAAAGAATACGTTAGTTTGTGATTAGGTTTTGTGTGCATAGATAAAGCCATAAACAATTCAACTGCAAATATAATATATTAGAGCAATATGATGTTCCACATACATGCTTATAAAACCACAATAAAAATAAAACAAAAATGAAGTGTAGGAATTGAACACAGGATCTTAAGCACAATTAAAAGTCTAGTGCATTTAGGTCGGGAGAGCGTGGAGACCAGATGATTAGCCCACCCCTGCCTATCTATCTGTCACGGAATTTCGTTGTTTAGAAGACGACGGACATTAAAACTGAAATGAGGAGGATCTCCACCGTGCATGAAGTACATGTATCGTTGCACTAGTAAAGGCACATCTTCTAGTAGAATAGTACAGTATTCTCTAAGAAAGTTTGTCTGCTGAGTCTGGGGGGAAGAATATGAGGCCCTAGCAAACAGTCACCAACAATGCGGCCCAAACATTGACAGAAAATCTTTGTTGATGACGTGATTCAACAGTTGCACGACCGCCACGGGTGGCCGAGGTCGTTAAGGCACGGACTCGTGAGCGGGAGGTCTGGGGTTTGAATCCCGCCAGGACCGTCCTCCCTGACTGGGGTTTTTTCCAGGTTTTCCTCAGTCTTCATAACGGGCAAATGCCGGGGAGGTACCTAAACTTAGGCCTGGAACGCTTCCTTCCTTTAAAAAAAAATCCTTTTCCAATTTATCATTTCATCTCATGTATCATCAGTGTGCACCGCCTGTGGTGCCTCAGTAGTGAAAACGGGCGTTAAACACTACTCAAAAAAAAAAAAAAAAAAAAAAAAAAAAACCAGTTGCACGAGGATTCACGTCAGCCCATACGTGCTGGTTGTGAAAATTTACAATGTGATCAGGTTGAAACGACGCCTCATCCGTGAAATGCACATTTGCACTAAAATTAGGGTTGATACCTTGTTGAATAAAACATTCGCAGAAGTGTATCCGCGCAAGAAAATCAGCTGCTGATAGTGCTTGCACACGCTGTAAATCTCATGTAACACTGTACACACAGTCATCTGGTCACCATTATTTGTTGCAGCTAATTGTCTTACGCTGACACTAGTGTTGTCGTCAACTGCATGAAAAATTGCCTCGTTAAGTTGAAGTGTCCTCGTCCTAGGCCTCCCCCAGTCGCGAGTAGCAGGTTTAAACGTCCCATGCTCCCTAAGACCACGATCAATTACTTCCAATGTCTTCTTGTCGGGGGTCCTTCGTTCTGGAAATCTCTCCCGATATGAACGTTGACTGGCATGGCCAATAACGTATGCTCACCCATACACCAAATGAGCATCTGCTAATTCCGCTTTTGTGTACACTTCTATTGCACTGTACCGGAAACCAAGTACGTGATGAACACTAGTAAACAGTGCGTGTTTAACAAGTCCGTAATGAACACTAAACAGTTGATGCTACGTTAGGCAAGGAAGTGAGCCGATTGTCAACATTACCTTCCTTCAAAGGAACGCAAAACACTGGCGGTGAACCTAAGAATTACAACTTAACCAGACCTAACCAAGAAGGCATTCTGAATATTTCATGAAAGAAAAAGTTTCATGTGCTATGTTGCTGCGTGTTTCCCATGATTAATGTACCATGAAGAGTTATAGAAAATCAGTTCTAATATGGAACCATATCTAAATAACACATTTTCTTCTACTACGTGTGAGAAATGTATCCTGAAAATTTGCCCCTACCTTATTGTTACACCCGGTATTTATATCTTACGAATTATTGAATTTTTCACGTTTCATCCCTAATATGACATCTACAAAAACAACATTTGACTACCACCAAGCTGCAAATCGAACTAATATATAATGTACTGATTGCAACACTGGGAAGAAATTAAAATAAATACATTAAAAACAGAAAGGAATTTGCGCAAATCTGCAGTGCATAAGTATCCAGTCTAAGCCCTTACACGCTACCAGTTCAGTTACATAACGTCAAGTAAAGTGCATCTAATAATGTTCACTACCAAGACAGTCTGCATTATCAGTGTTGCCATATGGTGCAGTTAAAATTTCTTCTTACATTTTTTTCTCCTCTTTCGTCCAGGATCATCCATGTGCGAGAATTACGGGAACTGTGTATATATAACAAGTGGCCGGTCTACGACTATTTTAAATTAAGGTATATTTCCTACAGTACTTAATGTATAGATATAAAAATACATGTTTCCCCCTTAGATGTCGCATTACCTCCCTTTTCTCGCTAGAAAACCCTCAACATATTGTACTGCAGGCCGCTGAATTACATCATATAACTTGAGTAACGAGCAGTCAATATACCAATTTATGTACTCGCATGTGTTTATTCACACGTTTGCTTGTTTTTTCCACGTTTTCTAGCAGCAATGAGCTACATTCAATGGTTATTCTGCCAAAAACTATACCAAGGTATATGGGTGGTAAGGCACTGTTGTCATCGAGAAGGAATGCGTATCTCCAACCCAGGAGACATGAACCAAACCGGCATAGCGACTTGCAGGAAAGGAAGACCACACAGGTTGGAACGGGTCTACGCAGATTTAGTTACACGCTGCAGGAAGCAAGGATCCTATTAACAGCAGGAACCCTTCAATTTGGTTTACTTACGGACGCTCTTTACATCCCAGGTCATAGCGTTCTATCCAATTCAGGGCATGAAAAGGATGTTTACTATGGCCGGGATTGAACCCGCCATCTGGAATCCTGCAGACACCTATGCGTTTCTGTTTCCATCATTATCATTTGGGAGCCTAAGTAATATGCAGCAGAAATAAATGATAAACGAGTAAATTAACTTGATTGGTAAACATTTCCACCTACTACCAAGATCGCATAATTTTCGGGGAAAAAATATAAAAAAATAAAAATAAAAACGACAAAGTTAAAACCACCATTCCGACTAGGGTAGCAGCCGCATATCTGCAGGCCCGGGTTCGATCTCTGTGCGATTAAGTCACCAGAGGATTTCCGGAGTGTTATGTACTTGCCTCAAAATGGCCAGCGCCGGTTGATCCCTTGTGAACCAACTGCAATATAATTATTTCATTTCATTATTAATTCTGAAGACTTTAAAAATAAACAAAGATCAGTGGGTCAAAATGATAAATATAATCTTCGTATTACCATTGCTTGTAATCATTTCAGTTTCCATTTCCACCCTTTCAATTCTAAAATCCCAGACTTGGAATTTAAAATGAAAATATTGACATATCTCACAATGTCACGAATACTTTTGATCAAGACAAATAGTCTAACCACCAACTGCTCTCCACTGCGAGTCACCTCTCACAGTAGAGAAAAGCTCAAGGGAGTATGCGGATAAGATTCGTGGTTCCGTACTTGGAACACAGTAACTCGGTTGGTTAGAGCGTCAATACGGAAGGCTGAAGATCCGCGCTTCGAATCCCGGCCATGAATCTTTCAAATCTTATTCAATGAAATAATTATTTACACAATATAAATTAACTTGAAAAAAGATGCATCCTCTATTACAATTCTACAAGACATTTTAGACGCCAAATGAAGTAAGTAAACTTAAAGGCGGCTTGACCTTCAATATCCCATATATTTCCTCTCACATTTTATTACAGCGTTGGAAAAGATCAAGCAGTTGCTGATAAAAACAATAAAGAATACAATCAACAGCCTGGAAGATAAACTTTGGCTTTGAAGCAAACAAATGGTTATTATTATTATTATTATTATTATTATTATTATTATTATTATATTATATTTGGATGTGGACGCTCTTTAACATCTCAAGTAACCAGTGTCCATTCAATTCAGGGAATGAAATGGCCGATAAATTTTGCTCACAGCCTCTTCTTTCAGGCTTGAGGTTCTTTGCCGTATATCCCTTCCTAATGAAGTCATACTTAGGGTTTTTACGTCCGAACATCGATCGGGATTGAACCCGCGATCTTGGATCTAGGAGGCAAGTATGGTTACCACTAAACCAACAGGACCGACACAAACATAGTTAAAAAAAATCCTGCCATGTCCAAATATGAATAAGGGATTTCAAGTGACGTATCATGTTTCACAAATATTAAATGTAAACATTGTAGAGGATTTAGAACATCTGAAACAAGACAACATTAGTGACATTGAGTGTATACACACACACACACACACACACACACACAAACTGATATCACCTGATTTGAACGTACATTTCAAAATACAAATAATTGTTTTGTGATAACTTCAATCTTTAATACGATCAGTTTGTGGTTCTCAGTAACAGTTCTTCTCTCAATGATTAGGATACAAGAAATTATGCGTAAACATAGGCACTTATGCACTGTCAGTTTAGACAATATAAAACACTTTCTTATTTCTTAAACCTATTTTTGGGTTCTTAAGCACACGAAACACATTTTTCACTATTTAAGCACCTAAATATCCGGGCACTAATTATAAATCAGGTCAGCATTATGACTCAGAGTGTTACCTTATCCCGTTATAGCGTTGAACAATTTATGTAGCAGCGAGATGTAATTTTTAGCATTTCGAACGAGGATCATAATAAGCCATATTAGGAAACTATAGTTCATCTCCTGTCACAGAGATTTCAACGTTATTCCGATTATTTTGACAAAGTTCTAAAATCAGATCACGCAATGTCCCTTTTGAAATGCAGAAAAAAAATCTGAGCATTTCCTTTGCACTTATCTTTGTTACGGGAAGTTTCTCGTACCGATTCGAAAGAAGGTTGCAGTAGATGTAGTAGAAGACCCAAATATGTAGAGATTTCTTTCAGTTTAACTGCCGGTTGTTGAGTGGTGCCTTCTCAGCAACAGAGACAGTTTTTCAGTCATACAGAACGACCCAATGAACTACGGACCAATTTGGGATATTTTGCTTATTGGCGAGAGTGGCGATAGTTGCAGTCCGCAGGTATCGTAAAGTGACGCTGACACAACCATACACAGTTTCCTTAACAAGATTTTACTTACTAACTTTATGAAAGGTGGTACTGAAATTGGCCACGGTCGTTGTCCATATTATTTTGGCACCTCTTTTAAAATCTATCCATCACTGGCTGTAGTACACGTTGAATAATGGTGGCCATTTTGTTTCAATTCTTCTCGTGCATAAGGGTTTGTCTTGTGTATGTTATTTTTTAATTTACCCTAGAGATGAAAGTCTCAAATGTTAGATTGGGGGATTAAAGGGATCAACAATAGCTCTGCCGTTCTGAAACACTTTTTAAATTTCTCTCATCCAAATATTCGCTACATGAGCTGTGCCACAGTCTTGTTAAAAAAAAAAAAAAAAAAAAAAAAAAAAAACAAGCGAAATCAATCTCTCTATCTGTTAATTCTCTGTAAAAGGACCGCCACGAGTGGCCGAGGTCGTTAAAATGCTGACTCGTGAGCGGGAGGTCTGGGGTTCGAATCCCGCCAGGACCGTTCTCCCTGACTGAGGTTTTTTCCATATTTTTCTCAGTTCTCATAAATGGCAAATGCCGGGGAGGTATCCTAAACTTAGGCCTGAAATGTTTCTTTCCTTAAAAATATTCTTTTCCCAATTCATCATTTCATTTCATGTATAGCCAGTGTCCACCGCCTGTGTGCCTCAGTAGTAAAAACAGGCGTTAAACATCATTCATTCATTCTGAAAAAGGAAGCAAAACTGTATTAACGAATGCCACAGTTAATTTATACGGTTTTAACTTTAACAATTTAATCGCTCTTTGCACAGGGTCATAAGAAATGACAGTTTAATATGAAAGATGTCATTTTGGGGGGAATTCTTCAAACGATAACCGATGCGATCTACCGTTTCTTCGGCGAGAATTCTACGTTGTATATCAGGTTTCTTAAACTGAACACTGTCCATGACCTGAAATTTATTATAAGCATTATGGATTGTTGTGCGGCCTGGAACTTTTCGGCCGGAAATCTTCCTTCAAACGTCTTTAATCTTCACGAGCAGATTACATTAACGTATAAGGATCATAAATAAATACATGTTGCGAAAGAAAATCATTTACTAAGCCATGCTTCACTTTGCGAATGAATATATAACAAAACACACCGCTCGCAATGAATTCAACCACTATGACATTCACACTACAGTCAGAACCTAGGTGATCTGGTTCCAGTTAATTGCAGAAAACACGCGTGCATACGCTCAGTGGAAAAAACACCATAAGTTGCTTCATAGTTCATTGGATCGTTCCGTACTTTCACAGGCTGCCCTTTAAGGTTTTCGTTTCTAGACGCAAATGTTTAGACAATTCCTTTAAGAAGCAATATGGATAAGCACCTTCCCCATAAATATCATCCAATCACTGTTTAATAGCATTTGTAGAACGCCCTTCTTAATGAAGAAGTTGGTCACGACATGATACTCAATTTATAATTACACCAACTTGGCGTGTCAACCGAATGCTTCCAGCTAAATGACTCATGCAAAAAATGTAATATTGTACACTAACCTACCCATAGATGGAACATCTGTCCCGAGGCTTTAAAAATTGGCGTAAATTTTACTTGTCGGAAAGCAAGCCTTTGGAACTTATTCCATATTTCACCATTCTCTGCCTATTTTTCCCGCTGGCACAAAAAACATCTTCAAAAAGGGATCCCATATTTCTACTGGCACATAAGTTCCCTTATTATTTATTGTTAACTTCCTGCGTCGACTAACATCTCAAGAAGAATGAATTATCTTTGTGTTTACGAGTTCGGGAATAAAAGACGCTAAAGTTATTTGAAATTCGTCCTCAAAGCTAAGTAAATCTTCAAGCAGGTTTGCAGCTTCGCTCTACTCACTTCCAGTCGTCTTTGAGCAGATTCCTTAGCCAATGATACGCACCTATGGCAGGTTGTAGGATTTTGGACAAGTCTCTTTTAATGCACTTCACATTTCTCTCAATGAGAGGATGTACTATGAAATGTTTCAAGCCTAGACGCAAACCACAGAGCGAAGAACGGGAATGCGCGCGCAGCGATCGTAAGCTCAAACTTTCGTGCATTAGTCATAATGCCGAATTGGTGAGTGGCGTCATTCTGTGAACAACGGAAGCTGTGTGCTACACACGTTTTTGCTACCACGTGCAGCTGCAATTTGCGATTTCATTTTGATCTGCAAACTAAAGTAAAATAATTGTGCATCAACTCAGCAAATCTACGGGGTGAACAATCCTTCACGCAACCAGTTTCGCGGCGTGCGGCCGGCCGGCGAAGTTCACTTTCACTCAATAAACTGTACTCGTTGCTTAACAAACATGTGTCACTTGCGTAAGATTTCGACGAACACCGAAGGTGAGGAGAAATATAGGCGGACACACCTCTGCCGACCAGTCCCGCGGATGCGTCGAGCATTGCTCAACCTATAGCATGGAGATCTTTGAAAAAATTCATCAAGTTTACGGTGATGATTCAATACATCGTGCGATGTATTTTGAATGGCACTAGCGCTTCTAGAATGGCGCGGCATTGCTGGAAGACGCAACCAAGCACGTTCATTTTGTTTTGCGACATTTGTGGAGTTATGCACCGTGAATTCGTCCCAGCGGACTTGGTCATCAACGCAGAGTTATACTGGAATATTATCGGAACACAAACCTGAAATATGGCGCTAAGGGGTTTGGATGCTCTTATCACGACAATGCATTCACTCAAATACATTACTAATAACTGAATTTCTCGCATTTCTCACTCGCTCTAGTCGTCAGACTTGGCCCGCTGGGACTTACTCTCCTTCTAGAAAAGGAAGCAGAAGGATCGCCGTTTTGATTCCGACGAAGCACGAATTGCTGAGGGCATTTGGTATCTTCGAGAACAGTACTTTCAGCGATCTTTTACAAAGTGGAAAAGACACTGGTAGCAGAGTATTGCTACACAAGTGAACTAGGGGACCATTTTTAAGGGGCTGGTGGCAGTATTTAAAGCAAGATCAGAGGTCAAATTTTGGAGAAAAAAATTAAATATTAGTTTTTTGTTCCAAATAATTATTGGCTTTTCTGCTTAGTTTGGCATATCATTTATTGAAAACTTCCAATGTAAGTGTTTACGTAATGTGTTTATGTGTCAAATTGCTTTTTTAATACCGCGCACTATTGCATAAAATGAAAATATCTCCGAAACCATTTATTAAAGAAGGCTGTGGCATTTTGTAGGTAAAGTACTGTTTTAAATGTCAGAAAGAGTAATGGCTGCTTGTGTGTTTCATTTTTGAAGGACATGGAAGGTTTTGTGTTTATTTAAATTTACAACTGATATAAATCATTTTTCTTTTCTAAATACGGCTAATATCATGCCTAGGTCCACCAGAGTTTAGAAAAAGGTTAAAACAAAGGAAATAGGTATTGCAAAATTTATCCAGTAAAGCGTGGTAGTAGTGATAATGAAAATAGTAGGTCTATTTCAAAAGAGAAAAATTCAGTGCATGATTAACCATTTATTTACCCTCTCCTTAGTGCTTCCAAGTAAAACATATCTGGTAATCATACAGAAGATATTGAAGACAGCAAAGGAAACACTAATATAGTGAATGACTTGAATATTTTAATTACAGCGTTGAGTGAAACCGTCTCCTGTCATACGTAGGGTGAAGATGCAAGTGCACGAAATGCATATGTAAATTGACAATTAGTTGTATTAACTTTAACGCTATTTTAGTGGCAAGCGAAAATTTCACAATATATGTGCCTTTTTATGAAAAACTAATAAAGATACAAGCATGAACATTTTACGGCTGGTCCACATTAATACACTCATTGATGAGCTAGCTCTAGTTTCAAGTCATACGCATAGGATTTTTTGTGGATGAATATTAATGTACTTATAATTTTATTTTTATAAAACGGAGTCTGTTGCAAAATATAATAACTTATTAATTTTACAAAGGATATTCTCTAAACTACAGGTTCAAACTTATAATGTAATGCAAAATAAGCAGTAAAGGCTTCAGTGGTATCTGTAATACTTTCTGAGAAAAAGGTACATAAAAATGAATAATTTCACACTAGTAATATTAGGCCTCTGTTCGCATCTTAAGCCAGGTATCTATTTGTTGTATATAGGTCTAGCTTTGATACATTTTGATATCACTCAATATAAGTATATGTAGTTTTCTTTTTAGAATCACAGATTAACAAAACACTTTATACGAACCAGATTTTTCGTGCAGTGTGGATGATTAATAACGTTGTCCTTTAGAAATTATTACCAGTAAACTGAGATATTATCATCTTAAGTATGACATGAATTAAGTTACTGCCCTGTATCTCGAAGAAAATGCATTAAATGTTGTGGCTTTATATGAGAATGCTGATATTCCAGTTTTCCTTTTCTCCTGAGGTATTTGTTTCGTAAGTTTGTAAGAAGTGACTTCAGTTTCACACATTGGTAGTGCTTTACATATCTTTTTATTTCTTAAGTGAGTGAAGGCAATGAAACAGTACAAATTAAAAGAAATTAAAAATAAAATGTGCTTATTTCCAAAACCTAAATGTTATAAAATAAGCTGACGTATACATGTTAAATACCACGAGATTTTAATGGAGACTGTAACAAAGTGAGGGCATGCATGATGGATTTGAATACTGCTCGTGTATGGAGAAAAAATAAACACATAAACAGATTAAAGACAAGAGTTTCGCATGTTTAATTTGCGGTGCGTTTTGCTTTTGAAAAATATGGATGCGAGTTGCTATGAGGCAACTGTGCCCGGACGTAATACTAAATTCAAAGTAAAAGAAGTTGGAAAATTCCTTTACTCAGATAATTGCTTTGCAGTTTCATAATATGAAGGAATATTTACTATTGAGAGCAAAAACTATGGCCCTTGAAAATAACGAGAAATTGCTCATTTCACTGATTTGAAATGCAACTCTGAAATAAATTCATGTTTCTTGAACCTTCACCTGTGTGAATAACATTTGTGCAACATTGCGCTGTTTGTAGGACTATTTCAGTGTTTCATAAATTTCTGCCTCTATAGATCTTGTTAGTTTAGTTGATTATATCTACATATAAAGTGTAGATATAACCAATTCGTGCTGAACCTTCCATAAAGCCCGCCAGCTGTAAACATAGATGTTCGTACTGTTACTGCCACTCAATGGTTTTCAACAGAATAGGTGGTAAACTTAAAGAGTATGCCAGCAGGGTGACCACGAGATATCAAGTGATCATATGGCACCACCAACTTTATCTAATTTTTACCACAGTATAAAGGTAAACCAATGGTTTTGGTTGTTGCACCAAAAATGACTAAACTGTAATAAAGTTAACGAGTAATTATCAGGATTCTGTTTAGAGCAGCGGATCTTTCCTTGACCCACTTTAAAGATTTCTTCGTGTCGCGTGCCCCTAGATTTAACTTACAGTTTAAAATCCTAAATTTGCATTATGTATTTATTTTGTTAAGCTTTTCATTACTTGTTTACAATATTAAAATATAAAAAACAAACGAATGCACATTTGTACAATATTTGGTTTTTATTGCTGTGTGTCTTACACAATAGTAATAATTACAATAACAATATCATGTTCAAAAAGCACAGAACATTAATATGAATAGAACTAATAATATACAGTTCAGGAAACTCTGAGGCCAGTCTATGGTCAGTAGGCTGCCGAAATATACGAACTGTTGCCAGAGAAACCATTACGGTATATACATATGAGTGATTTGCCTGATTTACATTTTCGGTTTAACCACAAATAGTCGCCTTTCAATTTGATTCTATTTCACTTTACCTCAATAAGCACACAACCGTAAATTTATAAATTAATTTATTTTGTTGTTTACGTTTTATATCTCTAAATTTGAGAATAAATGTTGTTAACAGTGTTCTATTGTTTTGTGGCCCCTCTGGGAGAGCCTCACGACCTCCGGGGTTTCGCAGACCACAGTTTGATTATTGCTATGTTAAGAGTAAACGGTAAGCAATATCTCTTTGAATGCACTAATTTTTCAGAAGTATATTTAGCAAACGAAATTTCCTTTTTTCCTTAATGTGGTAGGAAATATTAATGAATGAATTAAATAAGGGACTGAAGATAATTTAAAGCCTAAAATCTGAGGATTGATTCCATGCAATAAATTAAATAAACCAGTTAGATTTGAATTTGATATTAGACACTATATAGCCAAAAGTAACTCTTACAATCCTTTCATTGTGTTGTATTTTGTTAATTTGTTGCAGCTAATACTTTCTGATTGTTATAAAGAATAAGCAAAAGTAAGCGAGTAATTCCTTTATAACTATTTCATAAATAGAAACATTTGTACGATAACTTCACCTTTATGATTTATTGAATTTTTTTTTGTTTTCGGTAAATTAAAAATGGCATCTACGAAATGGAATGAGTTTTCTGTCAATGCATGTAAGTAAAAATTAATTATAATTTAGTATATGCACAATTCTCTTCACAGAAAGCTGTACCATAATGGATTGTCGAGGTCGTTAAGGTACGGAATCACGAGCGGGAGGTCTGGGGTTCGATTCCCGCCAGGACCGTCCTCCCTGACGGAGGTTTTTTTTTTCCGATTTTCCCCAGTCCTCATAAATGGCAAATGCCCGGGGAGGGTCTGGAAAGCTTCCTTCCTTTAAAACAAGTTCTTTCCAAGTTTTATTTCATTTCATGCATTAGTGTTCACCAGCTGTGATGCTCCAGCGATAAAAAAGGGCGTTAAACACTATTCAAAAAAATAACAGAAAGCTGTGCTGAGAATAGCGTATATTGGGATCATCCAATTCTATATGACTAGCGGGAAACTGCATCAACCGATAAGCCATTACAAGGCCAGCCGGGAGAGATTATCGAACTGCTACGTTGGGCTTAAGTCTCACGCCATCAGTGTCGTTTGAACAGTAGAAAAAACAGCATGTCTAAGAATACTAAATAGAAATTACTTGGCCTAATTACTTATTGTATTCCACAATGAGTGTTTACTTATATCCACTCCTGCTGTCAGGAAAAAAAAAAAAAAAAAAAAAAAACATTTGAAGAGAATTTTCAAAATGATTTGCTTTCTAGCCCTAATGCGATTCATAAATTAGTAAATAAATTTATTTTTTCAAAGTTAATAGGCAATTTCATTAGCAGAAGCCAGAAATGTCTTGAAAAAGAGGAACAGGCAATTTCAGCTATCTCGTTTAATACGGGCGAGTACATAATTTTAAATGCATTAGTATTTATTACACTACCACTAAAGTGTTCGTACCACCGCCGCGCCCCATGTTATCCCATCTCCCCAATGCAGCCCGGCTGTTCGTAAGCGATGTCTTATCGGCCGATACAGTCCCCGCCGCCTTGTCGGTCATCAGATATTTGGATGACCCGAACTTGTTCAAGAGGTGCCTTCAGCACCAAGTGAATGTTCGCAGAAGGGGAAATGTTAAAAATTCATAACAGACCTAGGATTTACAGGAATTTCCAATTTCTTTCCTTGGATTTTCGGTTCTTTACTGTGTGTCAGTCGCGAATAAGCACGGCGTGTGTGAACTAAACGTGTTAAGGTTGGCCTGTTCTGCATTTATATATAATTACAAGTACTACAGAAGCAGAACAGGGGAAGAAGAAGAAAAAAAAAAAACTTAAACAGTGACACAAATATTCCAGTGTTTTGAACAGGGCTGTGTTCTTCTTCAAAGGCAGAACAAATCGTCTTTCACTTTTACCACTTTAATTTTCTGCCTTTGAAGAAGAACACAAGCAGTTCGACCGCCACGGGTGGCCGATGTCATTAAGGCGCGGACTCGTGAGCGGGAGGTCTGCGGTTCGAGTCACACCAGGACCGTCCCCCTGACTGGTTTATTTTCCCAGGTTTTCCTCAGTCCTCATAAATGGCAAATGCAGGGGAGGCACCCTAAACTTAGGCCTGGAACGTTTCCTTCCTTAAAAAATATCCTTTCCCAATATATAATTTTATCTCATGTATCATCACTGTTCACCACCTGTGGTGCCTCAGTAGTAAAAATTGGCGTTAAACCCTAATAAAAAAAAAAAACAAAACAAGCGATTCGAAATATTGGGGTATTTGTCTTATCGTTTAAGTGTTTTATCGATTTCTGGTTCTGTAGTTCTTTGTATTTGAGCTATATTGTTTCAAGAAATACTTTATTATTATTATTATTATTATTATTATTATTATTATTATTATTATTATTATTATTATTATTATTTTATATATAAATAACTAAAGAAGCAGAAAAATTATAAATAAATATTCACAAACTTTTCTGCATCTTTAGTTATTGTTAATTTGATTATATTGTTCAAAGTGTTACTATTTTTCATTTATATATATATATACCTAGCAATTGCATTTTAAAGACAGTAGTAGTAGTAGTGGTGGTAGTGGTGGTGGTAGTAGTAGTAGTAGTAGTAGTAGTAGTAGTAGTAGCAGCAGCAGCAGCAGCAGCAGCAGTAGCAGTAGCAGTAGCAGTAGCAGTAGCAGTAGCAGTAGCAGTAGCAGTAGTAGTAGTAGTAGTAGTAGTAGTAAATAACACGAGTAATTAAAAAACGTAAGGGTGACTCTAAAGTTATTTTTGAGGGAAAAAAGCCGACTCGTGGCTAAAGTCCTTTGTACCACGGTGATCTTTATAATCAATACATTTTATTTACACTTAATGCTTCTATAATGTTCAAGCAAAGAACTTTTAGCTTCTTTCGTATTTTGGCTGCAAAGCTATTGCATAACAATGCAGTCACGTGGCTTGCATTTCTAGGACGAAAATTCTTTTATTTACTATATAGAAATAAGTCTTCCTGAAAGAAAGTCATATTCACGCTCTGATAATCTAGTAAAATATCGTTCCCAGCAAACACTTTTCTCCGCATATAAAACAATGATACCTTTCACTGTCTTTACGCTTGCTTGTTACATACAGCTTGTATTCAACGAAGTACTTTAAAGCGTTAAAGCGCATGTAGTGAGCTATAGTTTTACTTTTCTTTCTAGAGAAGGAGCATTCAGTTGTTTCACTTGTATCTTTTTGTAAGTCAGTATCCTCTATCTCTCCATCTCCTGTCTCTACGCCCAATTAGCGAATTTATTTCACACGCTATGAGCGACACCAGAATTTTAAATCATTAGATAAATTTACGTACTTCTACCTCCATTTACATGCTCTCGCAATGAAAATAACTTCAAGCAAATAAATAAATGTACTGATTGTAAAAAATGAAAAGCACCCACATCTAACTAGTTAACAGATAAATCCTATTCAGAATAATAAAAATAAACGGTGATAGTTTGCGAATAACACATAGCAGTGTGTCCTTCTTCATAGCGAGCAAAGTAACATTTAACTCTAGGTTTAAATCAACTGAGGAGGTCAATAAAAATCACGATGTGTTAGATAAGAGAGTAAACTTGGTCATATTACTACATTGATACAATTAAATAAACATTACTGTAAGCTATATATCGGAGTCAACCGTGGCGAAGGGCTGCAATGCCGATAGGTTATCGCTCCGAACTGCTACGTTGGCCTTGAATTTCACGCCACTCACAAGCAAACAGCTTCTATTGTAGCAGATCGATTTCAAAGAAATTTGGTGGAATTATAAATTAAGCAATCCTAAATTTCACTGCAATAATCATTTTGCCGCCAAATAAAACATACATTCTATAACTGTAATTACGGCCGATATCCATGGAACTTGATTGGTAATTAGCGACGTGGCTCATCTCGCCACTATAACTTCGCAACTTCGCACACCTGTGGCTACAACTAAGACCATCTACAATATATTACACCTTATTAAGAACAAACATGTCCACCGTATAGGTTGGATATAAGCTATTTTATGGTATATTACTTTTTAAAATTCTGTTTTACATTATTCATTTATAATTATTAAATGTGCATAAATATTACAAATCTTATTTTCTAAAAAGGAAATACAAAAAAACCTGTTTAAAAATAAATATGTAAACATTTTTCTAACTAAATACCAGCTTTAAGTAAACACATTTATGCAAGATTTTGTGTGTATTGTTCATTTCCGTAAGTAAACGCATATAATTATTTAAAAAGGAAATACAAAAACCCCGTTTAAAAATAAACAAATATGTAAAAATGGCTAACTAAATGCCAGATTTTTGCAAACATAACCTCCGCTCTTTTGCAATATTTTTGAATGTGTATTATGAAATTTCTATGAGTAAATGTATAAATATTGCAAATTGTATTTTATACAAAAGAAATACAGAAAAACTCATTGAAAAATAAACAAATATAAAATTATTTTTCTAACCGAATACCCGCTTTATGCAAACATAACCGGGGCCTATATGCAAGATTTTGTGTTATTAATCTCTAATCAATTAATATGTATAAATATTGCAAATTGTGTTTTCTACAAAGGATAAAATGCTAAACAAATATGTAAATCTTTTTTCTAAATAAATACTAGCTTTAGACAAACTAAACTTGGGCTCCTATGCAATATTTTGTGTGTTATTCTTTCTTGTCGGTAAATATGTATAAATATTTAAAAAGGGGGGGGGATTTGGAGCTGATAGTGAGACAATAGAATGTAAAATTAGAGGAAATATTGGCTGCAAATTGCTCTGTGAGATCACTCTTTAATTAGAATAATTTACTTCAAAGAACAGCTTAAATTGGGAGGACACGGCCCTTTAAAGTGAGAAAGGGGTTGTAAACAATCGGGTTGGGGAATATTTTGACAGCGGGCCAAAGAAGCACGAGAACTATAAACAGGAAGGTCGGGAACCGCCTGAAGGATATAGACAAGCAGCATACAATCACGCAATGTGGGGGAAGATCTCGTTGAATTACAAACGGGGCTAAAACCTCGGTAGGGGATGGGGCTGTACATCGAAACAGGAACTCGCGTGGTTAAGGTTTGGAGCATGGCGGCAAATCAGGATCTCAGGTGAAAGTGGACTGAGAATTTGTTCTTTATGTGAAGAGGAAGAATAGTGGTCACACATCCTGGCCAGCATGGAGGAAGAAGTACCTGCCGCCTTCCTTTACCGACTCTAATGGAGGGCAAGGAGCATGCTGCAAAGGCTGACAACCGCGGAGGGTGGAAGGAAGAATTAAACTGAATTAAAAATTATGTATAGTTATGATATTGTATTAAATTATTTTATAGGATTCCATATGCTGGATGCTTATATTATATAATAATATCAATAATAATCTTATTATTATTGTTATAATTACGTTAAGCAATTTACTAATCTATTTAAGAAATTACCTTCAGTGTATTTTGAAAGGCAAGGTGGATACATGCGAAGATTGTAAAGGTAACATAATATAGACTAACTTGAATAAATTCATTCATTCATTCATTCGTTCATTCATTCATTCAATCAATCAATCAATCAATCAATTAGACTTTAAAAACATGTTTTTTAATCAGGCAGTCTGAAAAGCATAGTGTACACCAGTCCTCAAAATGGTTGGAAACGTAATGTCATCATATTATCTACAGACACGCGGCAGGCATTTGCTGTGCAAAACTCGCAGTGGCGGCTAGTGGTAAATTTTCCATAATATGATGAAAGTGAATAACGTTGTAGTCGTTACATCATGTTAGAAGCCCAATTTATTGAATTAATATGATGAAAAGAAGAAACCAGTTTAAATGATAATATTAAAAGCTCGTACAAAACAGTTCGTACAAAATTGTGATACAGTAATGACTAACGACAATCCAGTGTGATAATTTTACTCGCTGGTCTTTTAGCAGGAAAATAAACGTAACAATTGTAAAAGAATGTTTTTATGTTATTTTAATTCACGGTTATCATTACAGAGAGAAATAAGCATATTCATAATTTCTGTTGCAGTAATTACAGTTTCATTTACTACGAAGGGAAATTACGTGGTTGTCTGTATATATAAAAACAGTAACTTATAATAAAGAACAGGGTCTTTAATCACACTCCAATCCACACAAACACAGTAATAAAAAAGTCTGTATTCATCGTTACCTTACACATCATTTATGCGACGTGGCACTTAGATTACATAAAAAAAAATTAAAAATTAAAAAAAAAATACAGGTTATTGGGTAAGTTTCTCCCAAACTCAATGACAATGACGAATCCATGCATATTCACCATTATAGTCCAGACATTATCATGTTTAAATCAAGTGACTGTTGGCCATTGAAAAACTATGATATCCGTTGTTCGGTTAAATTGTTCCGTCATCAACATTGCAGTATGCACATCACTGTTATCATGGACTAGGAAAGGTATTTTACCACTTGGACATTTTATAAGAATTTACACATATTCTGTAGCATCCATAATCCGAGTAGTATCAACATTTCCTGTTCCATAGGCACTAATTCAACAGTCAGAATAAAAACTTTCTCATCCATCCAGAGAGTTGTTTCCCAATGCATATGATGAGGTTGACAGCTCCTTCTCCCTTCTCTGAGCATGGGAAGTAAATTATCCTACTTGGCAGTTAATGACAAGAGATGCCTGCATCATGAAGTCTACGACCTGGCGTATATCTACTTTTCGGTAACTTCAGCTCCGGGGCCTCAGTATTCGGTATATGACTGGGATTTCTTTGAATAGTCAATACCTAAAAATAGCATCTTGTTCTTATGTGGCCATTTTTGGTCTATCTTGCAGTCTAGTTTCTCGTTGTTCCTGCCAAGCTTCTATACATTTTAAGATTAATTTGCAGGGGATGGTTAACGCTATTTCTTCCGGTAGTATCCTTAAACCTTTTCCTCTGTTGATTAGTGAAAGGTTCGAAGTCGATCTACTACTCTCACTTACTGGCCGCCACTGCATTATTAAAGCTCTTTCCCTTAAAATTCCACCTGCACAACTGACTTTTGTCAACCTGCAGGACTGTTTATGTTTACATTTTCCGGCCACTATTGACGCTAACGCGGTAAATTAACTGCTGGCAGTGTATTGCAAAAATGTTTAGAGGCCATAAATGAACCAATATTAAAATAAAATACTCGAAATTTATTAATAAAAGCACTACACCTGCGATTATGTATATTTTCAAAATATTTTGTTTTATCTTCGTTTTAATGGTATTCACTCTGTGCCAAATCGTTTTCACAATTAAAAACTACCTGTGTGCACAAAATCTTTTTCTCGTTAATTCTGAAAAAAATGCTGTGAAAGCCTGTGAAGTATTTAATTTAAATATGAATTATCTCATAATTAGCTACAGGATGTTCCACTTAGAGATATCACAATTTAGAAACAAAGATATAAAACTATTCCCTGTTTACACAACGATGGTGTGAAGAATGTATGCGTGCGTGCTCATGCGCCAGTATTTAATACGAGGGTAAGCCTTGTGGTACGTTTTCAGGAGAGCAACAGACACCTACTGTAAGTATGTGGACGCCACAAGACGTCTGCAGGGCGACAGAAGGTGAATTAATTGAGTTGCAGTGACTGGACAGTTTCTATCAAATTATGTAAAAACATATGTTAATATATCATTTCATACAATTCAAATTATCCCTTATTCCTCGATACCTCTAAGCGGAACCTTTATGTTTACTACTATATCTGTGTATTTAAATATATAAGTTAAACTTATTCTGTATTTTATGGATTGCAAGCATTCGAACTGACATGTACGCCACCAAAAAATAAATTACGCTTACCACGTTATAGAAAATGATCCGCAGCTCAGTAACAGCCCATCCCTTCTCCCAGTGTTCTAAGGAAGCTAAATTCTATACTGATAAGTGTTATGTGCTGAGTGCATTTTTGTTCTAATAAAGTATGCAACATTTTGTGGCGTTAAAGGGGACAAACTTTTAAACCAATGAGCATAACTCGCTTGTTTTTTCTTTATTTATTTTCACAGCTTGGTTTTCCATACCAGGAATCGAATACGGGCCTGTCAACTGAAATTAGATTGTACGGAGATAGGATCTACTCTGTTCAACGGTGGAATGTGCAGACTAGTGTGTATGTTACATGCAAGTATATCCTTTTATCGTAGTTCTCTTCCCCAAAATTGACGTAATATTTTCTCCCTCCTCGACGAGATTAAATGGTGTCATTTGCACATGGTAAGAAAAACTGTTACATACTTTAACTGTTTCAATTACTTAACATGTAAGTATGACACAAGCACCCCACAAATTAATTTAAGCAGTGATGTCATCTCATTTCCTGTTTAATTACTGGTGTTGAGCTATTATGTTTCGAAATACTTCAGTACGTGCCCTAACATCAATCTTCAGCCGATTGTATTAAACCCCTTTTCTTACAGAGTAGAGGAAGCACAACAAAGTTTGTTTTCCCACATAACTGATTTTTAATTTTAAAATTAAAATTACGTTTCCAACCTGAAACCTTTCACTGATTAGTTGTCAATAAGTGCCTTTGTCAGGATTATTTTTTTTTCTGCAAACAAAAATTTTAAATTAAATAAAAGGTGGCGAAAATGTGCACTAAATTCAGACAGGATGCATATAAATTATGTCAAATATTTTAGAGACATGTTCCTAAGAGCAAAAGACCTTACAATTTCTTTCTTCCAGAGTTGCATAACTTAGTTTCATAAAAGCGAACTGATAGTAAAAGTGGCAAATTAAAAAACACAAGTTACAAAAATTGCTCAAAGCGACCTTCTCCCGTTTTGATGCATTCCTGAGCCTGCGCTCCATTCTTTGGCTTACTCTGGTGAAAACTCCTGCAGTATTTTGCATTTGTTTGGACACCTTTTGGATACGTTTTCTTTGAAGGTAACGTAAAGTATAGGAGTTGCGTAAAACTTTAAATGTCCCTATAAATAAAAAGCCATTGCAATCAAATTCTGACGATGGAGCAGAATTCAACGAGTTCCCTTCGATCAGTCCCTTTTTGCGGAAAGAAGTCATCAAATAATGACGAATTATTTCACCACAGTGAGTTGGAGAGTCACTGTGCTTAAACTACTTCGTTGTCTATTAAGATACAAGTAAATGTCTCCTGTTAGACGCGCAGAAGAATCAAGATCCAAAAGGATGATGAACTATTCCAGCCCAAACGTTTAGACTGACATTCTGTTAATATTTGTCTCGTCGTACTTCCTTAGGGTTTTCATAGACCCAGATGTGATTGTTATGATGCTTGAAGATAATGTCGCATGTAAAACTAGTTCTTAGCATTTACTTTGTTCATTGGTGAACAAAGTAAATGCTAAGAAATTTAGGAACACAGTACTATGCTGTAGAATACGTTGGCAGAATTTCTTTGTGGCCGAAAGTCCGCGCATTTAGTCCTGTGCCCGCCGAAGGAGACAGATAGTCATATGACTAGCTCCTTCCATTAAGATAATCTGATAAGTTTTCGGCCACGTTACGAAAAACTCGTTCTTCACGCTCACAGTTTCGAACCTTTGTTCGTCTCCCAGCAAAATCCTCCTCTCAAATGAATGAGAGCATGAATGTCTCTTGCAAGCGTTGGTGAATTCGTGAAAATGTTCTTGCACAAGGTGACTTGCATTTCGGGGTATGTTTCTGCACAAGTTCACGTGCTTCTAATGCGAAACCAATACTATCTGTCATTTTACTGAGCGAATACATTTATTTTCTTACGATTTCTTCACTTAGCAAACGATAAAAGTCAATCAAACAACGGAAAACAAATATGCCCTACCTTTACAGTAGAAAGTGATTAAAAATTAAATAAGTTTGAGTTGGCTACTGTTAACGGCTAAATGTACGGGAAAATCCTTACAATAACTCTGAAATGAATGATCTTTAAGCTTTTTCCTCTTCCAATCTTTTTATTTTTTTTATTTATTTATTTTCTTGTGTGTTTTGCTCTTAGGACAATGCCCCTAAAATATTTTACATAAATTTACATTCACCTGTATAAATACCTATTTTTGTAGGAAAAATCAAGATAACTTGTCATGGAATTATGTATTTCATTTGGCTTAAAGAACTCCGAGCACTTTACTACATTGCAAACAGCAAACTTATAGTTCATCATATCAATTTGATGACAATGACATATTAACATCACTGAAATATAACAAATAGGTTTTTTCAATATTCTGCTGATACGTCTACATTTAAAAGGATATTCAGTGCCCTTCTTTCATTATCTGCCATGCCTTAGATTTTTCTACTCGCCCTTCTCTTCCTCATTCCGAGTGTTTTTCCCCCTCCTTTCCCTGTTCAGTTTATTCCTTAGGTGTCTTTTTGTAAGGAGACCATATAGTTACAGTTGCACAGTTGGATTTTTGCTCTGTTGTGGCAGTTTGCTTTTTTTTTATTTGTTTTATTTTTGGTTTATTATTATTATTATTATTATTATTATTATTTTTTTTTTTTTTTTTTTTTTTTTTAGCATAGGCAGGAATTGGTTAAGACTTGTGATGAAAGTTTGTGTTTATTGTTCTTTTTAAATATGGAGGAGACCGCAGAAGAGAAGAAAAACGATGGCAGGTCAAGGTGCCATTAGAAGGATTGTTGAACGTTCAAATTAGGAGTGTTTGGAACCTTAGTTTTATCATCTTACTGACTTTGTTTATTTACGGACGCTCTTTAACTTCTTAGGCCATCAGCTTTCCATTCAATACGGGGCGTGAAACGGCCGATAAATTTTACTCAGAAGCCTCTTCTTTCAGGTCTGAGGTTCTTTTAAGTGCCATAAATCAACGGATTTACTTCCCTTCCGAAGGAAGCCATACTTAAGATTTTTATGCCCGAAAAAATCCATCGACTCTGGGCTGTATTAAATCCCCGATGACTACGAGGCAAGTATGGTTACCATCATACTTGCTAGACCGATGAGTTTATCATTGTCACCAGCTCATGTAACCCGTTCCAGCTCCAGTCTACGTAACAAGTTGTCCTTGGCTTTTATATTCATTCCTTGGGTTACAGTGTGGGAGGCGGCTTGAACTCATTCTTAAAACATGATTGAAATATTTTTCTCTATTACTGTGTATCCTATTGTTCAAATTGAATATATTAAGTTTTGATCTAATTTATTAATTTGTAGCTTCAATTGAGTCTACTACGAGCTATCGATCGAAAAAACTTTCCTTTCCGCAATTTGAACTCTTAGTTAAAACTTGGCACTCAAAAGAGATAAATATGTAAGCTGAATTGACAAATATGTAGTTAATTATAGTTGCATCACATTTTTAATATATTAACACATTAGAAAAGACATTCGTTTTTAATATTATTGATGTTACAGTTATTTAACTGAAAAATCGTACCGTGCGATCAGTGATGCTTTCCCCCGCATTGCGGAGTTTTTCCTAAGAGCAAATCCCCCTTCATTTTCCGTGCCTACTTGCTTACTTATTTACCTTGCTGACTGACGCAGTCGTAGAGCAGCTGTTCCAGGGTGTGTGTTATATTGTTCGTTTCTTAATTCGACAGTGTGTCCTTATGTACGATTCATATGTGTTAACTGATAGGTGGGAGAATTATAGTATCAAATTTTTAACATATAATTGATTATGTTACTTATGTGAATACCACACTAACCCCGAAAGGGAGCGTTATCATGCATTTTTTCAAAAGACTCTGCCACTGCCCACGAATAATTCCAAGAGAGCAATTTACAATGTGTTTCCACAAGACAGAGTTATTAGTAGGTATTTGTAGCCCCTCGGTCCCCTGATTTAATAGCCTTAGATTATTATTATTATTATTATTATTATTATTATTATTATTATTATTATTATTATTATGTAAATTAAAAAATGCGGTGTACAAGACGAACCCGCCCAACATACAAGAACTCAAAGATAATATTCGTCTAGAAATTGTCTCTATTGCTCAAAATGAGCCACAGCGAGTGATAGTGAATAATTTACTAGAGATGCCAGTGGAACATGAAGACAGGAAATTTTAACACCTCATTTGATAATTTGGTATGTAAGGAGCCTCTTTAATTGATTTGTGCATTATTGTATGCTGGGTTGTTTTATTGTTTTACCCTCCTTCTAATCACCGAGACCCAGCAGGCCAGCTAACCGGCAAATATTAAAGAACATAGGTATGAAAGTACTGAAAGCAGATGTACTTCATTTAAGCAGTTAAGTTACATTGGAAAGAGGTGCACAATTAATTATCAAGTGCTTTTTCAAATGTCCTGGCGCCATGCATGCTATTATTGTATACATAGAGAAACATCACTTGGCATCGCAAGATGTCACCGGTGCGTATTTATACAGAGGAATTGTTCTTATATATAAAGTAACCGACAGAAACCATGTCCGATTCTGAAAACAATGGAAATATTCGCCATTGCAGGATTCACAATTTAATGCTGCCTTCAGTTCTTGTTCAAGTCATACCATAAGCATGAAACACATTTGCTCGGACCAAGTGCTGTGATGGCTAAACAGACATCAGCAGTGTCCAATAATAAGAATTACCATGGCTCGAGTCCACATTATTCTTGAATTTTAATTTGTTACTTTTTGCACGAGAAATTGATGTATAATATAAGCCAGTAATATATCTTTTAATGGACAATATGTATTTGAATTTTAAAGCATTTATGCTGAAACACAAAAACGTAAATTAAACGCCTTTGTTTGCAAAATAAATGCCACATTAATTCATAACCTAAAGTTGTTGATTTGGTTTATTTATGGACGCTCTTTAACATCTGAGGTCATTATCGTCCCATTCATTTCAGAGCGTGAAACGGCCGACAAATTTTGCTAAAAGGTCCGGTTTTTTTTTTTTTTTTTTTTTTTCCTTCCCCTTCCCGTGCCGCAAATCTACGACATGGCTCACTGTTTTACTTTCCTTCCTAAGGAAAGTAAAACAGTCCGAAAAAATCCATCGATCCTGGCCGGGATTGAACCCGTAATCTTGGATTTAGAAGGCAAGTATGGCTACCACTACACCACCAGGACCGTCGACCGCCACGGGTCTCCGAGGTCGCTAAGGCGCGAACTCGTGAGCGGGAGATCTGGGGTTCGAATCCCGCCAGGACCGTCCTCCTAGACTGAGATTTTTTCCAGGTTTTCCTCAGTCCTCATAAATGGCAAATGGCAAATGGCAAATCTTAGGCCTGGAAGGTTTCCTTCCTTACAAAATCCTTTCCCAATATATCATTTCATCTCACGTATCGCCAGTGTCCACCACATGTGGTGCCTTAGTAGTAAAAATGGGCGTTAAACACTATTGAAAAAAAAAAAAAAAAGGACCGACGAAATATTCTAAAGTGAAAAGCTATAAAGAATATATAAACTTCGTTTATTTCATTTATAAATAATTATTAATTTCCTGCTTATTTTGAAAACAGATTGCTTTACTTTCTTGTGAATGTGTATGCCTTAAAACTGAAATAAACTTTTGGAATTGGAAGTTCTATGTAATCAAAACATTTTTACTTACAAAAATAACAAAAAAATTCTTCGTGGATAAGATTAGACCTTCCGTAGTTCTCATTAATAAACACCTGCTTTTAACCGTTGGACTTGCAGCTTACGTTTGCAAAGGAGAACTTGATGTGACTCATGGGCTAAAGTGTGTTAAAACTCGCGCGCCGAGACACGCCGAGAATAGAGCGTTGAGCACAACAGAATTAAATTGACGCTTCGAGAATGTGCTCTTTTTTCTTTTATTTCATCTTAGGGTGTACAACAATAACCTTATGAACTGTATCTTCCTTAATCCCATGGTTTCTTGGAGAAGCATTCCTGAAGTCTCCAGTTTCCTGATACCTCCTGGAAATGAACTAAAATTAACTAACATGCGAAACTGGATTGGACATTTAGAAGTTCTGAATGCCGACAAGGATTCATTCACAGATACTGCAGAATCAAAGGCAAAGTTTTCCATCTCTGACTACACAGCTTCGAAATGCTTACTGTAGAAAGTCACAGTTTTAATCTAGGTTGTATATTTTGTATTCCAGGGTGAGGATATAGGTATAAATATTCTTTTTGTTGCCTTCGTCAGTTTATTTACTTTCGAGAACTGATTTTTACTGCCTCTGCCACTCGTTGCAATACATTCCGGCAATTAAAATGTAATAAGTTTGTATAAAATACATTTAGTGATGTCGCTGCTTTTAACATGTATGAAGCTGCATCTGTGTGCAATAGTACCCTCTCATCTTTAACGTCATGTGACCACAACACCTTTAAGCACTTTATTAATGAATCGCGAAATTGTTGAACTATTTTTCCTATCAGAGTTTTACAGTAAATCAAACAAGGGGTTTGGATGAACCCTCAAAATTAAACTTGCCCACAACTAGATCACGAGGAACAAATCACAGCAATTTACATAATACATAATGTATAGGCTCTTAATTTGTCCTAAGATGCCGACATAGCTGGATTTTCCCTCAGAGTTGATTCAGCCGGAACACTGCGGTTGTAGAGTTCCTTTAGGAAATATTTAAATTCAAGTATTTGTGGCTCGGTTTGTTCGTTACAGCAACTGCCTTGCACACATCTTTGGGGAGGGGAGGGGGAAAAAGAAAAAAAAAATAGGAAAAGGAAAAGGAAAAAAAAAAAAAGGAAAAAAAACTTTTTACTTTATGTTGACTGCCCCAGCAATTGTGTCTACTTGTTTGAAGAAACCCTTGTTTATTTATAGTTACCAAATTGCTTCATAAATGTTGTTCAATCTGAGATTTCATAATAAATTCGATTTTATACGTGGAAATTGTTCTTTCACACTAGCCATGTATAGGACATAAGGTTGAAATGAATATGGCTTAAAAATTCCTGTCACGGACGGGATTCGAACCGCGAATCTTCAGCTTTCCGGGCTGATACTCTACCAATTGAGCTATTACGTCCTCCAAGCATGGAACCACAAACCTCTACAATCTGAATCTATATACCTTGGAGAATTAACTAAGGTGTCTTTCCGTGGTTCGAATCCCGGCTAGCGTGAAAGAAATTATTTCATACATAAAAATTAATACCTATATACGATTTTCTGGTATAACTACTCGTAGCATTATGAATCGTTTCTTATGCAACAAATCTCTCATAGTGGAGAAACATTAGGGAGGTCTCCGAGGTATATAGAATCAAATGATCAAAGTTTGCGGTTCCGTGTTTGGAGGCCACTGCAGCTCAGTTGGTAGAGCATCAGCTCGGAATGCTCGAATCTGGCACCCGAATATTTCCGGCCAAAATAAACCGGACTGTTGCAACACTGATGTAAAAGCAACAGCAATACAGATGTTTTCAGCTCGATTCGTGCTTTCAGGCCGATAACGAAGACGTAACGAGTGTCATGATTACCGACTTTAGTTGATTTATTTAGAGAACAAAAGGGAAAATATTTCAACAAAATTATTATTGACAGCAACAAAAACCCGTGATTTTGCTATGAATGCTACAACAATAAGCTAAACAATAATGTTAAAACACATTAAACTATATTGCATGGTATTAAACATACAGTATACTCCGGTGGTCTAGTGGTAACCATACTTGCCTGGTAGACACAAGATCGCGAACTCGATCCCGTTCAGAGTCGATGGATTTTTTCGGGCGTAAAAATCTTAAGGGTTGGTTCTGTGTCGTAGATTTACGGTATGTAAAAGAACATCAGGACTGAAGGAAGAGGCATCTGAGCAAAATTTATCGGCAATTTTGCGCACTGATAAGAATGGGACGCTGATGACCTGAGATGTTAAAAAGCGCCCATAAATAAACCAAATCAATAATATTATGCTAAAATTAATAACAGTTCTGCAATAATGCTTATATCCGAGTAACAATACAGTGCATTCGAAACTGAAATAGAACAAACCGTGAAGGAGGAAACAACTTATTGTACATGTGCTTAACGTATATGAAAGCAAGTAATATAGTTGTACTTTTTATTTATTTTTGATCATTATTTAGTGTAGCATGCTAACTGTCAAAGTGTTGGATAGAATAAATAGAGTAATATAATTAACGAAGGCATGAGCTTGTGGGCACATACAGTTACCGAGACAACTTGATTTTGCTGTGTTTCTCTTTGCACCTACTGAAGAAAAATTGTCATGTTCATCCACAAAGATGTTGAAGTTTTTATTCTCTGGAATGTCTAATTTGCTCTCTTTGTCTTGCATGTGTATGATATGGTTAAAGCCGGTAGGTACTGGATAGCGACCACTCTGCGCTAATTGACTACTTTTTCTGTCAACTCGCGAGCATCACCCCTTAATACGCTTAATGATGTTACACAAAACTCGCGGATCGCTAACTGCCACGTTTCGTGTCTGAACTTATCCGGCTTTATTAGTGGTGTTTCTGCAGCTGCTGTGCAAATAGTTCTTTGGGTGGAGGGCGTGTTTCTAAGCATAACACTTAAAAATAATCCACATAAAATTCCAAGTGAATTGATGTTTTTAACGAACATTTCATTTCACTCTAAGCCGCTTTATTTTTCGCCGTATAGAACAATCGAGAACATTTATAAAACAGCATTCATCAAACCAAAGTACAATACTGACTTATTAAATTTTTGTCCTATTTTTTTTTTAAATCTACGACTATAATAGAAATATATCACAAACCAGTAAGTGCATTTATTTCAAACTTTTAGTAACAACTCTATTAAGAGGTACTATTTTTTTTATTTAAATCTATCTGCTATGATACCATCCTATAGAGGTCTGATGGAATGAACATTATTTATTTTCCTTCGGAAGTGAAGTAAAGCCATTGGACCCGTGTCGTACATTTACGACACGTACAAAAACGTCAAGTCTGAAGGAAGAAGCCTCTGAGCAAAATTTATCGAACGTTTCGAGTCATGAATTGAAAGGTATGCTATTAATAAAGGATGCAAAAGATCTTCCTTAAATAAACTAAATAAATAAATTAATTTAATTTTACTAATATGTTTATCATTAACCTGACTATACGTTTATGAATGAATGAGTTATTCCACAATTAACTTTACAATTTGTTACAATATACCCTCAATTTACAACAAAAATTATAATTAACATACATTATTAACCTACTCTTTTTACTGTAGATCCTAGCAGCATCCTCCAAAATACAGTGTCTTACCTCGTTAACCACGTGGTGTCTGACTGTAAGAAACCTCCTTTTTTTACTTTCTTCCTATTTGGTTCCCACTTCTCCTTAACTTTACCCCAAAACTCTTCCATTTTCTGGACGTTTTTACACTCTTGTTACTTAACATTTCATTTAATACTAAATCCTTCTATAAATTGTCCCATTTGTTGTTCCAAACTTTTTCCCGCCACCATTTGACTTTCTCACATTCCAATAAATAATGGGACATACTAACTCCCCCCCCCTCACATACTACAACTATCATTATCGCTTCCTCTGTATCTTTTCAGGAGCATTATTCCTATACGCACCCACGCCCAACCCATCTTATCCATTTGATCAAACATTTCACTACATTTCTCTAATCTCCGATTCTGTTAAATTCTTTTATATACGACCAAAAGTTTTATACATTTATGTTAACAGTTTAGAACCCGGAAACGCTGTTTGCCACCACCTTCCTTGATGCTACTAGTGATAATGTGAACGTACAGAGAGGAAGAAAGGTAACGTATTAATTTTCGTTACAAATAAATATTCTGTCAGGTTTTTATTTAATCAAAATACAATAGACAATTCTAAGATTTATCGCAAACTGAATTAACCAGATTGATATATTTACTATACAAAGTATACTGTGTACACATTCAATACATATAGGGATTGCATGTTAACATAAATTACTTTAACATAAATATACTCTGAATTTTTAAACAAATTATTGAAACTGATTTCCGTTCATTTCAATGCAGACTTCAATTCTTACATGCATCTTATCAAAAATATTTACAAGAATTTTCTCTTAAATTGAATTTACTGTTTATTGCATGCAATTCTTCAGATCACTGTTGTCGGATGTTTAGCACACACAGCTGTTTTACAGTAATCCCATAAGAAATAATCCAAAGAAGTCACATCGGCGAGACTCACAAAAGACTCCTGTGCTTATTATCCTGTGCACATAGAGTTCTTCCAAAAATACTTTCGTAGCACCTGCAGTATGTGCAGTACCACCATATTGTTGGAAATATTCCTCTCGCATCATCATGGATGTCTTATAGGAATGCGTTCAGAATTTCTGTGGCGAAGCTGGACCACAGGAAATGGACACACAGAATAACAACTTGGGACCCCAGAATCCGCAGGAGGAATGTGGGACGACAAAAGATGCGCTTGGCAGATTCCTTTAGAGGGAGGGTCGGGGTGACGTGGACGAGGAAAAGCACAGAACAGACGAGAATGGAAAATCCTTGAAAAAATCCTTTTTGATAAATAGAGTAACAGGGTTCAAGTTGGGGGAGCAGTGCATCTTGGGAAATTTGTTTTGTATATGTATTACAGTGAACTATGAATGACTATGCGAAGTGAATCATAAATGTAACAGTGAATTATTGTAAGTTAAGAAATGAGTCCTTAGGAACTAGCTCACTTAATGAGTCAATTTTAAGCTCAGTCCCTGATTTTTCAGTAGCCAATAGCCCTTATGGGATTCCAAGACAACAGTTGTTTATTTATACACCTTATCACCGACAGTTTATCGTAAAATATTGCTCCTATGATTCCTTCTCGTTACATGTCGGTCCTGGTGGTGTAGTGGTAACCATACCTGCCTTCTAAACCCAAGATCGCGGGTTCAAACCCGGTCAGGATCGATGGATTTTTTCGGGCGTAAAAATCCTAAGTGTGGCTTCCTTCGGAAGGGAAGTAAAGCCGTGGATCCTATGTCGTACATTTACGGCATGAAAAAGAACCTCAAGCCTGAAAGAAGAGGCCTCTGAGCAAAATTTATCGGTCGTTTCACGCCCTGAATTGAATGGGACGCTGAAGACCTGAGATGTTAAAAAGCGCCGTAAATAAAACAACTAAAAAATTCCTCCTTAGATGACAGCCCAGACTCCAATTTTCAGTGGATACAAAAATATCTCACAAATTCATGCAAATTGTCTGTATTCCATATCCGGATATTTTGATTGTCCACACACTAAGAGAGATGAAACAAAACTTCATCGGCATAAAAGGTCACGTTAAGGTCCTCATCTAATAAGTGTCATTAAAGCCAATGACAATACCGGAGTCTTGCCTTGAAGTCAAAAGGTTGAAGCTCGTTAAGTTACGGTCACTATGTATGGAAACATTTCAAATTCTTCTTGAGAATTTTGTGACCATTTCCTTACGAACCTCAAACAGCTAGTTTCTTGACTGACAAGCACTTCGCCGCATCCTTTCTCTAGCATCTTCAAAGCATCATCTGCCACTTTGGACGCCTGACACTTCTTTTTTATCTGCACTAGAGTAATGACATTCCTATGAAAATATTCCATAATGATATAATCAGGAAACATAAAGTAATATGTTGTTCACGTTTCATTACAATGGAAGTCCTTCGGCCCTGGTCGTGTAGTGGTAACCATACTTACCTCATAAACCCAAGATCGCGGGTTCAATCCCGGCCAAGATCGGTGGATTTTATGTGTGTAAAAATAATGGCTAGGATCGATGGATTTTTTTATGTGTATAAAAATCTTAAGTATGGCTTTCTTCGGAAGGGAAGTAAAGCCGTGGGTCCCGTGTCGTAGATTTAGGGTAAGTAAAAGAACCTCAAACCTGAAAGAGGAGGCCTTTGAGCAAAATTAATCTATCGTTTCACGCCCTGAATTGAATGGGACGCTGATGACCTGAGATGATACAGAGCGTCCGCAAATAAACCAAATCAACTTAATTTTAGTTTCAACCTTAGTTCTACTAGAAACGATGAACTAATAATTCTGTTTTATAGGGTACGGTAACCCCAATCAATTTCTGCCCGATTCACGAGATTCACACAGGCTGCCCACATGTGCGAAAATAAGTTTCGATAATGTATGTTCTTTCTTCAGCAGAAAACGCCACCATATTTCCGGCAAGTACCATACTCACGCACACAGCATTTACTGGTGTCACAGCTTTGCGGCAGGAAACATTCCTGTACTGTAAAAAAATGTTCAGTGAATTGTTAATATGATTATTGTACGGAGCTTAATTTTTTAATTAATTATGAAAAAGATTTTATTATTATTGTTATTATTATTATTATTATTATTATTATTATTATTATTATTATTATTATTATTATTATAGTCTGAACATCGTTCTGCTTAAAATCACGCTGGTGAATACACAGTCTATTTGGTGGTGTAAGGTTATTGCTACAGAAATATTGAGTACCAGATAGCCATGACAGCAGCAGAAATGAAATCGAAAATATGACCTTGTCTCATGCTAAGAGCTTTCCGGTTATCACTGTATTTTACACAAAATTTAATTGATTTGAGAAAGTGTAGTGTTCGCAGAAAGAATCTGGCGAGCGAAAGTCGAAAATTTTGTGACAATGTATGAAAAATAGAGATGGGAATTTGCGGAGGCGTGTAAAAACCCTAATAGAAAGACAATATACAGTTCATGATTTTGAACATAAACTGCCAATTCATAATACACGCGGGCGAAAATGACACAAAGGATAAATATTAGGATGCATTAAATAGGGGCTTAGGTTCAAGCTCTACTGTACAGTTGTATGAGCGAGCGGCCCCTAGTATGGTCTAAAACCGTGCCAAAACCGCCGTGTTCTTAACAATAGAAGAATCTGGCCGGGATAGTGCTGTAGATATTTTGATAATTGTGCTGAATTTTAAAGTTCCTTGTTAAAATTATGTGTTATTAATTTAAATGTTTCCTCACTAAAGCTAAAAATTAAATTACAATCAAGTGGATTGTAAAATTTAGTTTGTAATTTGATTCTATGAAACAAAACTAATCCTTTTTATTAGTGAATGGAATGTTCATAATATTCTTGACTGAAAAGGGTGAGCTATGTTGAAAAAAAATTAAGTGATAATGATTATTTAAATAAGTTCATAGGACTGTAAGCTTTCCCAGCGTACCTATATTATGTAGCAAAAGTACTCGAGCCATCAACTCAGAAATACATAAATATTTTATATTTTTCACAAAAAAACTCGAAAAACTTTAATGCAGTAACAAGTAAATTAATTACTTATAATTTTAACAGCAATATAATTAAAATTAATATGAAAATTAATAGAAAAAACAACTTCTGAGTTTAATAATTCAGAGTCAACCTTAATAATTGTCAGTAAATGTTTTGGTGACCGCTTTAAGCCATGTCAAGCGGATTGATTTTGCGCCACCGCATGTGTTTTAATGGTTTACAATGAACTTTTTACAGCTCCTGGCCGCAAAGATATGCAGTTTGATTTCCATGAAACAGATAACTCATGTGATTCAAGTTTTATCAGTCCATCATGCTGGGGATCTTAGCATCCGGCACTGTGTATTGATACGAAACAAACGTACCACACCATATATAGTATTCGTTTTTAGCTGTTTGAAGCAGCTAAAAACATTTGAAATTTTAAAAACTAGTGCACATTTGATGACTTACCTGTGTTTGTAGTTCTTTATTGTCTATTACTTGAGTTACTGCAATAAAGGAATGTTTATCTGTAGCAATCCATATACCAATGGCTAATATCACAGTACCAAATGCCTGAAAAAAATAGAAGAATCTTTCAATGTTAACCATATACGTACAAAAAGCAATATAGTGATAACCTTATTTTTTATAAAATTGATCTAAATACACTAAAGTGCTCTGGGAGACCCTCAATGTCCAGATGGCTGAAAATGTGTTCCACAAGTCACAAAAAGAAAACACTGCCTTTCTCAGATATGGGTGTTCCTAAACTCTTTATCGATGACAAAAGTATCGATGATCCGGGTTATATTCAAGAAAGTTCAAGAAATTAATCAGAAGAGGGAAGTGGTCATTATTATTATTATTATTATTATTATTATTATTATTATTATTATTATTATTATTATTATTATGATCATCATGATCATCATGCTGGCTCATATACAATCTCAATGAGATATTTCATAAAGATATGATTAATTTGCTTTGATTAAGTAATAAGAATTCTTTTATATTTTGAAATTAATAGTTATTTAGATTAAAATACAGAATAATATTTCCCTGTTTGTAATTGCAACGGAATACTTAGTTTACGTGGGTTATAAGTGAGGAATTGAAATATTATGACACTATGGATTTACAAGATAAGTGTGGGATATTTTTTAATATATAGAACAAAATTTCTAGATTAAAGGCCACAAACACTTGTGTGCTGAAAGAAATTTTGGAAATACGAGTTTTATACCTGAAGATAAAATCGCCTGTTATTAAGTATGTGAGGCATGCAGTTCGTTGCTGTTTCTTTTCGGAACAGTCTCTGTAGGCAACTACAGTTTGAAGCATGTAAACTCTGAAAAACCAATCCAAAGAAATTTAAGTATCTACAGACATTACCAACATTCATACCATGTGTATATTCCTATTTTTACAACTCACTTAGGTATTTGGTTGGCTGCTGATAAAAATACACCAGAGTTACTGCATTAAACAGTATCTTAATCAAGGTGTATCTCACTTAACTGTGTTAAATTATAAAGCGCAATACAGTAATACGAAGCAAAGCAGGGCAGCTCTGTTAAGAGTACCGCCACGGGTGGCCGAGGTCGTTAAGGCGCGGACTCGCGAGCGGGAGGTCTGGTTTCGAATCCCGCCAGGATCGTCCTCCCTGACTGAGGTTTTTTCTAGTTTTCCTCAGTCTTCATAAATGGCAAATGCCGGGGAGGTACCCTAAACTTAGGCCTGGAACGATTCCTTCCGTAAAAATAAATCCTTT
This sequence comes from Metallyticus violacea, assembly GCA_030762175.1. Lineage (NCBI taxonomy): Eukaryota > Metazoa > Arthropoda > Insecta > Mantodea > Metallyticidae > Metallyticus > Metallyticus violacea. Next base: position 285,629,258 of record CM060846.1, on the reverse strand, counting down.
CCCAATATATGATTTCATCTCATGTATAATCAGTGTCCATCGCCTGTAGTTTCCCTGTAGCAAAAACAAAAAAAAAAAAAAAAAACAAAAAAAAGAGGGGGGGGGCGTTACACACCGTTCATTCATTCTGTTAAAAGTAATAACGTGTAATGTAGCAAGACGCAGAAAAGTGTAGCAAGTGTACATAAGAACTGCTTTACTCAGTTGTTATTGTAATTGCTCATCAAAAATACGTTACCCAGTATGCTAATAAAAATGCAATAGTAGTAATGAATAATGTTAGACCTCCCACATTGCCTCCTCTTTGTCCCAGCTGACTTATCGTGCAAGAGGGTCATCCAGGACAAAAAAGGCAGGAGAAGGAGACGAACTGGGCTTCTAGGAGCTACGCAGATTGTTGCGAGCGCTAGCCTACTTTACTAATAAACCTTTCTTCTTTCTTCGCTGGACCTGATAAACTTATCTGTTAGAAGTCCAGAGCACCTGAGGGTACGACTTAGCTCTGCCCCGACACTACATACATGTACTATTCTTGAATCTTCCCACTCATCTTCGTCACCAGAGATTGCGTACGATTTGTACGAAATCAACCATATACCATTACCAAGCTGAGTGTCTGATGGCGGACATATTAGCACAATCATCGTCGACTAGGGGACGTTACAACAGCTTGGAACAGAGCTAAAAGAAAGTAATTCTTTCTTTTTCCTTGCAACTTTAAATATATTTTCATTTTCAACGTATTGCATCTGTATATTTTAAGGTGTTAACATTAAAATGTAAGCTGAATAACAAAACATCGGTGCAACATAATGAAAAAAACAGTGAGTTGATTTTATGAAACGCCATATAAATTCTGTAAGTAAAAACAATGTCACCCAAACTATTTACAATTTTGTCAACACAATTTGAGCATTTGGAGAGAATGCACTTCAACAACTAAGTAATGAAATATTTAATTTATGAATTTTGTCAAACTTTGCTTTTATTGTAGCTCAAAATTAACAAAAGGAGGTTTATTCATTGTTACCCCAAATCTTTCAATTTATATGAAGTATTTATACAGAACATTTAAATCTCGTTTAAACGTTGGAAATTCACCTTATTACAGTGCAAAAACCTGGACAAAGTATACAAAAAAGTGTTATTTCAGAACGTTGTGGACATTTTCCATTTGTACCCTGAGTACAAAACGCAACTGCCTAGTTTACTGTTCTTTCACACTAGCCGTGTTTAGGATATTAGTTGGAAAATGAAGAATCAGAATGACTTTCTTGATCTTCCTCCGGAGGTTAATGAAATGCAATGCTTCGTTGCTTGTGTTTCGCCAATTACTATGAAGATAAATGATTTTACTGACGGCATTGAATAAAATTTTCTTTTAAGCAGAGTGCATTTTAAAGATGAAAAGCAGTAGGATAATAATTTTACCTTAATGTTAACCCTGGTACTTAGTTATACAATATGCAACACCTCGCATAACAACATAGCGATTTACAGGTCCCTGTTTTCTGGGCGTGTTGCCAGTTTATAGGGTGCAGATTCAAATAGACCTATAAGGGAAAACTCTTATTACATTATTCGTTTTCTTAACTTATTAATATTTTTTTACTTAAGTCATTAATTAAAGGAGTTTAATCAAAAATATGGAAAATGTTTAAAATGATATCCGATATATTTTAATGCTAAAAAGTCATCCAAGTTTTCATGTATTGTATAAAATTGCACATCACACAAGAGCATATGCATTATCAAAAGAATTTCGTGGTTTAAATAATCAAAATAAATACTGGACTTGATTCCTTTTTTGCAAATGAACTATAATATTAATTGGTCTTTTCAATTTACCTATTAAATACATTTAAATAAATTTTGTTTCATGGTCAGATATTAAATATTATGAAAATTTAACAAATAATTATGTAGTACATTAATTTTAATTCCAATACTTTCTTCAGATGCAGTTGAACATGCCAATAACATTTTCAGAAAATGCAGAATATTCAGTGGGGACATATTTCATGTTTTCTGACGACTTTCAGTTTCTTTTTATTGATAGGCAGTTCATCCTGTAGATGTGTAGAGAATATATCCTGGGACTCACAATTTCTCTTAACTTTAGATTAAATCCATGTTTTTCACCACCATCAATAATTTCCCTTCGTATTACTGTTCCACTAATTGCTGAATCGTTTTGAACATAGTGAAAGGAAGCAACATTAAACTTGTCGCCCTGATCTCTTGGTACCATCCTGAAACCTCTCTCCAAGGATATAAACAAGCCAGCAAGATTTCAAATCGAGTATATCAGCTCCATCGAATGCGTTTCTTTTTAAAGAAAACATAGGATATAATCGCAAATTTCAGCAAGTTACTTACCCGGAGCAGCACGAAGTTTTCGAGCTTTACCTCTAAGATCAACAGGAGACTTTCCTGCCTGCAGTAACTTGCACAGTAGTTTAACGTGCTTCTTGGTTATCCCATGTAAATGTATATACTCAGCTTTACCTACTGGTTTGATACATTTTATGCAGCACGTGATATGTAAATTTTCAAGATGTGAAGTTGAACTGGTACACATTCGATAAGGCTTTGAATGTACAAACTTTGAGATATTTTTTATTCGAGGAATCCTAAGCAGCTTATGTCTATTTGGATCACTTGATCCATTCCATCGAAAAATTCTTGCGATGGCAACTGTACGGAAAACAAGCCTCACTACCACGTTCTTCCATTTGTCAGGATTAAGTGATAAAATATCTCTTGTGAAATAGTCATACAAATAACAAAGCACCTTTGAGTTTTTAACAATATGTTAACTTAATAACCAAATTAATATGCATGGATTTCCCGTTCATGATGCAACATGCTTCCCCACATGCTATTGTGAATATATCCTTTTATCTTAACAGTTATTTCGTTTCTTTTACACAAATAATTATTACGCACACCTTTCTTTATTTTTGGTGGCAACATGTTTTCATTTACTTCCTCCATATTGAGTAAGTTATGGAATATTATTTTGGTTAACAGGGAAAAAGTGATAAATGTACATTAAATAATGGATGAGTTAAAAACAGCATTAACTGCGTTACAAAGATATTTGAAACAAGTTCAATAAAGAGCTTGCATATTACTTTTCAAATGAACAGAAATTAAATGTGACAGAAGAATGAGGATTAGGTTGGAATTTAACTTCTCGACCTTAACTCATTTTTGTTAAAGTTTGCTTAACCCCTTTTTCCAATGGCGAATTACATTTTAGGTAGGGAATCTATAGTTTACGATGAAAAATAATTAACTTATTGGATATAATGAATTCGAAAATAACCAATAGATGGTGATAAATCAGTAAGTGTTAAAGGGAAATGGGGTAAAAATTTGCCTTAGAATGTCTTCAAACTTGTTTCGCGAGCGAGGAATGCAGATTTTTTAATAGTTACCATCATTTTTTTTTTTTCAAGATTTAGTAGTACAAAATGTCGGTAATGACAATGCGGTACTGATTTATCGAGTTAATGTACCTTATTCTAGAAAAAGATATCCACCTGACTGCGTGGCTTAATGAATGAGGCGAGATTGCAGTTTGAAAGATCGTAGGTTCGAGTCCTGCAGAGGTTATGTATATAAATGTTATGGTAAGTATATTCATACATAAGATGTAAAACTAATCAACTAGGTTTTACTCCATGCTAGTATGCCAAAGAAATATGCTGCACAACTTCCGTCCGTTATTGTGTGGCATTATTTTGAATGGAAGCTTTATTAATGAATGGTCTACCGGTTCTTTATACCGCAACAGTTAATTGATAAGACAGAGCATACATTTCCCATCTCAAATTACCTGCCTAAGACACCCTTACAATCTCTGAAATTATTGTGGATAATTCATTAGCGCTTCTTATATGTGAAAGTTTTTAAATTGTGTTCTTTTTGAGCCATTTCTACCTTATTCAACACACGTTTTAGACTACTTTGCCCTTTTACAATTGCAATGCTAATAGCATAGTTTACGGTTATTTTAAACTAACGGTACTATTTACTATCAGCCGTTATGTACAGTATATATTCAGAAAAAGAGTTAAGAAATCTGACTGAAACGTTAGAAAATACCTAAGAAGCCCAAACCTGCAAAAGTGTTTTGGATGGTTCTAGTCATTACAATGGATTTTTGATCTGATGATCTTTATCTAGATAATTCGCCTCAAGAGAACTTTTTATACAATGATTTTCGTTGCGAACTCATCAGAATACATGTCCATTAATTCTACTCACATTTTAAATTCTATCGTAGAAAAATTCGATATATTACAAATATATTTAAAATGCTGGAAATGCAGGATCAGATTTACAATTTCGGATCGCGACCGGGATTCGAAGCACGGAGCCTTCCGGGCTGACCTACCGTGTTCTCCAAGAACGGCGCCGGGAACTCCTCTCATCTGATTTTAAGGTCTCTGTACTGCGAGAGGATTTTAAGAGGCCACCCGCAATGCTGCAAATATTTGTGACCCTGTACCATCTACTGTATTTTTCTAGTCTGATTTTTCCTTTCCAATCTATGTCCAATATGTGCTAGTGTAAAATAACAATTTACATACATAAATATCTCCCTATAAGTTGGTGGTAACTAGAAGCCTGGGTCATAAGTACTTGTAGCATTATGAGTCGCTTCATATGGAATTGATCTTATAGTGAATAAATCTTAGGGAAGTCTTCGGGGTATACAGAATCAGACAAGAGAGGCTCTTAGTTCCATGTTTGGAGGACATAGTAGCTCAGTTGGTTAGAGCGTAAGCACGTAAGGTTAAAGATCTGTGGTTCGAATCCTAGCCGTGACCGGAAATTTTCAAGTCTGACCCTTCATTTCCAATATTATGTCCTACACGCGGCTAGTGTGAAAGAGCAATTTTCATCTTTAAAATGCACTCTGTTTAAAAGAAAAAATTATGCAATATCTGCAGTGAACACATTTACCTCCATAGTTACTGACACAAGCAACGAAGCGTTGTATTCCATTGACCTCCTAAGGAAGATCAAGAAAGTCAGTAGTGTTTTGTAAATCTCACGGCACGTATTTAACGGATATTTTCAGAAGTACGAAGTTTCTATTGCAAGTGTAGGTATGCTTGATGAATATGTTAATATTCTACTCCTCAACTGCATTCACAGATAAATGTAATCTTATGTGATATACTGTCGGTCCTGGTGTTTACCATACTTGTCTCCTAAACCCAGGATCGATGGATTTTTCGGGCGTAAAAATCCTAAGTATGGCTTCCTTCGGAAGAGAAGTAAATCCGTGGGTCCCGTGTCGTATATTTACGGCACGAAAAAGAACCTCAAGCCTGAAAGAAGAGCCCTCTGAGCAAAATTTGTCGGCCCTTTCATACCCTACGTTGAATGGGACGCTGATGACCTGAGATGTTAAAGAACGTCTGTAAATAAACCTAATCAAAAAAATGTGATATGATTTTTAAAGCTAATGTGCATTACTCATATAACGACAATATGACCCTGAACTTCCCCATTCTGCCTTATAAAGTATTAACACCAGTGTTGAGCACAATAAATCGTTTTTAATTACTTTTAGACCAAGAAACGTATAAATATTGGAGTGGGAAACTTCAAGAGACTACTCAAACTTTTGGATCGTACAAGCGATTTCTAAAACAATACTATTGAAACAATATGCTTTCGTAAATACGAAAAGGCACTATTGTCGCATTTTGAGTGAATAACATCTACATTCTATGTAAATTTAATTAAGAAATAGATAGAATGTTTTTATATTTAAGCTTTTAATCACTTAGTTAAACACCCAATGTATGTATTTAATAATGACTATTTTACATTGCACCAGTTCAAAATTTTGGAATTATTTGAATGTTAAAAACTGAAGTTGTGTTCGTCAGTTACGCAGTTCATGGGTTTAATCGTTTTATTAGCATTCTCTTACTATTTCAGCAAGCAAAAGTAATATTTCCTTTATCTATACTCTTTCTGTTCTATTTCTCTGCTGTCTATGTATATTGGTCTCCCGCTACCGACGTTGAACAACGTTCTTATATTTATAGGTTAATATAGGTGCCATAAATGTTAATTATTTTCATACAATTTACTATAATTCCTTTGATAATGTGGTGCATTAGGACAATGACAAAAATGCAAATAAAATCTCTGTTCAATACAGAACAAACCATGAACTGTTCCTCTTTTGAAATACTTCATTATGACTATTTTGAAAAAAAAAAAAAAAAAAAAAAAAAACCCATGCATTATAGGCTGTCACAGTAGTAGTGCTACCAACAATAAGCAAAATATGGGGGGAAAATTATCTGCTAATATACAGTGCGTATATAAAACCCGTGAAACATTTCAGTTATATTTTCCAGACCAAACATTCGAATGTGCTGAAATTTCACAATATGAAAGATACACTCACCAAATTTGGATATCTAACCATACAAATGTTCAATGTGTCCTCCGTTGATCACTCGGCACACATCTAACTGGTCCAAAACTCGACCCAACATGGGTTACTATGGCGATGGCAGATCCTGGTGGTCTTGAGGCATGGGTGGTGTGTACACCCTGTTATTCACATAACCCCACAAGAAGGGTTCACATGGAGTCAAGTCGAGTGATCTCGGTGGTCAGCGTGTGAATGACTGATCATTATCCGACACTGTAGTCTGTACTTCACTCGTAAACGTTTGCGAAGTATTTTCCACACTGTTGCCTACGGAATGTTGAGCTAAGTAGCTCCTCGCAAATACTTCAAAGGACTTATTACGAAAGTAGCCCCCTAACCTCTTAGATCTTCCGTTCTGACACGCTAGGCTGCCCCGGACGCTTGCACAACAAACAATCGGTATCTTGAAATTTTCTTTACCACTTCATTATGCTGTTATTAACATGTGAATCGTTTTGATATCTGGCACAAAACGCTCTTTGCACACTCACAGCAGAATCAGAGCGAACGATTTCAAGAAGGCAAAACGCCTTTTCGCTTTATGTTAGCTGTGCCATTTTGTAATAAGTTTTTGCGCTTTGTTAAATATTGCTATGGCACTTAAGTGGCCACCAGTGAAACCAAAATGGTAGCTGGTAATAGATGGCGTTGTATATCATAATTTGGTGAGTAATTTTTCATGTTGTAAAATTTCAGCACATTTAAATGAATTATTTTGAAAGTATAGCTGAATGAATAATTTTATTAATAATGAGAGTATAAGAGTTTAGTAAAATACGAGTATTAACAATGAGACTACAGGAGTTTAGTAAAATACGAGTATATTACTATCTATAGTATTTCTGTATTAAACTTTGCACCATATGAATCATCCCACCAATAAAGGAAAATTAAATAATAAAATACTGCAGTACACAATATTTGATCTTTATCACTGACTGACAGACCAGTATTAAAGATCGTTATTAAAGAATCTTTTTTAAATGTCTTTCCTCTGTGTTGTATGAATTTCCTAAATATCAATAAACACCCCTAAACTACATACTGAACATTACCCTGTCTCAGCTTATCTGAGTTGCCGCTGTTAGCTTATGCAGCAACAATTGCTTCCTTTTCCTTATCAACATAAATAACTTTATTTTGTGCGTTGTAATTTGCTTACTGTCTTCATAATTAGTTTGGGACTGGTTTACAGTCGTAAGAAAGTGTCAGTGAAAGAAAAGAAAATAAGAAAAATATAAAAATAATTGTCACCATACTAGAAACCCCATAACTAAAAGACGATAACGCACACACTTTATAAAGAACAAGCAGCGGCAGCTTGCAACATCATGAATCCAGCACGGGCAGCTTTACTACTGCTACTGCTGAATACATATCGTAAGCTTCTAGAATCTTAATAACTAGAATTCACATTCATATATGTGTGTGGATGAACATAGACAACAGAAAGAGGGAAAGAAAGAAAATTTAAATCGTAGTAATACACATCCTTTTTTTTTTAAAAAAAGACCTTTCCTGGTTTACATGGCAACAAATTTATAGAAGATACATTCTATGTTTTGTAATTACAGTTTCACAATACTTGGGAGTTAGTTCACCCAGTTGTTAATTTCGATTTTCTCTTCAGCAACTATTTCATGAATTTTCATGAATCTTCACTAGCCTACCATTCTACAATAACTTATTACTAAAGAATTATTGCCGCTGCGTGAGATTACAGCTATTTCAAATGCAATATGTTAGATATTAAATAACTGCAAGTTTTCTCATATTTACTAGGTGTATTCTAAAAGTTCTCGGCCTGATTCAGAGATGTCGTGACGACACCTCCACTTTGGTCACTTATTTGTGACAATCGTGTAAACAAGCTAGTGTTAACGTTTTCTACAAAATGGATAAAACTGACATACGAGCTGTGATAAATACTTCGTTTTGAAGGTTTTAACACAAACATGATTTATTTTTTAAGATGATGAGCGCACAGGACGTCCCAAAACTGCTACGACCGACGAGATTATGACAAAACTTCACACTGTCGTACTCAAATGATCGCCGACATAAGCTACTCGAGTTGGCTGACATTGCAAAACCTCGATAAACCATGTCCACCACTCACTGGGTGTGAGAACGCTTTCCGCTAGATGGTGCCGCGTGAGCTATCAATGGACCAAAAAGCATTCGCATGAGCATTTCGCAAGAGTGTTTAGATTTATTCAAACGCAGTTCCAGTGAGTTTCTCCGAAGTTTCATAAAAGTAGATGAAACATGGATTCATCACTACATGCCAGGAGACGAATGAACAATTCAAACATTGCATGGCAACAGATGAAAGTAAAATCTGTTCCATTTGCAGGAAGAGTCATGGCTACGGTTTTCTGAAATTCTCATGGTGTGGTGCTCGTAGATTACCTCCAGAAGGGCAGAACCATCACTGGGGAGTATTACACTCACTACTGGACCAACTGAAGAGTGATATTCAGGCTAAAGGTCCACACCTTGCGAAAATGAACGTTCTTTTTCATCACTTGTGGGATTGTTGCTGCAATACTACATGACCTTCGCTTCCAAGTGCTTCCATATTCCCCATATTCGCCGGATTTGACTCCTAGTGATTAATTTTTGTTCCCAAACCTGAAAAAATGCCTAGGTGAAAGAAGGTTCACATTAAACGATGAGGTTGAATTTGGGAACAGACGCTTAGTTTTCACAGTTGTACAAATGCTGTTATACTGAGCGTGTTAAAAGGTCGTTAGACTAAATGTATCGATTTACAAAGTGACTATGTTGAAAATAAATAAAAAAAAAAAACTTAAGTTTTCTTGGTTAGGCCAAGAACATCCCTTCTAATATACATGACTGTGTTTCACCTCAATTATCTATTATTATTTTATAATATTTTATTCATATTTGTAGCTCTGCAAAAATTGTTGTGTAAAACTGGGGGAAACTTTCCTGGGAATTCACTTTACGAGAGGTGACAAGTGGTGCATGCACATAATGGTTCTTATGAACAAGAGGCTCCTCCCAACCGTTTCCTCTCACCTCCCCTATCAAAATACTACACAATATCACCGAGACACTGTTTTGCACCGTGTCTGCGAACGAAATTCCCTAAAGAATTTAATAACCACAAGTACAAACATCAGCCGCAAGAAATTACACACAGCGATTTTTGTTATCCATAAAAATCCATTTTGCAACCATTATAGAAAGGTAAGCGTTGAAAATTTGGGGGTAGAGCAAACAGCAAACTCCTAGAGAATCCGCTTCTGACAAATACTAGCACAGAGCACAAGTAATGAAAAATCAAAGCATAACCAAGGAGTACTTTGTAAAAAAAAAGGGGGGGGGCTAAAACTTGAAATCTTTATAAATGATGGATATAATACTTAAATATAAGCTGAAATAACATTTTTCAATTTAGTAGAATATTAATGAAATAAATCATTTTCCTTTGTTAGGAATTTATTTTTTGCAGATTATGTAATAAAATGTTTAACATTTCACAATTTACAAAACTTTTTTTTTTTTTCCAGTTTGTGTGCAACATTTCAGTATAAATGTTTTCTGAAAAGTTCAGCTTTGTAGGAGAAGCATAAATTGAGAAAACATTTCTAATATATTGAAAAAAAAATCGCTTTGCTTATATTATGCTGCAATATTGTCTTAGGTCAGCAAATAAGGGAAGAGTGGGATATAAGGATGGGCATCAAAAATAAGGAAAGGCTTAGACAAAATTGGATTGGGGTATATTTGGTTAATGGGAGAAGACATTTCATGAAATGGTTGCAAAATAGTAAGCAGACCTTTGCGAGATATAGACAAAATATTTTGTCTCAATGCGCAGAAAAAGTATCGTTTAACCTGCAGGCTCAAATACATCCTGCGTGGAGGAGGGGACATTATTTAGCTGTCTGTGACAGGGAGGAAAGAAGTGGTCTCGCATGGTTCAGATTAGGGGCTTGGAAAGGAAGCATAACAGTTAATGCTGTCGGGGAAAGAATTTGCCCATTGTGCGGAGAAAGCGATACCTGGAGGCATATTTTGGCAGAATGCAAGGAAACAGAGATTACAAGAAATGAGCGTTTAGCACCGCAATTTCTGAATTGCAATAGAAATTTGAATATTTGCCGAGAAGTGTTGATGTATGCGAAATACTCACACAATTTGGGAATATTTCTAGCGAAGACCCGACAAAGGAGTTTAATGACCATAATGAAGAGAGGGGAGTTGGAGAGGGGTGTGAGTAAATAGAAGGCGGGCTCAAGAGTAAGGGTTCCATTCATGTTTATGCATTTGTATGTAAAATTATTAATAGACAACGTAAATATATCGAACTATTTGTATATTTGTATGTGTGCATGTATGGATATTTGTTTGTATGTAGATTTGTATGTATGCTTGTTGTATGTATATGGCCCTTGTGATTGCTGTAAGGACAACATTAGCATGTACGGCCGTAAGGCCCATGCGACAGTTGTATTTTAGTGTATCCTAAAACGTACAATAAAACGTCTACTACCACTACCACTACCACTACCACTACCACTACTACTAATTTTATTCTGCCAGTTTTGTTACAGGATCAAAAGTGCCAGGGTGAGGCATGGTGCGGTGTAATGGTGGCTTGCGCTATATAATTGTTTCTGCCCCAGCGTCTGGAATGAAGTGGACCGTCCGAGGGGCTCGTACAACTCGGTGGGGGGCTCTATCGGCCTCGGGGTGTTCTATCCGAAACATGTTAGGGACGCCATCTGCGTCCATGCAGTCACCTCTCTTATATCCTGGCCATATTGTGTCTGCCTCACTTCATCCTTTCTTTCTGTAGGTCCCCATTGGAAGTTATGTATAAAGAGCCAGCTATGAGAAAAGGATCACGTGCCGAAAGTATTATTTTCTATCCCAGGCCCTCAACCCATTCATCCACGAGCTAAATGTGGCAAACTTTGCAAGCTTTGTGGCTTAAAATTTAAATATTCCAGAGTTTGTATCTCAATGTCTTTTTCACGTTATTTATATCTCAATGGAGTACTGGTGGTGTTTACCTCAATTGTATGTAAACCGATTTTCTGCTTTTCATTATTTTCTCATCATTCTAAACTCAAATTTATTTTACATGTATTATGTACTTTAATTTATTTTAATGTTCAGCAAATAATAAAGTAATATGCATTTTTACTTTTTTTGAATTCTTCCTTTTCTTTTTCTTTTTCTCCTCCCCCCACACTGCTTAGTTGCCTTCCCATAGTCATATGCTGGGAGCTTTTCTCCAGCACGTCCCAAAGTTAAAACTTGCCTAACGTTAACGGGAGGATATTTGACTCAAGTAATTAAATCATTCACTTGAAATATGATCAGTGAACATATCCAATAATGAATCATACTTTATCTTCCATTACCTTACCGATTTTTGTGCTAAACATATGGCGATGGTGTATTTTGCAGAACTGAATAAAAGAGAATTGGCCAAAAATAATGCACTAGACCGGTAATATGATGTACAAATTTCGATTACCTTATTGTACAATATCTCTGCCCATCATTTCAATTTTCTTATATAAAAAGGAAAGTATCATGACATTCTTTCCATATCCAAAGAGAGGTTTTAACTATTTATAACGCTTCGCTCTCTGAAAAGATCGTAATTTTTTGCATTCAACTATACCTACTTGCCATTTTTAAGAAAAGCGATCGGTTGTTTTGGCGGTTATGCCCATTATGATACTTGAATGTCTATGCGTTCAAAAGAGAAGAATGAACTTTGTGTTTTCCCGGTTTCTTTAGCAGTCCTCTGTTGTCCTGTAAGCAAAGCTATGCGACTCCTGTGGCAAGCAAGACGTTGCAGTTTATGTATGAAAGATAATAAGATCAGTATTTGATAACGCTTTCCTCCGTTTTTGGAATGATTCTCTCTCTGTATGTCGGTCTTGGCAGTCGTGTTAACCATACTTGCATTATAGACCCAAGATGGCGGGTTCAATGGATTTTTTCGGGCGAAAATCCTAAGTATGGCTTCCTTCGGATGGTAAGCAAAGTCACGGGTCCCGTGTCGTAGATTTAGGGCAAGTAAAAGAACCTCAAACCTGAAAGAAGAGGCCTCTGAGCAAAATTGTCGGCCGTTTCTAGCCCTGAATTGAATGGGGCGCTGAGGACCTGAGATGTTTAAGTGTCCGTAAAAAAATCAACTAAATAAATAAATCTGTATATATGGGTATTATAGATAATGCCTATACAGGTGTCAGTGAATAACAGGGCACGAATATTGAAGAGTTATAGAGTGATTCTAAGTAATATATTTTGAAACAAAACTTGCGAGGCCGTGCTGCTGTACGCCATGCTGAATGACTACTCGTTTGAGAATACTGCTAATATCATCTATTTATTTTCTATGCACTCCTGTAAATAAATATCTGTGTGAACTCATTTCAATAAACACTCTCTAAACAAAAGCAACTATTACTTTGGGGCAGAGATAGTATGTATTTAATATCGCGATAAGGCAGGTGGCTTCTGAATGTATGGCAGAAAGACATAACGCTGTACAAATCTAACTGAAAGTTTGGTTTGCTTGGAGGAATGCACAGTTACTTCCTCCAATGCTGTTCTCACTGCGTGTCAGGCCAAATGGCAATTTCGTAAATGTGGTTTATACATTTCCGGTTCAGGATGATTGTTGCAGCGAACACTTAGACTTTTTCGCAGTACATGTGGGTTTCAGTTGAAGGGAAATGATTTAAAGGCAGATCGAGATTACAATAACAAATCCTCGCCCTATTGTGATACTTTTCTACTACTGTGCTACCGTGTATTCCCAAAACTTTTGCTGTAACACCATCAAATGTACAGCTCATACATGTGGGCAGTGTTGAAGTAGTCAATAATTTATCTCTATATTATAAATATTTACAAATGTTTACTTCAAACGTATTATTTTAATTGCTGTGTGGAATGTTCTGTTGTCTTGGTTTTGACAACAAGAACAGCCTGCATTTCTTTAAATTTAAGACCTCCTATAAATACAAATTACTGATACTCACTTGACGAGTCAATCTAAACGAGTTTAACTAAATATAAATGTTAACAATAGTTAATTGACTACATAACTATTTATAATGCATAATACTGGCAATTACACGACTATTCCTAATAATTTTATTCAGCACAGAATATACTTTTCTAAACGTCCTCACAACTCTCTGTTTGCATAACTCGCGTCCATTTCGATCCCACTATTCCACAAATCATTTCCAACCACCTGCAGTGCGAAGGTTCGCTGCTTGCTCTCCTAAATCCTCGGGCCCCACATGGTCGTTACGAGGCCACCTAGCGTGATAAAAGTCTGCCTGCATGATATCCTATTTCTATTTCAACCTATTGCTTCGCATCTTTCGTTCCACTTCTAGGTTCTCTGTTGGATATTCTATCTTGTAATCTCAGTTGCAGAATTTCTTTCTTCATTTTCCGCTGGCACACCTGTAACACATGTTTTTGCTTTTCAGCAAGGACCAACTATGATATTCGTCTAAAAGAACCAGAAGTACGTAGCTGCCTACTACTTCGAATGCTGTTTTCTGATTCACATATTTATCGTCCTCCAGAGCTTATCCCATGCGAAACAAACATGCCTCTACGTAAATTTGTTCTATAATATATTCTTTTTTGGTATATAAATTAAAAATGTTGCCTTAGGAAAAGTACATTGGAGAATGTAGTACATTATGTAACTACTTAACTTAATTTCGCCTCATTCTGGTTTTAGTGCTTAGAAATTCTGCTGATTATTTATTCTTTTATTTTTGCTGTGAAAATCAGTTAGGTACAGGGTTATTCAATCAAGAATTATAGTTTTTGCAGGCATAGTTTCTCGCGCTAACATTGAGATTTGAATTATTTTGTTCCCTTAATGCGTACTGTACACAGAGTATAATTTAATTGTCATTTCCGGTTACCGCCTGTGAGAGGCGTGCAAGATGAGACACGTTCAGTTCCACTTACATAAAAATGTAGGTGGCACGCGACGAACAATATGCTGCTCTGAAATTCTGTTTTCGTTTCAATAAATCTTCAGCGGAGGCCTACGCCATGTTACAAGTGTCCTATTGAAATTTTGTTCTTCCCTATAGCACAGCTGGAAAATAGTTAAAATTGTTTAAAGAAAGGAGGCAATCAATTTCAAAGGAAGGTGGACACGAAGCTCCAGTTTGTGCTCTAACGGAAGAAAGCATTAAAAATGCTGCTGTCATTGTGAGAGAGAATCGTCGAATGACATTAAGAACACTTAGAAATTCTGAAAACTTCACTGTGTGCCAACCACACGTTCATAACTGAAAGGTGAAAATTTACATGTGGTTTAAAATGGTGTTACAAGCAGATGTGGAGTTTCTCTCAAAGGTAATCACTGCTGATGAAACTTGGTTAACATAATTTCTATCCAGAGAGCAAACAGCATAGCTGTGTGTGGTCACCAACACCTGCCCTCCAAAGTTTCTCTGGTGGGAATGTTACGGTTATATCATTTTTCGATATTCAAGAAATCGTTTACCAGCATATCGTGCCTGCTCACACAACTGTAACTGGGCACCACTATAGCGATGTCCTGAAAACTCTGCAAGGTCATAACACACTCAAAAGGCCACATTTCCGAACAACAAGCTGCAAGCTGCACCACGATAATACACCCGCACATTGTAAAAGTTGTTGCTGAATACCTCACAAAACTCAACGTGAAGTGTGTCTCCCAACCTTCCTGAAGTCCAGATTTGGCCCCATGTGGTATTTTCCTTTCACTCAAATTAATGAGACATATCGTGGGAGATATTTTCCATCATCAGAAGCAGTGGTGGAGGTTGTGGAGATACTTCCGTGGGTGGCCAACTTCGTTAAGGCGCGGAACTCGTGAGGGGAGGTCTGGGGTTCGAATCCCGCCAGGACCGTCTTCCCTGCTTGAGGTTTTTTCAGGTTTTCCTCAGTCCTATTAAATGGCAAATGACCGAGAAGTACCCTAAACTTAGGCCTGGAACGTATCCTTCCTTAAAAATCCTTTCCCAATATATTATTTCATTTCATGTATCATCAATGTGCACCGTCTCTAGTGCCTCAGTAGTAAAAACGGGCGTTAAACACTAATCAAAAACAAATAAACAAAAAAAAAAAAAAAAAGAGATGTTGCAGGGTTTTCTGAACTCTCTACAGCCCTTGTAAATTTGCAACATATTCACATCTGAATTATAACAGCAACAGAACAAGATTGTTATTAAAAGTCCTAAGGGAGCAGATAATTAATAGTGAAATATGCATAGGCCCATGAGTGTTTTCTAACACTCTTATTCTAGTTATTTATTGTCTACTCTTGTTTAGCGGCACTGTTTCTAGTGCATTTAACATTCATTAAACATTATTCCCAAGAGTCAATCGATAGAACAGAGCTGACCATCGCATTCTAGTTGAGATATTTGCTCCCATTTCATTAATAGAAACACAAGCTTCCGTTGCTCTATGCGGTTTAAATTTGACGTTGCGTTGTACTTCCGTTTTTCCACCACCGTGCTCATGATCTAAAGCTGGAATTGCTAACACCTAAGCAAACGAGGTTTGCAACCTCTGTGGACTGTGTTCCAGAGTCATCATATCTTAATCGATGGACCAAAAACGCACTGCGATCTTTCGCTGCTGCGCTTGGAAGTCATAATATAACTCAGATTTGTCACGTTGTGGTTTCCCAATCTAAACAGTGGGAATTTCCGTTAAGGTTTCGCCGGCCAAAAAAATGGATCCTGTCGTTCCCAACTGCTAAGAGTCCCTAAGATATTAAGAACCATAAAAAACATCATGTTTTCATTCATTAGGAAGATATGCCTAAAATTACGTATATCTGAGGTACTTCTTTTATTTATTTGTTTATTTGAGGCACAGTTAAGGTCATTAGACTTATTTTCCGCTCTACCACACTACTAGGCATCGAAATTCTTAAGCACTTAACATCAAGTTCGATACCCTCAAATTAGGTCAATATAAACAAAGCCAATTACGCCTGAATGACAGGCGTATGAGAGGGTTGCTTGTAGCTCGTGACTTACTGTATCCTCCATATGTTGTCTATAGTCCATTTCTAACATAATTTCATTTAGCTTCATTCTGGTTCTAGTGCTTAGAAATTCCATTGTCTAATATTTAACAATATGTTTCAGTGGCATTACCACAATTATAACATAAGCGGAATAAGAGAATGCACATGTAAAATGTAAAAGAGGATATAAATAAATGTTATGGTAAATATACATTTTAAATATTAACATAATAGTACTAACAAAGGCATACACATAAAAATTAATTTAAATAAATAGATTTAAAATAAATTTACAAGTAAAAGATATAAAATGAAAAACACTAATGAAATTATGAAGGTAATATAAAAATGATGTTGATAATAATGATATTATTATTATTATTATTATTATTATTATTATTATTATGCAACACAAGGAATCTAAATCCAATGTAATATATTATTTGTATGAACATAAACATTTTCTTATGAAAGTCTCCTACAGGTTGACATTTTCTGACGTCCTGTGGCAACGCATTTCAGATGCGTGCAGTGGTTATACTGGAAGATAATAAGTAAAGTGATATTCAGTGCTAAGAGCCAGGCTTAAGAGCGTTTGTTAACGTTACGAGATGAAGACAGATTCTTAAAACGAGAAACTAGATATGATGGAAAAAACTATGTATGTTTCATCTGTCATTCAGGTGGAACCATGATAGCATATACAGGGAAGGTGTCACATGCTCAAACAAACGCACGTCACATTTATGAGCAGACTATTATTTTTGCATTAGGTTAGTTGAAGTCTGTTAAATTGCAGTAGTCCAAGTAAGACATCACCAGGGATTGAACCAACTCTTTTTTAAGGTTTTGAGTAAGGGCACGATTACCTTTTTAAAAGTGTGATTGGAAAACTAACCTTCTTGCAGGTTTTGGTAACATGGTTTTTTCCACAGAGGTTATTGTCTACAATAACTCCAAGGTTTTAAGCAGAACCAGTGAAGGGAATTACAATAGAGTGGTTTAAAAGGAAAATTTTTTGTGAAAGTTTTTAACCTTGCTAGAATTACTTGAATCTATTTCCAAAACGTAGAAGCAGTTGCGGGCAGCGTAAATGGCTACTAAACTACAAATTAAAAATTACTTAAAATTCTTATACAGACTTCCCATGAGTCTGGATCCATAGGCCTGCTCATATTACGCATCTTGCTGTTATAGGTAAATGATGCCACTGAGTAAGGAGGAGCGAATACAAGTTATTTTGTTGGTGGCAATCCACAGTCATCGGGAAGTGGCCGTAGAATTCAATAGAATGCATTCAGACCGTCCACCAATCACACAGAACTGTTGGCAAACTGATATCAACATTGCATGAGACTGGGTCCGTGCATGAAAGAGGCCACGCAGCGGGCCGCCAAGAACATTTAATGATGAACCAAACAGTACTTGTGTGATGACAGTCCCAAAAAGTCCCTTTGATGAATAAGCTGTGAAATTGCTGTGTCCAAGAACACCATCTATCACATTTTAAAACTTAATCGTTGGCATCTGTACAAACTGCAACTCCATCGACGTTCAAGTGAAGATGATCCTAAAAGACTACTGCAGTTCTGTAAATGGGCAGAAGGACAGTGCCAAAGAAACGACATGTTTCCATTACACATTCTGAAGCAAACTGTTATGTTTCCGAGGAAGTCAACCTTCAGAACACCCGATGTTGGTCAACACAAAATCCTCATTGGTTCGTTCCATCAAACGATCAAGGAAGCGACAGAGTCATGGTGTGGTGCGGTATATGGAAACGCAGAATCGTTGATTCCTTTCTTTTTTGACGAGATGATAACCGGTGAAAGATATTTGAGGAAGTTGGTAGAAGAAGCATTTCCAAGCCTACTCAACCCAGAAGAAGACTTCCCGAAATGGTGTCAGTTGGCCGGTGCAACAGCGCATTATGGACGAACGGTGCATAAATACCTTCATGAACTGTTTCCCATACATTGGATTGGACGCAGAGGACCCATGGATGGGCTTCCAAGGAGCCCATATCTTAATCCGTTTGATTTTTATCTCGGTGGCAATCTGAAAGCTGAAGTACAAAAGGTAAAAACACAGGCCTTCCTCATCACAAAGAACGCATTTCGCATGCGTGTCAGCGAAATTCCGCGACTGAGATTTACAAAGTGATGCAAGAGTGGAAATTGCGTTTTCATCTGTGTATGCAACACAGTGGCGAACACTTTGAACACATCCTGTGATTGCATTGTGTTTTTCTCTTATGGGTCCAGACTTATGGGACACCCTGTAATGCAGGGCTTTAAAGAAAGGAAGAAAACAAAAAGACAACCTTACCACTGTAGTTTAGATTCTTTATTTTGAATCCCATTAATAATATCTATAGTTCATATTGTCTCAAAAAGTGTAACCTTTCTCATTCAAATAATGTCATTAAATTATACTTACAAAAAATACGAAGTTGAATAAGCAAAGCACATACTTTGCAATCCAGGCAACACAGTCACAACTTGACATTTTTAAGTGAAGTTTTTTTCTTTTGAGCCGTCAGGAATATCTGCACATTACCCATCAATTGCAGCTGTAACAAAAAAGAGAGCATTGTTGATTGAGGTGCCATCAAGGTTGAAAATGTCAGAACATAACCGATAAAGGCAATATTCTTGACGCAAAATAATAATCACATTATCTAGAATACTAACGTGTTTCTATTTCACTGTAAATTTTAAAAGTACTCGTTAAGTTTTTCCCAAGTTCATTGAGTGACGAAAGTAAGCGAATTATTATTTTTTTCCTAAATATGTCAATATTGAGGGGCTGTGTAGAAAAATATTTGTATTCAACACAAACATGAAAATCGTTTATGACATTATTCGTTACATAGGCCTACAAAAACTTTACTACTAAAACTTTAATACTAGGAGCGGATTTTATACATTATATATACAGAGCGTCCCTATGAGCTATGAACCAACTTAAAAGTGTTTTGCCGATTGGTGATAGCAGCAGTCGCAGCTGTCTGCGGGTATTGTAGAGTGGCGATGACACCAAACTAAGGTTTCCTTAACTATTTTAAAAAGTGTACTTTCCAACTTTATGAAAGGAGGGGGAAACCGGCCACCACGTCCACACATTTTGGCACCTCTTAAAACTTATCCATCACTCGCTGTAGTTCACATTGTGTAATGCTGTCTATTTCCCAGCTGATATTTTGAATTATTACAACTTTTGTAATTTACCCCAGAGAAAAAAGTCGCAAGGGAGGTTGGGGGACCGAGGGGATCACAAATGCTTAATTATTACATATCTTGCTGTTATAGTTAAATGATGCCACCGAGCAAGGAGGAGAGAGTACAAGTTATTTAGTGGTGGGAATTCGCAGTCATCGGGAAGTGGCCGAAGAATTCAATATGCTGCGTCCAGACCGTCCACCAATAACCGTCCATCATTCACTGTAATCGGCGTTGCGGAATGCTGGTTATTTCCTAACGGACATATGTTTCAATTACTCCAGGGTATGTTGGTTTGTCTTGTGTACGGTATTTTTTAAATTTACCCCTGAAATAAAAGTCGCAAGGGGTTAGGTCGGGGAACCGCGAGGATCATTATTCCCCTTAATTATTACCATATACAAAACAAAAACAAACAGTGGACGAATTGAAACAAAATTTCCGCCACGAAATAGCCGGCGTGAACTACAGCAAGTGATCAATAGTTGTTCTTAAAGAGGTCCCAAAATGGGGTTGCCAGTTTCAGCACCTCTTTCATAAAGTTTGTAAGTAAAACGTTTAAAATAGTTCAGGAAACTGGTTACACATATTTAAAGCATTTTCACAATGGATTTTTATGCACTAACGGTGTCACAATTCGTTAAGAACAGACTTTCAGAACAATCTGCCTATCCCTGAATTTTTTCTGCACAACATTTTATTTTGAATTTTGAATTTCAGCATATGCTGACATCCCAATTTTTTTAAATTTTATTACAACAATGAAACACAATGAAATAACAGATGCACAAACGTGAAACAAAATATCTTAATTTAATTTTTATTTTTTTGCTTCTTTACCTCTAAAAGGTAAATATTAAGAAATCAGGCATTTAAAAAAAAAAAACTTTCTTTTAATATTATGCATTTAAAATCTTGAAGTAAGTAAAAGATTGGTGACACAGTTTCTCAATTGGCGCCTGTATTCATGCGGTGATTTTGCGCGCAAAAGTGTCTTTATTTAAAAAAAAAAATCTTATTAAATGAACTATACCTCTGCGTGTACTTGTTTTTTGCAACCATTTTGAAATTGTGAAAACAGCAATTGACAGTTCTCTTTGCATTGTAATATTTGGCCATTTAAATATATGGCTGCTGCGTATACGACATACACGTCCCGGAGGAACAGCTTTGCATTGGCCAGTAATCCCGTTAGGTATTCTTCCCTACTCTCCTTTACACTGAAGTCATTCGAAAGATTGGGATCGCCCAAGAACACGTAATTCACGCCACATAAGATGGGGATTCATAAAAAATACATACTAGTCACAGTACAGATTTTCTGGAATTTGATTATGAAAGAAGGAATCTTTCTTTTAAAAATTACTTAATAACAGTTCTGCTCGTAAAACTCGAAGAGAGTATATTGAAACTGTCAAGACAATTGAATAAATCTCAAGCCATAGGTGCGGCATTTAAAAACACATTCCCGAAGAAAAGTGG